>UYYA01003950.1:0-228711 GCA_900624975.1 Angiostrongylus costaricensis
ACCAAAGATGGACCGGAAGGACGAATGCCTCACTATCACACGTGACCTTGCGCCCTATTTCAAAATGATATTTTTACCCCGGGGGCGTGTCTTGCTCGCGACTCCACGTGAACTACGTGCGGGCCAGCCCCGCACAAACGGTGAGTTGCCTTTCTGTTCAATATGGCGTCTATTTGAAAGTTTGATCTTCGTTAACACTTTAACCTTCTTTTCCACCGAAAAGTAAAAAGTATTCTAACATAAAATACGTCCAGGCTCTGAGGAAGGCGAAGTCGCCAAAATGTCAGCCATCGACCAGCAACACTAACAACAACGACAACGACAACGAAGACCTATACCAACCTTGCATCAGCTAAAAGAGATCAGTTTATAAGAGCACATAAATAAATGTATCAACTATCTATGCCGAGGTTTATAGAAAGTCGGTCTTTCGAGTTTCGGTATTTACTTTTAAACTCCTTCTCAGATGATGGGCGATAAAGCGAAGCATCTTCAAGATGCTTTTTCGTTATCTCAACATCCAGCTGATGGGGAATCACACCAAACTCTCCGCCCTTATCACTAACGGATAGCCTTATGTTTTTCAACCTTATCAGCTCTTTAACCTCTCGCATACCACATTTTTGCACTTCAGTGAGGTTTGAGCTGTATCTTTTCGCACGATAGTGATTAAGGACTTTGAAAGTTTCATTCGTAAACATCCGAAATTTAACATCAACTTCATTATTGGGTTCTTGTTGTCTAAAGAACGGCTGAGGAAATGGTGCCATTGACAGGGCCCCCACTTGGTGTTGTTCACACCTATTCCGCGCTTCATCTCTAGCCTTTTTGCGGAGTCTATCTTGAAGTTCATGCAAACTACATGCGAACATGCGACCCTACGCAAAGTTATCTTAGAAATGGGTTCAGATGGTGAGAAACTCGGTCCCAATTCTAATAACGAGTGCGCACCGTCAGAGAGAGTCATGTCTCCTAGCACGGTTAGCCTTGAGTTTTCTTGCACATTACTTATCCTACTGTGACCTGTTTGATGTTCGTTAGCGATATTTCTGTGCGCTATTGAAGCTGTGTTATGCGATTTACTCAAAAGGTCTTCGAATTTTCTCCGCAAAGTTACTTTAGCATTAGACCTAATAGAGTTGCAAATCAACACTGACCCACCCACTATTCTCCTCCAGAGGAGGTCATCCAAACACTGAACACAATAGTTTTCCTTCTTCTCGCACTTCTACCACTTGGCGAACATCTGATTTTGTTTGTTTCGTAGACAGGTGCGTAGTACTTGCAATTCGATGTCCAGCACTCGGTGGCTATCCTCTGGCAGTCCGCACACTTCGTGTAGTCGTTTTCGTTTGATGAAGTTCGGAACGACTCGATGTTTTAGATAGCGGCGGAGAAAGTGTATTGACTGTCGAGCTAAGACGATCTTCTACCTTAGTGACAGTGCTTCTTTTGCAAGTCAGAAGTATCTTGCTGGTACATCTTGTAGTAAGTCCCACGTCCGACGGATGGAAGTATTCACGACCATTGTCGAATAAATAATTTAATAACAATCTTGTGTCTGCTCGACAAGGACGCCTAGGTCAATAATCAGATCATTAACGATGAGTTAATGATCAAGGTTAACAGAAAGATGATTCTGGGAATTTATCCACTGAGTTCTGAGATAGCTCTACTAGATATTCACAAAGCTTCACCATCGACATTTGCCGCGCTTTATGGATTGGAGAGAGTTCCTCACAGACAATTCTGGTATACCCTATGTGTGGAGGACTGGAAGCACCACTGCTGAGTCAAACCATTGTCCATACCTGGACTACACTGCATCTCAAACCATAGCGGTTATTCTACTTATTTTACTTCCTCATCGCCTGCATAGACATTCGAACTTTTCGCGTGTGGGTTTGGCTGCTGTTTAAGAACTGTCGTCTTCCTCATGAATGTGATTGAATACTTGCTGACTCTATCCTATTTGGAGACCTAAGGTAGCCAGGCCGTAGCGCTTCTACTTGTATTGCGTAAACAGATCCTTTCCAAGCAAGTCCGTTGCCAATTTCCGAACCACAGAGGCTTGGTGAGCCAAGGGCTCGGTCGAAGCCGAACCGTGTTCATGGCGAAAGGTATCACCACCATTACTCTACGGCCCTCACAGTAGCAAATGCGTCCTGAAATATGAATAAGGCAGTGGAAGTGAGAGTAGGGTGCATTTTAAAGAAGAACGAGTGATCGTTTCACCGTTTCACGGAAGATGTCAACCAATGAAACACGAGGAGTTAAAACGGCCCACAAACTAGTTTTTATCGAAACCTTGCGAACTCAGCGTGCTAAGGAAGAGCATAAGTGCTTAAATTAAAAGCAGTTTGTTCTTCATTGGGCTCGAATGCATCCCGAGAACAAATGTGAGTATCAGAGCAAATATTGCATTCCAATTTTCGCTAACTATCACATCCTCCTCCTTTTTTGGTCGGACGGTATCCTACTCTGTGCTTAAATATAAATAATTTTGGGTCACCTTTACGTTGGAAAGGAAAGTGTTGATGTTTTATATAAATGGCATGTCAGTCAAATCGGATCCATCCAGTACATACTACAGTTGTTGACGTGTTTTTACTCTATCCCTTACTCTATAGGCTCTTATAATATTCCTCAATCCTTATCCTATATTATCTCCCTGCACCAATAGAGCAAAAAATGGCTGAAGGAATGGGAAAGCGCCACAGGTAAAGGTAATCGCAAGTTGGAAGCCCATTTGAGGTCTTGAAGTTTGCTCATTTCTTAGCATCCATGTAGTATTTCGCAGCATGTCCAGCCATGAAAAAAGAATAGGCAGTAAATTGAAGTTAAAACAACACAGATTGTGCTAGATAGACTATATCCAGACTCTGAAGAAGGCGAAGCAGACGAAATGCCAGTTATCGAATCACAACGACAGCAACTAGTACTCTCAACACTGTGGTACCTAGATGACGAATAATAATGCTAAAGCATGCTCTAGACATCTTAGTGTGGTCTATGTACCATTCACTGATCATCTTTGTACAATCGCTGGGAAATCGCTACAGAACTCATGGAAAAGAAAGTTTTTTATCAAATGCGATAGGTGGAAATGTTCAAGATATGATGTGTTATAAGGAAAGCCGTTTATCTTCCACAAAGGCCCTTTCGTGCAGGACGGTTGCCTCTACTATCGGCTTGATGCGATCATAAAGATCCACGCCGGAGGAAGGAAGAACCGTGAATAATCGACTCGGATTAGTCGAAAAGAGTTTCTTATTAACCTCGTACTAGCTTGCGAATGAAAGAATAGATGTTTCTTAGTTATGCCGATGGTAAAGGAAGGTCAGTTTTTGAAACAACTACTACAGTCTTCACGTCGGCTCAACAGGGGCACGCAAATTATTTATTCTCGATTGATTTACTGTAACAAAGGAATATTTGTAAACCTCGACCTGAAATGCTTTATACACCATCATTTATGGGAAATTTTTAGTAGATAAGAAGTGGTTCAACAAATTTTGAAGTTTGTCGAAACCATTCGAGGAAAAATTTGTTTGTTATTCAACCGTGTAGGCTGTTTGAATGAAAAGATGGAGAAAACCTTGTGACAGACAGCACCGCCTGCCAGTCAGCCAGTTCATGGTGCTCCAGACAAGGCAAGAAGGTATATCTTGTCTCTTGGAAAGCTCATTTCTTACAGAAATGCATAAACGTGAAGACTAAGCAAGTTAGTCTCTGCGAGGTTTGACCACGTATTTCGTCAAATATTATAAAAGTCGCTCAGAACGAATGAAATTTTAATTGGGCAAAATATCACCTATTTCATGATGACTCCGTAGACCAGCAATACACTACGATTACGTTCCTTTTTCCAGAACGTTCGATAAGATCGACACTTGAAATCCACAGCACGATTTGAAGTGGGAGACTTGAGTCGACCACTGAAGGACCTTGCATGTCTTTTTTTGCGCTACAAGAGCAAATACCGTTTGAGCCGAAACACGGCTGACAAGCAGTGCATTCTCTTTTACCAACTTTGCAATCAAATGCGAGCTAAGTGTTCTAACTGAAGCACGAGTTGCAGAACAAGCTGGACTGAGTAGATTACTAATGACTATAGAAATCTGGCCGATACTCTTTACCATCCCGCATTTATTAAAAAAACGCTTGTAGCGCAGTGGTTAATGGTGGAGTGCACTGGCTGGATTGATGACCATAAGTTATTATATAGCCTTGATATGCATTCAATCATCTCTAACGATACTTGATGAAGTCGAATGCATGGCGCATTCCTCAGGGATTGATAAACTCTGGCAGCTTTTCTTCCTTTATTCACATTTATAACACTTGATAATTCAAAAAGCTCAAGTAGGACAGCTGTGATGCTCATAAGGAAAACGAATTTTTCACAGCTTTTGTTCTATAATATAGAGAAAAGCATTCCTGCGCAGCTTTAGTTTCCTTATAGGCAAAGATTTTAACGAAAGCATACACTGTGTCCGGAAGGCTTGACGAGACAAACAAATATGGTTTAGTCAATTCATATGAAGATTTAGGAACGAAAGAAATTTTAATGTGAGATTATTGTTTGCGGAACTGATTGTCAGTAGTTAAGGCTGTATTTTACATATACATTGGAAAATTCCGCATTCACAAGTAGTCAGAGTTTATTTATAAGACAAGGAATAAGTTACCCAGTATTTGTCAGTTCTCTCTTTTGCTCTTAGTCCGATTTCTGTCTTAAATGTGACTTCCTTGACAAGGTTAATTCAGGTTCCCTTTGAATGTCGAGTTATAAAAACAAATAGATGCCCTTCGGGAAGATTAGCAGAGTGGTTTCTTGTGAAACCGTTGCTATTTTCCCCCTGGAATTCGGGTGTACCAGGTTTTTCTTGGTATGATGAAGAAGAAAGCGCGTAACGTTTCCAACCGACTGGTTCGTTGATTATTTACTAAGCCTACCTAGCGAGGATCACCAGCAAACATATCGAAGAATCAGCAATCAAGAGCGCGGCCAATTCCTATGTCAAGATTCGGCGGCTGACAGCCCTTACGTGAATTTGTCTCCCTTTCTCACAAGCTCAAACTCACCGCAGTCTTGTTACAATTTCATTTCAAAAAGTTTGGATATAGTTTTGTACATCCTGCCATTCATTAATAACTCTTGTAAAAGATAAAATTTTTATATTAAATGGAAAAATTTGAAAGCGTTTCTACGGACACAGCATGCTCTTCCGCCGTCCACCGACCACGAACTGAACCAACCAAGCACTCGAGCTCGAAGTATTAGAGTACGACGGAAAAACTTTTCTACAAGTATTCTTCAGTCAAAACTTCTTTCCTAAAGGTTTAATTAATTCGCGACCGTAAGAGCTGTATATGGTGGAGTAGGCAAAACGGCGCCTCTGATTCTTTATTTCCTAGTGCTTCCTCTCAAAAAACTTTTTTTCCCACCTTTTGAGCGAGGTGGACGGCTTCCTCGTGACATATTATATGTTGCACCTTTTCATTTATCGTAGAAGAAAACGCCGTCTTTATAAGTACTGGTACTGCAGCGACTTTTCAGCGTACTGAATAGGAAGAATGACGCAATGACCACACTAATATCTGAATGTCTTAAGAACGATCTTACATTAAAATTTGATATCTCAGCACAGCTCTTTGGTACAGTGATATGTTAGACCATTGAGAAGACTTGTGTAGACATAGCTACGGTATAACATTCCCGGGCGTTCACAGAATGCTTGTTCGGTTATTGCTATTTTCAAAACAATGAATGTTCTGGATCTAATTCCTATTTTCCCAACATTTCCCTAATAATGATCGCTTATCAAAATGCATTCTTTCACTGATAAGCTGCCAGTAAAGAAACGGCTTTATTCCGTTGTTTCACCGCCTCGCCCTTCCTCACAGCCGGATCGTCCGATTCGGTTGCCTCACTGTTGGTTTTTTTTTCAGTGTTGACTTTTGTGATCTCATCGAGTCGCATCCATTGGAGCGCCGCTTGAATGAAGTAACCTCACTCGGCAGCGCTCTTCTATGCAGGACAGTTGTTGTTGACCCCGTTCGTTCACAGTCGTTTGTTTTTCTGTATTTATTTATATGATCTTATAAACTGATCTCTTTTAGCTGATGCAAGGTTGGTATAGGTCTTCGTTGTCGTTGTCGTTGTTGTTAGTGTTGCTGGTCGATGGCTGACATTTTGGCGACTTCGCCTTCCTCAGAGCCTGGACGTATTTTATGTTAGAATACTTTTTACTTTTCGGTGGAAAAGAAGGTTAAAGTGTTAACGAAGATCAAACTTTCAAATAGACGCCATATTGAACAGAAAGGCAACTCACCGTTTGTGCGGGGCTGGCCCGCACGTAGTTCACGTGGAGTCGCGAGCAAGACACGCCCCCGGGGTAAAAATATCATTTTGAAATAGGGCGCAAGGTCACGTGTGATAGTGAGGCATTCGTCCTTCCGGTCCATCTTTGGTTTCTTTAAATTTATTCAAAACGCCTCATGAGTGTTGCTCGTTGATGTTTTTGATTCCTGCGCTAGAATCCGCACATTCACTTCAAAATCATCGCCGTTGTGCTTTTGTGCCCTATGCGTACCTAGAGGAGTGTTTTCACGAAATTTAGCTTTTTCATTTAGATGTTCTTTTATGCGGACACAAAGTGGTCTACCCGTTTCCCCGATATGTTCCTCGCCGCATGCATTACATGAGATCAAGTATATTATACCTAAACTCACGCAATCCCCGTCTCTCCCGTTAGGACAGACCATACCGTTTTCTGAGTTGCACAAACGATCATAGAGACGGTTTCGAACTAACTGGCGGCGTAGGGTATTGGGTGGGATATCAATAAACGTTACGTAATTTTCAAGACCACTTTTTCTTAAGCACCTTTTAATGGCGTGACTTACTTCATTTGATATGAAGAGTAGCTTAAAAGGGATCTTACCTACGTCCGAGGCATTATTTAGGGAAACTACCCAACGTTTTCCCCTAAACCGAGTGGCTTCTACTTCGTAGCCATTGGAAATGGCAATTTTTCGTGCCAGGTTTCGCGATTCCTTCCTTTCCTCTTCTCCTGTACACACATTTTTAGCCGTACGNTACATATTTTTGATAAGTGCTTTTTTCATGTGTGAAGGATGAGAGGAGAGGCAGTGAACTAGAATGTTTCTACTACTTGGCTTGCGATACCATTTTGTTACATAGCCACTTACTGAGAGCTTTATTTGGGTGTTTAAGAATGGAAGCCAGTTCTCGGTAGGTTTTTCTCGTGTAAATTTTATATACTGATTGTCGGTTTAATAATTCAAAGCACTCATCCAACTGTTCTTGTGTGGAACAGACGATGAAGCAGTCGTCTATGTATCGACAGTCGAGTAAGAGTCGG
The DNA here is from genome assembly GCA_900624975.1 of Angiostrongylus costaricensis. Lineage (NCBI taxonomy): Eukaryota > Metazoa > Nematoda > Chromadorea > Rhabditida > Metastrongylidae > Angiostrongylus > Angiostrongylus costaricensis. The sequence continues at coordinate 7,392 of UYYA01003950.1, forward strand.
TGATCGAGAACTGGAGCTTCTACCTTAGACATGAGAGCGATGGGAAGGCTTGATGCTAAACGCTGCCCATGGCCTCTAATTTGTGCAAAATATTTTCCAGACCACCTGAACGTTGAACAACACTGTTTTAAGAGAGTCATTAGTTGCGCAATCGACAAGCCGTGCATTTTTATTTTCTTTTCATGCTCTACGAGCAACACGAGAATGGCTTGCATTGCGGAGTCATTGGACACGTTGGTGTAAAGTGAACTAACATCGAATGACTCCATTATATGCGTGCTGTTTGGTTGCGCGCGCCTTAGGTGATCTAGAAATATTTTGGTGTTAGGTAGATGGGTTGGAATGGATTTTAGCAGTTGGCTTAGGATAAGGTTTAGGAACCACGTTATTCTATCCGTTGGCCCGCCTATACAACTGATGATAGGTCTAACTTTATATGATGATGGGTTCGTTGATGTAATATCATCAGTTGAAGTAAGCTTATGTGTTTTAATAAGCAAGTAAAGGACAGGGCAAATCGGCTGTTCATTCTTAAGCCGAGAAATAACTGAAGGCTCTAAACCCGCGGCCTTTGCCGTGCTGACCCATTCTTGATTCAATTTTCGGTATTGATTTCTGTATTACTTTTCAGAGGATGTTCGAGAGAGAGAAACATCACTGAGGTGCTCCTCTGTTATCCTAATATCCAAGTGACTAGGAAGAACTACAAATTCTCCGCCTTTATCACAAATGGAAAGTCTAACAGATTTTGAATTCAAAAGCTCTCTAACATGGCGCATACCACACTTTTGTTGGTATGTGAGGTTGGAGCTTATTTTTCTTTGTTGGTGGTGATAAAGTATGCGGAGAATTTCGCCCGAAAATAAACGAAGTCTAGGGTCAATATCGCCATTTGGTAGCTCTTGTTTAAAGAAAGTTCGGGGAAAAGCTATTGGTGGTAGTTCCCCTCTTGGTACTACTTTACCTAACCGTTCTAGCCTAGCCCCTATAACGTAGCTGATCTTGAAGTTCATGGAGACTACACGTGATCCTGCGCAGGATTCGTTTAGAAATGGGTTGAATAGGCGCGAAACTCGGACTCGGTTCTAACAATGAACGCACATTTTCCGAAAGCGTTATACCTCCTAGCACAGTAACTCTGGATGTTCTTGGTGCGCAGTCTATTTCAGGGTTTTTACTTGGGACTTGACCAGGGGTATTCCTTTCATTTAACCTTTTTGATCGGCGTGATAGACCCTTAAACTTTTTTCTTAACTTGCTCTTAATATCAGACCGAATTTTTCCGCATACTGCTTTAGACCCAGCTACTATTCTCCTCCAAAGATTCCTCTCCAAATGCTGAGCGCGACTGTTTTTTTTGTGCACACATTTGTTTAATAGTGAAAACATTTCGTTTTCTGTGCACCGTTGTGAAATGCGTAGCAGTTTTATTTCGATGCTCAGCGTTTGTTGAGAGCTCTCTGGTAAGCCGCATGCTTCGTATAATTTCCTACGTTTTATAAAGTTAGGAATAATTTGATGTTTTAAGCAGCGGCGTGGAATGTGAGTCTTTTGTCGCACTGAGACGATTTTCTGTCTTAATGACAATACGTCTCTTACAAATCGGAAATATTTTGCTGGAACATCTCTTAATAATTGAAAAGACCGACTTTCTACAAGCCTCGGCATAGATAGTTGATATATTTATTTATGTAGTCTTATAAACTGATCTTTTTTAGCTGATGCGAGTTTGGCATAGGTCTTCGTTGTCGTTGTCGTTGTTGGTGGTGTTGGTCGATGGCTGACGTTTCGGCGATTTCGCCTTCCTCAGGGCCTGGACGTATTTCATATTAGAATACTTTAATCATTCTGTGGAAAAAAGACTAAAGTATTAATGAAGATCAAACTTTTGTTTTTCTCCGCACAACCCATTCTGCAGCAGTCGGCATCATTATCAGCTAGCACAGAGCGCAACAATATTCCAAAACCGACTTTCCTTTTACCTTGGAATAACTATTCAATATTTATTCTTCCATTGTTAATCTGGTACAACGCTAACGAAAAGAACACTTTATCCTGTGGACGTTTTAGCGCCTTCTCCTTCTTCAGAGCCGGATTGATCTCAGTCGATTGTGCGCAGTTGTTTTTTTTCTCAGTGTAGGTCTTCGTGATGCCATCAAGTCGAACCCAGTAGAGCACCGCTCTGCTGAAGTAATCACACCAACCTCACAGTTTTTTTGCCAATCTATTGTTTGCTCATTAGTGAAAGAGTACGTATTGCCTGCTCATGCCGATATTAGACAAAAGGCGATTCTTGAAATAATCTCTTATCCATCATTTCTCTAACTTTGCAGCAACCTTGTATAAGTTGAACAATATAAAGAAATAAATTGATATTTCAAAGTTGAGGGCAACTTATTGAAGTGTTTTTCTAAGTTTCTCTTCTATTTTAGATGTCGTGATAAAAAATACATGGTCTAAAATTACCCTTTCCGTAGGCTAACATGTTCAACGCCAACCAAGCAGTAGGCCCTGGAAAGTGGAATAGGCGTTCGTTCCCCACCGCAGACACCTACTGTCCGGAGTTTTGCAAATATCTCAGCACCATTGTGGTTGTATTACACATAATACTCTGCCGTAAAAATTATAGGAGTCTGCAAATAGAAGTTAACACTAGTCTGAAATTCTTACGGTTTCGACTTCCCGTGTGCAACTTGCTACTCTTACAACCTGTAATTGTCCCAGTTTTTGCGGGCAATTTGCAGTTTCTCTGTTGATGGATCTTACCGAAGTACCTTAGAGTCAAATGTTTTCAGCACTGGTTGCAGATATGAAGTGGTGATATTCGGAAAATTTCACACAGTTGTCAGCGTCGCGCTTCCGTTTCTTTGACATTGAACTGGTTTCTTCAAGGGCACAGCTACTTGGCAGCGTGGGAACGCTATCAATTTAAAGATGGCTTAAGTGCATCTAAACCTTGGGCAAGGAAGTAAGAAGAGTGTGCACGAGACTTTCCACTTCCGCTTATTGGAGGGGAAGTTGGTATGAGCCGATTAATCATGAACAATATCATCATGAATCTTAATCATTATTATCTGTCAATACTAACTATTTATATTTTACGTAATACCACGCCATGAAAAAGAATAAGCAGTAAATAAAAGCGACCACATTGTGGTTTATATTACAGCTTCAGATTAAGTGAATTCAATGCCGATTTGTGCTTCCAAGATCAATCCCGTTGACAAGTGATTGCTGACAGCAACTATTGGTTAAAATACGGCCGAGAGAAAGGCGAAGCGTAGGACCAGAATGAGAATGGTGGTGAACGTTTTAGCTATAGAAAAGGGTAAAAGGCAGTTTGATTCTCACCGCAAACACCTGCGATCCAGAGTTTTGCAAATATGTCATCATCACTGTGGTCATACAATCATGTGCAGTTTTGCTCTTCCGTTTCCCATCGGTTGCGGTCTTAGGTGGTGGGAAAGATCATCGTGCGAAGACCCACAGACAATAGTGGTGGCTCCTTCATGTTTCCATCTCACCACCTCTAACAACATTCTGGCTGCTCCTTAAATGCCTTATCCCTATGTCTCTGATAAGTTACTAGGATACCAATCATTGAAATATATACATCTTCCTTGATACAAACTGTCCGTTGCCAAAAATTCAAAGTCGGGGAGCACCACAATATCTGTGTGTTAGGCTCTACTGCATAATTGATGTAGACGAGCTCATACGTGTACTTCTAAAAGAATATATGCTATGTTCCTACTAAGTATGTCACTACCTTCACACGGCACGAAAAACTGAGCAGTGCCGCAGAATTTCTGCCAATTCCTACCTATAGCCTCAATGAACGGAGCAATTTTGCAAAAAAAAAAATATCGTCTCCACTGTAGTTCTCTTCGTCCGCGTAGTTGGCAGACTAGTTTTTCAGATCTTGCTCTTTGCATAGTATCGGGTCGAATGTAAGTATCTATTCCACTGCTAGAGGTTTAACTCTAGTATTCATCCCTTAACTATGCCATTCCAGTGGTTCCCAACTGAAAGCGGAGACCGATGAAATCTCATCAACATTCCTCAGCTTCGACAACTGTTCTTGCTGGTGTCGTTTGCTATTAGATACCAAGTATCATCCAAAAACAATTAGAGAAAGCACGCAGGTTTGGCACCTACAAGCAAATGGTGGCGACCGAGACTAAAATGGATTTGTACACAAAAATTTGAAGCCCTAGCTTGTTTGACCACTAATCTCTAATCTCTTCAACGTCAGTGCTTTGTTTTACTACAAACTATCTTTAGGTCAGCTTCAACCATTACGTACTTCAACTATTTCCAAAGTGTGTCTCAAAATCGGCTACGATCCCCACCAGATGAAGAATTTTTTGGAGCTATCCGTTTAATGAATATATTACTAGTCGAAAGATGATTAAAATGAGTAATGAGAAGCACCGAATCATCAGTGTTTGTTGAAAACGGGAGGTAATACATCTTTTGCGGTTTACCGCACGCCTAGCGTCTTCCCACACAATTCCCCGTTCCCACTCGTGGTTTCGGGACTTTTTTGCATACTTCTGTGTCATCAATTTCTAATAAATTCCTCATTCCTTTTCCAAAGTTAGTGCATATTTTCGAAAAAATCAAATGGCTACTGTTGCTTGTGATCCAGAGATCAGCGTCTCGTTTCAGATGCGTAGTAGTCCAACTGTGCACTTCGCAATTAACAATCACCTAGACATTCCCTCCACTAGACAGTATTTTTGAATGCTCACTTATTTGAAGAGATTGTTTAACAATTTCATAACCTTTAATGGTAGTTGTGTGTGCTCTTTATAGCAAATACTGCACATATTTATTAAACACGTAATTCAGTGAATTATTGAGGAACTCTTCTGATCACTAAAATTCTCCATTCGTCGCTGTAACCCGTAAGGAGCTCTAGTGCAGTTTGCTAGCTATAACGACACGTAGAGCCTTCAAAAGTTTGTGTGGGACCCTAAATTTTTAATGTTTAACGCGAAGTGAGTACGACAAGTAACTTCGAGCTCTACAGTAGCAAAGCATCACCTTAGTTTGGCAACCAAATGGAAATCTCGAACACCTCAATGGCTTGGTGGACCCTACTAGTGAGATGAATCTACTGTACATCGCAGTTTAAAAACAAGGTCACCACCTAGTTGACAGCAAGGATTGCATCACTTTGAGCAACTTGATGTATACGCCTCATCGACTAGTCAAAAGAAAGGCACGATGATACCGTATTCTCTTAGTGTCACAAGGAACGTTATTGTAATTGTCCAGTGAAACGGTGCGATAGACCGGTGGTATTCACGAATTCCATACAATGTTCTATTAATAGGTCAACGACGTATAGAATCTCTAGTTTGTTTTTAACGCCAGAAACATTAGAATGTTGAACTGGGAGAATAACAATAGTGCTGGACAGTAACGACATTAAGGTTGGGTAAATGAGTTCTCGATGCTAATCGTGCGATTGTTGGTCTTTTCTGTCCGCCGACTGCTCTCGCAACTCTCAATGTAATGTACAGCAGATTGTCCAGTGAAGGATTGGTTTTTGCCTTTAACTACGAAGTGAGTCTGCTTTTCTCTGAAATCAGTGTCGTGAATCTTGAATAGACCCAATGTACACCCCGTGAAAAATGGACAACGTCCTGAAAAGTAATGCTAAGTTTAGTTTCTTTGTCGAACGTTATATTTTAAAGAAACTCACTATCTTAACCCTTTTATTTACTGCCTTTTTCTATTTAATGGCAGGGTATGTTGCGAAATATAACTCGTATATAATGCTGAGATATTTGCATAGAACTAGCTGAGAGACAGGCAAAACGAAGGACCCGGATGGTGTGGTGTTGAAGTGCGCTGCTCCCCGGTAAGGATAACAGCGCGTGTTCGTTCCCCACCGCATACACCTGCGGTCCGGTGTTTTGCAAATATCCCAGTATTATATACGAGTTATATTTCGAAACTCACTATGTTCCTACAGAGTCTTTTTCCGTTTCCAAGTTGGTGAATCACTTCCCCCTCAGAAAACTAGGTCACCGATAGTTTTACTCCATCTTCTATCTTTTTGTCTGTGTGGTCTCGTTTCCATCTTTGACGTAGAATTAATCGTATGACTCTCCTCGTTCTTCACATTCTCCTCTTTCGCCGTGCGCTCATTAGTCACTAACTACTCTGAGGTATAAACTCTGTTTCATGTTTGAATGAGCATTTTAGGTGATAAGGTACTGGTAATAAGAGCCGCTGTAAATTTCTAGTGCATTTTCTGGGAAGTATTCTTCGTCTTTAACATTCACATTCAAGTGCATATGTCCTTTCTCATGTTAACCTTAGCTTTAAAACCGACCTTCACTAAATCTCGGTGAAAGAATATTCAACATGTGTCTAAATTGTTAAGCTTAAACAGGTTGAGAAAATAGTTTCATTCGGCTGACGTTTCGACGTCTTTGTCTCTATCAGAGCCGATGATCTTGATGACCATGAGTGCCGCTAGTGCTCGCATGACCGTTCGTTCGCGCTCGAGTGCCTGATGGCTCTTCTCCCCACTTCGCGTCGTTTTCCTGCGTCGCCACCTGTTCATGTTGACCGTCATTGTCGGCGGCTGGTCTTATGGAGAATCACGAATTGGTTAGCTAAATGCTCATAGTTTTACGATTACATGGTTACCGCTTCCAATCGAAGTACCACACTCACCTAACTAATATTTTCATTCACTTTTCCAAGCACTTAACGGTTTTTTGCACTGCATTTATAAAAATATGGCAAAGCAGAATTTGAACGGGTTAACAATGGAAAACACTTTGACAAAACAACAAGCATTTCTGGAAAGGCGTATTAATTTTGAAGCATACCACGATCCCATAAGCCATGCTATATGCGTCGCATACGATGCATACAGTTACGGGGTTAATGACGAGCATAATCGGAACATAAAAATATACAGTAGACCATGTCAACTTTTTTATTTACTGCCTACTACAAATTTTCACGGCAGGGTATTATATGTGGTGCAACCACAATGATGCTGAGATATTTACAAACTCCGGACTGCAGGTGCATGCTATAGGGAACGAACGCGCCACATCATGCGGATGCTTCGTTTCGTCTTCTCTTGGCGACCCTTCTATTGATAAATATTAATTTTTATATTTTCCACTGCCGTAAAAAATTGCAATTGGGGAAGAAAACTAGCTGAGAGACAGGCGAAACGAAGGGCCTGCATGGTGAGGCGGTGAAAGCGTTAACCCCCGGAATGGGTAAATAGCGCGTTCGTTCCCTACCGCAGACACCTGCGGTCTGGAGTTTTGCAAATATCTCATGATCATTGTGGTTATACAGTAGGTAAGTGCCCATTTCTTACGATAACCATAATCGATTATGGTGACTGCAAAAGGAACAGCAATCAACGTTTCTACAAAGTGCGAAAATTCACTAGCCTCAAAGGAATGAATGGATGTTGATGTTCAACCATAGAATTCATACCGGAGTAAAGTTCTTAACTTTCTATTCCTTGACATATTAAATAGTACTATTGTTATTACCAACATGTGCTTAAATTGTTGAGCTTGGGGCTCATCGGCTCTAATGGAGAAGAAGACGTCGAGGCGTCAGCCGAATAAATCTATTTATCAACCTCGTCTGAGCTCAATAATTTAAACACGCCGAGGTTAAATGACGTTTGAAAATTTGTTTGAAAATTGTTGTTATTAGTTCTTTAAAAAGAGCGCATAAGAGACCCAGTAATCTGTGAGGCCGAATTTATCCTTTCTCTTTTCACATTGACACCTTCTGGAAAATTTTGCTGGTAAAGAATTGAATTTTATATTTTTTAAACCGAACGTCATTTATTCCAGTCGACCTTCTTCAGGTGAGCACTGCTCGAATGAGGCAACTTTACCCGGCAACGCTCTTTAATGCAGAACGGTTCTTGTTGACACGACTACCCGTTGATAACAACTTGTTCTTTAAAGGATAACCCATCCCGTAAAAGTCAGTACTGTGTTAGCAAGCACACAGCGAATAGAAGATCAATATTTCTCAAACCAACCGTCATTTAACTTCGGTATCAACAATCAATACCTTCTTGAATGCTGAAGTCTATGTGAGGAAGAAGACGTCAAGACGTTAACCGAATAAATTTCTTTATCAACCTCGTGTAATCTCAACAATCCAAGGAAGTATTAAATTTTACAGGCTTGAATCGCGCGGACGGAGGAAATTGGAACCAACGATGGGGTCCTTCGTTGCTAATGAACAAGAAGAAGTTGCAGGGGTGAAGAACAGTGCCAAATTTCTTACGATTACCGTTAACGAAGGATTTGCTAAATGTGAATTTGGGGACCAAAGAGAAGTTGAGGAGGCAGTGAGTGGTCAAACAATCCATTTTTTATCCTCGATGATACTCAACCTGGAGCGGATCAGCACCTTTCACGTGAATGGAGAGAGGCGACACAATTTTCGTAAATATTTGCGAGTGCTGTTTGGAACCTAGCAGTGAACGAGGCAACTGGATACGGACAAGATAACGGCCGGTTGCTTTGAAGAGACGAAAAAAATCGTCCAGCTCTGCAATTGAATGAGAACTACTGGATTGTCACGATTGAGGCCTTATTGTAGCCCTACTCCATCCATCCAGTGGAAGCTAAATCTTGTGCGGTTTTGATAAGTAGAGGCGATGTTGCTAATGGAATATTTATCCCGCGTTGATCAATGTTTTGAAAGATTTCGCTTTTTCACGGCCACATTGATGGTGCATGTACTTAGGCAAATATTTTCATGAACTTAACGTAGAAATTTAGACACCTATATCCAACTCGCATGGAAAGTGGCGATTTTAAACGTTCACCGTTTCTTTTTTTTGCTTCGTAGATGTGCCACTTACTGAGAGAGAAATTCCGCGCGGGGTTTACATAAATAAGGAATTTGCCTGTCTCATGTCAAAAAATCAGCCTAGCCTAAGGTTTATGAGGGGTCACGTGTAACTACAAGCCACTCGTCCTTGCTGTCCATCCTTCAATTTTTAGCATTAGTCCAAAACACCTCAAGAATATCACAAACTGATTTTTTGGATTTCGGTACGAAGACGGTGACTTTTCAGAATACTCTACAATATGCTTTTGACTCCTATCTGTAATATAGTGGAGTGCGTAGTCCTACCTTTAGTTTTCCATATTAATGTCTCCTTTTATGCCTTATTGCCGTTTAGAAGAAACCAGGCAAGCACACAGCCAACGTCTGAGCGCAGTTTTTGTGGTTCATAGGCGGTCGCGTACGTGGTTAACAAGCAAGCACTACCGAAGAGGGTTTGATGACAGTTCGGTGACAGCCACCGATTTCTCCGGTCCACGCATTGTTTAATAGTTGTGATTAAGCCTTTTTTTAACGAACATAATCTGAGATTATTCTCTCTTTGTGCATGAGAGATGCGAGGAGCAACATGAGCTGTTACGCTTTTCATTTGGTTTGCGATATCACTTAATGAGGTAGCCATTTTTTGAGAAGTTAATTTGATTTTTGGACCAAATGGAAATCAGCTTTCTTTTGGTTTCTCCCGGGTGTTTTTTATGTAATCTGACTGTCCGTCCAATAACTCAAAGCACTTGTCCATCTCCTTTCGTGTGGAGCAGATGACAAAATAATCGATAAATCTACAGTAGCCTTGTGCCCAGTTATAGAGTACCGGGACTATTATTTTTTGAAAATAAACAAAGTGGCATGACTTCGCGCTACTCGCTGCGCCTTTACAAACCCTTTCATTTGTGTCCCATATTTCTTCACTGAAGATTGAGAAGCTTAGGCACCCTTTAAGAGGGTCATGAGCAGCAGAGCATGTTTATTGCTTTTTCGTATTGTATAAGGTGTTCAAGAATGGCTTTCATACCATTCGACGCATTTGTATAAACGGCTATAGCGTCGAGGGACTCAATCACGTGCGCGTTTTTAAGGTTCGCGTTGCATAGACGATCGAGGAACATTTGACTGTCCGCGAATGGGCTGGGATACGTTTCAGCAACTGAATGAGTATTAAGTTTATAAACTAAGCTATTCACTCCATGAGCCCTTCTACACTTTTGATGATGGGTCCGACATTGAACGATGATGGATTCGTTGGCACAAGTTCTTTAGTTTGCACTCATTGAAGCGTTTTGAGAAGTAGGTGTAAAATAGAACATGCTAGTAGCTCGCTATTATTCAAGAAACAACTGATGGTTTTATATCTTCAATGTTTACCACTCTACTCCATTCTTCTGACCTTCGAATTTCTTTTCAGATATTGGATGGAAAATGGGATGGCGTTGAAGTCACTATCAGCATTTAATCGACAAGTAATTATAAATTTTTGATCTTTACCACTAACTGACAATTTAATGGTGTTTGAGCTTATTAGCTCTCGAATCTTCCAAATGCGGCTGAAAGGCCTCAAGATAAAGTGTTGGAGCAGAACCTTAGCCCGGTGTTTTCACTGAGGATTTTGAGAGTTTCACTCCAGAATGTGCAGAAATTTAACTCGACTTTGGCGTTCGTGTCTTATATTTCGAAGAACGTTAAACATAAATGACATGGTAGTGGTGTCTCTGACTTTCGTTTTTCATTTAAACTCGATTTTCCGAATCTGAAATCTGATTTCACAACGAAGTTTGTCTTGAAGGTCACGCAAACTGTATGCTTTTCTACTCAAGGTAGTTCTTAGAATTGGGTTAAACGAACTAGTGAGGAACTTCTAGTCAACTCTGATAGTGAGCGTAAACCATCCGGATCGAACATGCCTCCCAACATGGTAGCCTTTAACTTATTTGGCACATTTTCTATCTCATTGAACCAAAGAAAGTCAACGAAATTGGGAACGGTAAAAGTTGTAAGCTTATAAGCACAACGATGCTGAGATATTTGCAAAACTCTGGATCGGAGCTGTCTACGGTGGGGAACGAGCGCTAGATTACACTTTCCGAGGACTAAGGCGTTCACCACCACACCATACCGGTCATTCCGTCCTGAAATTGTAATAGGTAGTAAAAAAAAAAGCTATGACTTTGACCACAGCCTCAGCTTAACTGAGTTTGTTGCCGATTTGGGCTCCCCAGATCAATCCCGTTGTAGGGTGATTGCTGATGGTACTGATCAATAGAAATAGCTGAGAGACAGGTGAAACGAAAGACCCGCATGGTGTGGTGGCGAACGCGTTAGCCCACGGAAAGGACAATAGCACGTTCGTTCCCCAAAGTAGACACCTGCGGCCCGGAGTTTTGCAAATATCTCAGCATCGTTGTGGTTGTTTCACACATAACACCCTGACGTGGAAAATTGTGATAGGTAGTAAATAAAAAGTTAAAGTTCTAAGATTATAAATTGTGCAACAAATTTTATAACACGGCATATCATAACAACGATGTAAGGTAGTCATGGTTGGAAACCTGTAGAATACGCGAAAAAGAAAACGTCTGACCCTTTTCCATTTAATAATTCTGGCTCATACTGATTATTCATCCATGTTAGTTAAATCCTTGTCTGCCTTTTCAATGGTTTATCACCTCACCGTTACTGCGAACTATGGAATTTCGTTTTATAACTACACTAGAGGTGCCTTAGGGTCCCCTGATCAAAAGCGATCCTTGACCTAATCTATCTACACAGAAGAAAGCACGGTATCGCCGCAAAAACCACCGGTATCAAACAACACACTCACCTATAATACTAACCGTTCTTTTTATTATGTTCGATTTTTTACTTACTTCCTATCCTTTTTCATGGCTTGGTGTTATGTGAAATGTAACCACAAGGACGCAGGGATATTATCGAAACACGGAGCCTTAGTTCTTTTCGAACCGGCGATTACCCTTCCCGAGAGCCCACGTGTTTCCTACTTCACCACCGCAGCTTTTGCTTTGGCATTCTCTCAGTCAGTTTTTACTCAAACAGAGATATCTCGGCAATCATCCATTAGCATAAGTGATCTGAGTAGCACAAATCAGCATTTATCCCATCTAAACTGAAGCTGCAGTCGGAACCACAATGTCTAACTTCTAATTGGCTCTCAATTCATGCAGTGGATAACACGTGAGGCGTCGGAAACGGTGATAGCAGGCTCAAAGTGCAACTGAGGTCCCCAGAGTTGCTCATATCTCAGCATCCTTGTACTTGTTTTCTGTCGTACTTTGTAAGGAACACTTTCTTTGCGATCCTTTTCAGATATATATGTATAAATCTCGCTTCTTAGGTGACTCATTTTTCGCGTGGATGATACTCTTTGTAGGTCTAGTCAGTGGTTGGTGTTTTTAAGAGAACGAAATGGATCTCGCGACTGACCACTCATAAACGATAAAAGGAGCAGCGTTCGACGTTGACCAATCCTTGAAGAATATGCTATGCACCCGACTTTATTAAGCATTGTAAAAGTGATTGAATGCAAATCTGGCCTGTACAATGATTTGCGGTGGCCTACCGATTTATTAAGTTGGTGTTTTTATCGTTTTCATCTTTTCAGACAAAAAGACTAGGGATAATGACCACGACAGACCTTACTGGGATGGTTTTTTCACTAGCACTGCGACCGTTCATTTCTTTCTCGCGTAATCGTCGTCCAACATAACCGACACAGCTATTAAAAAAGATAGTGGGACGACTGCACTACGAACTATTTGAAATACAAATTTTGTCATTCCATTGATATTTGTGATACTGATCCGCACCCAGTTGTCTGAAGGTTACGTAACAGCCAAGCTTCTACCGCCTTAGTCAACCCAGATGTTATTTTCCGGATTAAGGCCATTAATTATTCTTGAGGCAGAACGAGTCAAAAAATAGTCATAAAACGCTTCGGTCAATAATGTTTAGCAGCGACATATAGATTATTCCTTCCTCCACTTCTGTGGAGATATGTCTTTGTAGACCAGCTTAGTATTTGCTCACAGGTTTGCAAACTCATCGTGATCGCAGAGTGTCCTAGATGAAGTTTTAGGACTATTATGGGGCACTGCGTATTGGTACAGTCAGTAGGGTATTCCATGCACTGAAGCAACTAGACATTTCCAAACCGATGCCCAGATAAACAAGGTTATACCAAAGAGAATCCAATCAGGTGCTCGTCGTTAAGCAGTGGAAGAAAAGGCCTCAAACCACATATATGATACCCTGTGTATTCCCGTAGTTAGGAAAACGGAAACTTTGGTGCTCAACAAAAGCGAGTGAAATTTACTACTGCCACATTGAGTTAAATATCACATTCTGTGACGAAAGAAATTACAAGTAATGCGGGCGACGCAAATAATATAGGTGAGAAGCTCAACTTGAAGATAAGTAGAGGTTTTCATTCGCTCTTTGAGGTCTGAGTCAATTTATCACCTAACGGTGAGAAAATGTCTTTTTTCTTTCGTCTTTGTCTAGTCTGTTACCTATTCGACTTGAAAAGTCCCGTACGCTGGAAGTCCTTCTAAGTCGTCATACAACTCTCTGCACGTATATCCATTCGCACCACTAGGCAACTGCGTGACTGTCGTGGCCTGTCTGTCTTGATAACGCCACTGATGCGTTCGCCAACACCTGCCAACAAGAACTCTTTGGCAGCTCATCGCCCTATGGCGGTCGTAATTGTGAACTTCCTACCCCAAACCAGTAAGCACACCATTATCGAGCTTAGCAGTTACTTATTTCCTTCAGCAATTTGCAGCACTCTAAAACATATTGTGCTTTTGACAAGGTGAATTATTGAATATATAAGTCGCCCATTCGAATACGATATGTCAACTCTGAACTACTGCTTTATACTTTTGTTATTCTAACTGTCACCATCACTCCGCGGAGTTCTTTCGCTGCTGACTGTTAGAGCCGGAATCTATGAAGTAAAGATCGACTCTTTCGGAACAGATAGAATTTACTGTATGAAAGCCACCACCACTGATTACATCTTGTGCATATCTGAAATCCAAACAAAGAGGGCTGTTAAGCTATCGCATGTCCAGTGTTCGAGATCGATGTGCTCGTGAAATTCCGTATGTGGTGAAACGAAGGTCAAGCCAAGCTGGTTTTCTTTATATATATTTTAATCCGAGACGTCGCTGCAAGGTGACAAGGTGCAAAGGTGTTTTCATAGCTTCTTATCTACAGGCACAAGCAACACGACCGCCACTATTGATTGATTAAGTGTGGAGACAGCTCCAGTTTCTTCTTCCTCCATTAGAGGTGTAGCACAGGGATTCACAACAAATGGGATAACTCGCACATTTTTAGTGATCTCACTAGGCCTGTGTCAATAAATCTGGTGCAAATCACCTCTGTTTGTCGCGACCACACTAATTCGAATTTCTGACTTCAGCTGAGAACAGCACCTTGCTTTTGAAATTTGAAGAATTTGGTCTCAGACTGAGAAACAAAACGATTTGATTGCACCACCAGCCTCTTTGTCATGTTTGGTTTCGGAAATTCTTTGAATTCCATTGCATTTTTTACCTTCTCTTTTCAATTTTCTCTAAAAACTTTTTTGAACGCTCAGTTTATTCGAGACTTGGAATCGTGTCCTTTATGATTTCTTTATGTGACCTCTATTTACACGTTGTGCGATATCCACCACTTTTCCGTCCGGCTTGTTGTCTCGCGCATTCGTCTGCCACAATGGCTCTCTGATTTCCTGTGGCCAAAATAACGACTTTAACTTCTTCATGAATGTCGTTAAATGCTGTTGGCATGCTGAGAGAGCTGTGTTAAGGCGTTCCCTGGTCTTAACCACATTCAGGAGTCTGTCTTTATCGAACTCGTTATCTCTAGCATGCTGTTCCCAAATAAATCTGTTAGTATTTTGTCAAACCCAGAGGGATCACAGACTGAGTTAGGTCGGAGCCGAATATTAGCGAAGATGTGGGTGTTTTTACACGATATCTCTAGTCGCCACGATCCACGTCTCTTCTAACAATATTTTCTCGGAGATAGCGAAATGTTCTCAGGCCATTCTGCGGCCTTTTTCTCAACTTCGGATAGTTGGAGGCTTAATCTTTCCCAGACGGCACTGGGATGGAACAGTACCTCGTGTGTTTTGAACAAAATCACTTTCACTGTGGTAGCCGCTCATTTTATTTATATTTATGGATAACTCCAAAGTAATTAAACCTGGTATTGGAAGAACACTAACGAATTCGCGGAGGACGATCTCTGGTAAAATGTGGCGGAAATTACCTCTTTATAATCATATAGTGCAACACTTAAATACTTGAATACATGAATAGTCGTCCAAATAAGGAATCATACCAAGATCAACACATTTTCTACTTAAGTGCAATTTGTAGATCGGGCAAGATTATCCTTTTCCTGTAATTTCGAGATAGTCGTGTAAAGGCTTTTCCAAGTCGTCACCACAGGGTAGTTACTATTCTTTGTTGATCGCAGAAAAATTATGATCTTACCACCATTTTGGTATGAAGCCGATGTCGATTCCTGGTATTGTTGTACTCTCGAACATTTGCCTAGAAATATCGAGCTCTTTCCCATCTAGACTAAGGAAGTGAACACCAGCTGTTCATTCTAAGACTCAAGTCTCCCACCCTTGCCACTATGGGCGACAAGCCACTGGAAGCGCAGACTATTATTCAAGACTAAATTTTTCCCTGTGTAATGCTGCATCCACGTTCTTAAATTTTTAGTGACTTTCGAACGTAGAAGAATGCATGAGAAAGAGAAAGGCTTGGACAGACAGAAGACGGATGAACATACACATAGCAAGGCGGAACCTGCCGTAACCTTTTTAATCACCCTATAGGGAAACAGTAAGCTAAATTGCACTAAACCGACTTTCGCATAACCCTGGCGTGAATAATCTATCGATTTCTTTGGATCGTTCAGCTTAAACGAGGTTGTTATACAAGTTTTATTCGGCTAATGCTTCGACTTCTTCTTCTTTAGAGCCGATGATCCAAGTTGAAAGTCCACAGTCGTTCGTTTTGTCGATGTGATATCTCCGTCGTCCTATCGAGTTGAATCTCTTTCAGGGTAGAACTGCTTGAATGAGGCAATCTCACCCGGCTATGCTCTTTTATATAGGACGGTTTGTTGACTGATTGTCAACTGATAACGATTTCATTTCACGTCGACAATCCATCCTGCAGCAGTCAGCATTAGAATACCTGGCACAAAGCGTAATATAGACATTTATTGATTATTCACACCGAGGTTAAATGAAAGGAGGCTTAGTGCAGTATTTTTACGCTTCATGTGGCTATTCTGATGTAGACTGCTAGAGGTTGGATTGCTGCCATCAGAAAAAACATTATCAGTCGACAATCAGTCAACAGCCGTGCTTGATAAAAAAGCATCGCTGAGTGAGGTTGCCACATTTGGAGCGGTGCTCCACTGAAGATAATTAGACTCGATTTGATGACAAAGACATCGCATCGAGAAGACGAACGGCTGTGGACAAAGACTTGGATCATTAGGTCTGAAGAAAATGAAGACGTTGAAGCGTTAGTCGAATAAAAGTTTTATAACAACCTCGTGTAAGCTGAGTATTCCAAAGGGATTTATTCAAGTTACTGCACTCCATGCGCCCTCGCATTTCCGTTCGAGCTTCGGATTCTGTTAGACGTCAAGTGAAGGTTTGGCCCACGCGCTTTCGTCGGCCATCTCATTGCTTTTCCTATGTTAGAAAAGGTATCGTTCTAAACATCATCATGGTATAAGTAGGACTTATCACACTATGTTAAGCAAGCCCTTTGAACACAAATGGATAGAGAAAAAACAGAGCGACATGAAAGTATTCAGAAGCTGATGACATCAAGCATTGTAAAATCGAAATCATACCACACATACGATTTGGCATAAACACGAAAACAACAACGCTTACTTTTGTCGACTCTGTACAGCTCCTTTACTTTTCTTCTTGATGAGCAAGTTCTTTCCTTTTCGAATAAAGCAGCTACCCAGCCTAAAAACTAAAAACCCATTCTCTGTACGTAGATCTGCCGAATCTCGATCACTTTTTCTCTTGGCAACAACATCTGTCAAAAGCTAACTCGTAGACGATGGAGCGCTTGGAGGTCTCGAAAACTGCGAGTTGTCAACTAACTACACATTTGTCCCTCATTTAAGCGACGAATAATCTTAAATGAGGTCGGTTGATGATTTTGAAGTGAATATCGGTCTCCGTGACTGGCTCAAACGACAATCCCCAATCGAACAACACTGTTTTCGCTCGCGTTTGATGACACTTGAAACTTGACTACTGGTTCTACTATGCAGTTTTCGGCCTGAAACTGGCCGCATAACCATGGCGAGGCGCCGGCAAGTGAGCTAATCCCTCAATCGAAAACCATGTTTCCGAACAACATAGGGTCGGGTATAAAATCACAGCCCATTCTCAGTTTCTGCTGGAACCCACACTGAACCGTTGGACGCGAGTGCTCGACGGACGACGCGAATTCGTTAGTTCCAACCCTATACTTCGTAGTGTCGAGCATCTAGTATCTTTCACACCTTCCACTATCTTCACTCTCCTCGTTCACTTGACTTTTTTGTCAATAAAGGATGTTCGAGTACTTCCGGGATTTAAAGGAATTGTATGAGACTTCAGAGTTGTTGCTCTGCCTTTTACTCTGTGAAGATTTTCAAGAATGCGTGAGAACTTGCCTTTCAACCTATTATGAAATCCTACTGCCTCGCATTTTACACTGTCATATAATTTAATACGTTATGTTGAACGGTCTTCGTCTTCATCAGGGCGGGTGGTCCAAGTCGATGGTCTACAGGTCCATGGAATTGTTGTCAATACAATATAATCCTTCTGCTGCAACTTAATTCTTCATTTTGGTGCTATTTTCAAATTCACTTTGCTCGGACTGCTTGATTTATTCTGGTTGCCGAATCTATGACATACCGAAAGGTCCAGTGTTTTACCAAAATGTCTGATTGCATGGATAACTAACAAGAGAATGATGATGCGATTGCGCTATGTGCTGAAAAGCCCGGCATGAAACATAGAGGATTCGAATCCAATTTATGGCCGGCTACTATTGCAAAGACCGTGAGAGTTTGTAGAAAATTTTCTTCATCCTTCAATCAATCACTTAAGACGAGATCTGTTAGCGGTTTAGTTCCCGAAAAAATCTCGAACACTAAGCGAATATTGGAAACAATTTAATACTAAGCAGCTTTTCATGAAGAGTTAAGTTCTAAGTTAAGTTATTTTTTGGGAGTGGATTCACATTTCCAATCGATTTGCCTACTTAACGAATGTACGCGAAGCGTTCCGAGCTATTCTTAACTAGTACCAATTGCAGTCTAGGAAGTGACATCGGGTACAAATCGACCTCAGTTATATTTTCGGGTTCATAACTATTGCCGAGCAGAGCGAAGTGTAGATGGTTATCGAACGAATCCATAACTACCGACGACCTATCGTTCATCATTTCACTGCACACCCTACTTCTTCACCACTTGTTTGAACGTCTCAGGTGCATTCGCCTTCGCTGTTTCTGCAACCCATTATACCATGTAGTGTGATGACTTCATTCGGTTTTTATTCAGCGAATTCTTAGAGTCTCCAATTGTTTCCGATGCTCTTAGCGCATCACTTCGCTGTTAACATTTTGTCAACTGCTCTTTTTAGTAACGACTTGAATCGCAACGTTGCTCTGTGTTTCGCATAATTAACCACTAGATAAGACAATTCCCCAGTTTCTCAAAATCAAAGATTTTTGTATACGTACAAGTTAATCGCTTGTCACAACCTGGGCTTCAATATCCGCAGTAAACAGTCATTTGATTACCATCCCACTCGACATTCTGTGGTTTCGAACCTTTTTAGCCAAGCCTACAAAGAATGTGCGAATAGTTGTCGCATATTCCTTTCGAGGATGGAGCGAAATTAGGCAGGCTAGGTTACCACCACCTATAGTCGTTTTGCAGATGTGTTCAGAAGCCTGTCGTTCTTGCCGATAAATCTCGCAATCCCGTTCAATAATCCATTGTGGGAACTCTTCACAAAGAGTTTAGATAGATATCAATCAACTATATCACCTAATCAACATATATTCTTTCTTTGATAAATATACGAGGTTGATAAATATATTTATTTTTTCTAGAAATACCGAGGTTAAAGGAAAGTCGGTTTTGAAATATTGCTATTGCTCTTTGCCAGCTGATAATGATACCGACTTCTGCAGGATTGATAGTCCGGGAGAAACAAGTTTTACAATCACCGGACTATCAGCCGAATGAGAATGCCTCATTCGAGGAGATGGCCCGCTGAGGAAGACCTGACTCGACACGAAGGTGAAGCGGCCATATCGAAACGAATAACAAGCGTGGACCGTTGACTCGGATCATCCGCTCTCATGAAGACGAGGACGTCGAAACGTTAGCCGAAAATAAATATATTTATCAACCTCGTGTAAGCTCATCAAAGAGAGGATACATGTTGTTTACTGACACCGAGGTTAAAGGAAAATCGGCTTTTAAATATGTTAGCTAGAATTTTTGTTTTTATTTTTAAATTTGGCACTTTCATTGGAAATACTCACACGAACGCCCAATATCTTCTACTGAACGTTCGTGGGAACGTTCACATTCTTCGTAATATTCTAGAATATCCTTGTTGGATCAGATAAGTGTACTTTCCCGTTGGTAGTCCTTTTTTCGTGCTTATATAACTGTAGCTCTTAACATTCCGAGACAATTTCGCCCTTCCCCATTATTTGCTTCATTTTCCGTCTCAAGCCATTCTTCTGATGCAGTGGGTGTAGATTCTATGGTAATCGAAAGCTCACAATTTCGCGTCCTGGTTTGGATGCGAGATGTGCACTTCCTCGAAGACGTAGATCCATAGCCGATGAAGAGGTTGAAAACAGTGAGTTTATTTGCAAGTTTGCGATATTCCAATCCGTTGCGTTTTTATTTTCCGAAACTGGTGACGACTACATATGCCGATCTTGAAACTCTTTCTAGATGTGATAATTTGATTTATAAGATGGTTAGAAGCCTCTTGTTGTGTATCTACAAAAACTGCTAAACGTTCTAATGTTCTTCTCGATCTGGCTGGATGCGACTGGTGTGAAACTTTTCAGTGATCTGGATCTATAGGAAATTCCTGCCTAGGAAGTGCGCTGTCCACTTTTATTCTAGAAATCATTCACTATCACGATGCTGGAACCAACACAACAAAGCAGCAGGCCATTTCCGTTTTTCTCACTAATACCTTATCCAGTTGAGACATTGATGAGAGAACCCGTTGTTTGCTTGATTGGGAATAAATTTTTTTAATATTCGGCTTTTTACATCGGATACATTGCATATCATAGTTGTTTTCCTCTCCCGACGGCTACACCGCTATCTGAAGAGCCAAGCTTTGGCAGTTTACTTTTGTCTGTTCCTTTCTAGTGCTACTCCGACAAAGTCGTTCATGTCATCTACAATTTTGCTCTTTAATTTGTAAGCACAATGAGTAAGATCGAATAACTCAACTTACAATACTTTGCGAACTCTCAGCTCATTGTCAACTTGCAATTACACGATAGTAACTAATTGACTAACCGAGTAGTGCAACGAGTTGATCAGTATTTAATTGACGTAGGAAGAGAGGTCTGTGGTGCATTTCCGGCTCATGCGACAGTTATAAACGTAAATGCAGTGTCGTCGATTCCAAATCGCTTTAGATTTGAGTTTTCTCTGTAAACAAATAATGCAATGGACGTATTTGTCACCCAAAAATTATACAGTGAACATTTTGATTCAACGTCGGTTTTCGAACAGTTATCGAGACGTTTTCCCATACATTTCATTCTTCAGTTACTCGAGGAGAACAGGTAGACTACATAGCCGTCGGCTCCTCTTTACACGTATGTGGGTAGTCTAACATTCAAATGTTCTCCTCATTATACCGAAATTCAATAAAGCATTGTTTTGTTATTTTTTCTACTGATCTTCACTCTGAATTCAGTCAATTAAAGCTATTCCACTT
Organism: Angiostrongylus costaricensis; assembly: GCA_900624975.1. NCBI lineage: Eukaryota > Metazoa > Nematoda > Chromadorea > Rhabditida > Metastrongylidae > Angiostrongylus > Angiostrongylus costaricensis. The sequence continues at coordinate 28,327 of UYYA01003950.1, forward strand.
CTGAGCTTTACCTTTCAGAAGCCGTCGTAGAACTAGGGAACTAGAATGAGGAAATTTTTTCGGAAACTAGAATGAGGAAAATTTTTCGGCCGAATTTGTCCACCTTGTAGTAATTTTACTTGGGTGAAACTTCCGGTTCGGATTCCGACTTCGACAAGGCGAACATATCCGTTATTTCTTTTTGCCTTCACTTTTTATGCATGGTGCTCATATTTCCGAAACGTATTCACTTCATTGACAATCTATAGAACATCTCACAACGTCTCTAAAGACGTTTTGAATTTTCCGGAAGCTGTTTTCCGGTGCAGACCACCAGACACCTTTCTCGTTCGTTCCTGCTTGCATGATTAACTCTCGCTGACATTGTAGGCGGTTTTTTTTCGTTCAACAGAAAAGTTGCGTCACGTCGTCGGTATTCTGTGGAAACAACGATTCTTAATGTTATGTGCACAAGAAACAACAAAGTGACAAAGGCGGAATTGTTCCCAGTGCTCCACAACGTTCTGCTTCGACGCCAACTGTTTCAGCTGGGTAACTTGGTAAGGGAAACGTTCGTTCCATAATTTGCTTTCACTTATAAGAGCTATCGAGACTGGCAACACTTCTCACAGGTTTTTAACAGCTTTACTACTCAAGGATGATTGGATTAAGAATGTTATGAGATAAACTGAGTATACAGATGTTGACGGCTTTTGTAGGATTAAATATATCCAATGTAAAGTAATTTTATGGAGACTTTAAGGCCTAAATGGCACCGGTTTTATATTAGGTGCATTAACAAATTGTAACGGATTTTCTGGTTACGAGTTTTACAGTTATACTTCATTATAATTGTTAATCTCTTATACTGCAACCGTATCCGACTTTGAATTTTTTTCTCCTTAAAATATTTGCCATGCGATGAAAAAAAACAGTAATCTCCAATTTAGCGCTTATGGCCCTCTTGAAGGAGTGCCTAAATTGCTCAATACTGAGATGGCTTAGGAATTATTTCACACAACTGAGAAGGTTGGCAACAGACGGCGACCACCACCAAGTCATGCCACTGCCTTTATGCCTAGGTGTAGCCACACTATTCGATCTCCGGACATCATTTACTGCAGATATATAGATGATAGAGGGCGCGTTTGGCGCAGTGGTTGGGGGCACCACTTCGACGCACATGTTGAATCGATCCCCGCGCCCATGGCCCACCAAACCTTTCATCTCTCCGGGGTCGGCAAATTGGTACCAGACTTTTCTGGGAGGATAGCAGCACTGAGTCGATACATCGGTAGGCCACCGCGTGTCATTGTTAAGGCTAGATATGCACCTCCAACGATACTTTAATGAAGTCGAATGCATGGCGCATCGCTTAAGCATTGATCAACGCCAAAAGCTTTATCCTTTATCGTTTTATATAGCTGATTGCTTTGTCATTTACAAAAGAAGTGTAAAAGTGCTCTGAGTTATTGAACTTAGTCAGAATACATGAAATTCACCCGGTAGAAACCTAAAGAAAACTAGCTTCCATTTCTGAACATTCAAATTAACCAATCCTGAAACGGCTACATCACGAATTGGTACGGAAAGCCAACTAACAGAAGCATACTGGTTTATTACCTCTCCTCTCACCACTCACACGCAAAAAGGGCGGTTATAAAAAACATGTTTCGAACAGCCACCTTTGTGTGCATGCGAAGAGTGCAGGAGGAAGAATCTTTGAAATTGGCGCGCGAAATAGATATTTCCAAAGAATACGAAACTATATCTGCTCGAAATAGGTGTAGAGAGAAACCCTCGTCCACAAACAATTGCTTCAGAGAAAATAAGGTCCCGTTTATCCTTCTCGTTATTTCCAATAACATAAGTGTAACTACAAAACGTTCCACTGAAAAGGACTAACGTAGACAATTTGGTGGAACTGGTTGAAATACCACCGTACACTTAAGACGCCAGTTTGTTCGTAGCCGCCTTGTGACCACCTAAGTGCAACAACACAAAATTGCCTAATATGTTCTAAGAGGCAGAGACGATTATTCCATGAGCTCCTGGATTAGAATCCACCATCGTCGCATAGAAATTGAAAGAAAAACAGCACGTAAAACATCTCGACGTATTTCGGACAATTTCAAAAATCCAGAAATGAGCCGCTGAGAGTATTGCCTTTTATACGTGATCTTTACACTATATCTTAGGCTGATATTTCAATGTGAGATAGACGTAATCCATCTATGGGAACTCTGTGCGGTAGATCTCCACGTGAGTTACTCAGTGCGAAACTCATAGCCGAAGGGTGTATGAAGAAGCTACTTTGCTTTCAACCTTGCTTCGTTTTTTCAGTTTTGATTATGAAGGCATTTGGCTGGGTAAACTGCAGTCAACTGACCCCTCCAGACTTTGAAGAAGGCGAAATCCGCCCAAAACTCCTTATTATAAAATAACAATCTCGTGTTTGCTCATCAAGAAGAAAGTGAAGGAAAACAGTGTGGTTTTGCTTCATAGGCTTAGACTTGAAAAATACGCGACCTAAACCCCTTCATCATGGAATCAACTTGGAATTCTACCAAGTTTCCCCAGAGAAGTGCTTCTAGCTACAGAGTGCTCAGTTAGTTCTCAGTTTTATCACGGGAAATACGAGTTTTCGGTAACGTACGTCCATCAATAAGCAACGAGGACAATTTGAGTGCGATAACTGGAAATGAGTGATCTTTTAGAATCATCCCTGATGTTGCAAAATATTTCAGTGGTAGTCGAGAATCACTTTTTTGTCATTCGGAAGACATCGAAGGCAACAAAAACAAAACGTTAAGAGTGTTGTGTGACGAGAATTAGATCCGATACGATATTCGTTCGTTCTTTCAGAGCAGTGACTCAACCGAGATTAAGTTCCTGTAGCTCTTAATCGAGGACGGATTTGCACCAAAAGAGGGTTATGATGACACTTTAGTGGTGTGATGTTCGCAGACGCGTGAATTTTTCGGCAAACACCGCTAATTTTTCGATAACTAGAGAATATGAACACCTGCTAACCTCAGACACTTATAGAAGATACTTCTCTTAATCTAATGGTAAACTAATTGCAGAAGGGTAAAGCATTCGGTGCTGATAAATCCCATGGGGATACGCCATACATTTGACTTCACCAAGTAGCGTAGAGGTAATTGGATGCATATTTTACCTACACAATGACTTGTGGTAGCCCACCGATTTGTCAAATCAGTTCTGCTCTCTTCCTAGACAAGTAGGGTACCAATTGTTAACAGAGGGATGGAAGGCTTGGTGAGCCTGAGGTTCAGGGATTGGAATCCACGAACACGTGTGTACTGCGGATTACCTCTAAATATTGCGCTATACGCGCCGCTGAGGTTGTTGCGTCTAATAATTTTAAACAAAGTTCAGCGGGACCGAAATTGACGGTACAATAGGAATTAGCAATATGTCGTGCTGCGCTATATACCATTTGTTCAACCGCTTCTCTTTTCGAAACACATGCTCCAGCTAAAACAAAAAGTGAGAAATGTCTTATGATCTCTGGAAAATCAGAAAATCGTCGCGGTAGAATAAGTATACTTGTATTGTTTTAAAAAAAAACGTTTGCGTCCGACTTTTTATTCTTGCAATTGATAATGCTCACTACAGGCGGAGATATTTAAAATCTTCCCGGCTCATCAATGAGCCGTGTGTGACTCATATTGACTCACACTGTTGCTATTGTGGTAAGTGGAAGATATCAAGTTCATCGCCATTCTAGATAAGCTTCGACTTTGAGTACTTCATTTGGTGGCATAGTGTCTTTCAAGAAGAGATGAATTACAGCAGTATTGCTTTATTGCCTCCATCCACGTACGTACAGTGCACGACGTCCTAGACACGAATGCAAGCGTTTAAGAATACTAAGCTAATAGCTGATGCCTCGTGTATAGTAGCCTTTACTTCCACGGGCTCCCTCCGCTCGATTTCGCAAAAATCTCATTGCCACACTATGATACCCACGACGGTGCAAGTTATATGTCGTTCATAAGTGATGGGAAAATTTTGCAGTTCAATTTTAACCGCACATAACTCCTGTCACAACTAACTTTTTAATGAATAGCAGGGATGAATGCCCTGAGGTCATACGCGACCTGATCCCGTATGTTCGCATCGATTTTTGATGTGGCATGGTGCAGTCGTCAACCATATGCGACTATAGTCAGCTGTTCAAAACTTCCTCATTGGAAGTCACGAAAAAGCGGTTGGTTTTTTCGAGTTGTTGATCGTGTAATTACCAAAGAGTCTTTCGTCTTTGTGTAAGTGTTATTGAAGCGTTTGGCCTAGTAGATTGTATATCAGCATGCCCTTCCAGGCTCTGAAGAAGGCGATACTGCCGAAACGTCAGCTAGCGTTGTATTGTATTGTGTTTTCTATGGAAGTAAATGTATGCTGTTTAAAAACCTCGCGATTGCTGAACAAGAAAACGACGCATTCATAACTTTTTAATATTTCGAAACCGACTTTCCCTGAACCTCGGTATCACTAATCAATATGTATTCTTTCTTTGATGAGCTTACACGAGGTTGACAATGATATTTATTTTCGGCTAACGTTTCGACGTCTTCGTCTTTCTCAGAGCCGATGATCCGAGTCGATGGTCCACGCTTGTTATTCGTTAACCTTTTAATCTTCTATATTTAAGTACATGGCAGCTAGTATAGTCGCAACTAATACAGGGTTGGTTGTAAAACTGAAAAGAGTTAATCTTTAATTGAACCGGTGTAGACTTTGGTCAGGCTGGCATCGGTATCCCGAGGAACCACAATAGCTCAACCGGCAAGTATCCAGAAAACAAAAAAGTAAAGTGGAGATTTGAAACTTGGCCTTTTTATTTACTGCCTAATGTTTTTAATGGTTGAGTATGTTGCAAAATATAACTTCCATAATGCTGAGATATTTGCAAAACTCTGGACCGCAGTTGTGTGCGGTGATGAACGAACGCGCTACTATACTTTCCGGGGAGTAACGCGTTCACCACCACACCATGCGGGTACTTCGTTTCGCCTGTCCCTCAGCTAGTTCTATCTTCTATAAAGTGGTGATTGTGCTGGCGCCCGCACAACTAGTGAAGACGGGCCGTCCAAGTATCTAAGTAATCTTTGATTGGCAAATGGATCAAAAATTCTGCTTAATGAAAGGGGCTGTCGAGTGAGATCGCTTCACTTGTCTGGTGTTTCTACATCTCACACGACTAGCGGAATTTTGTCCAACAGAACCCGACAATGTTTCCGAATGTGTTACAACCGTATAGCGGTAGGGCAAGGTGTGTCAAGCCCTCAGTTCATTAAATACTCTAGTTATCTGTGATTTGACGCAGTTACCAGATGTGTTGGAGAGTCGGGAATATCGTCTCCGCTACAAAAACTGAACTGTTTCAGCAGTGTTTCAATGAAGTTATTGACAATTAGGCAGGAATTATAAACTCCTTATCAGGACTGTATGCAGAATCAGTACGAATCGATACCAACTGTCGCCATAAATGTTTGGAGAAAACACTCGCGCCGACGTTGATGCAACACTATAGGAATCCCTCTAAAAAAGGCACTTCTTCAAGGCTTTCGTTCTTGACTATTCCTCGCATGATAACATTGCGTTTATAGTCTCCAAGTGTTATCAAGTCAGAAACTTAATTTGTCGTTTGATTCTGAATATCTTTGTTCTGTTCCTACAGCGCGTTGTGCTTGCTGATACGTCTCGTTTGATTTTACTGGAGCAATGGCTGGAGTGGTCAGCTACGGTGCTCTTTTGCAGAAAAGACCAGCCTTTACTGATTTGTTGTTTGCACATAGGAACATCTGCAATAGAAACCAATGGTTATATCGGCTTACTACACAGACAATAGCTTCCAGAATTTGCCAGCAGGTAACGTTCTGGTCGCACAACAGTTCTATTAGGTGGCGAACCTTGTCAGGAGAGGAAGACACTCGACGGTGCCTTTCAAAGGCTTGGTCGGTTATCGAGTTATGGACGTGTTCTGATAGGTTGCTGAATCGGGATGTGTAAAGAGAACATCTCCTCTCCCATCTGGTGTGGCGAGAAACTATCACGGACGCAACTCGCAGTCCAGCACCAGCACTTATCCTCTTTCAAATCCGTTAAAGATATGACTTCTTGTTCAGCATTTGTTCAGCAATCGAGATTTGTTCAATTCTAAGTATAAGAATTCCAGACGCGTTGCTAAGAATAATCATTTAATAATAATTTCACTGACCAACTAAATAATTGTAAGGTCAGGCATCGAGACGTGAGCTTCTCTGCAAGTTAATGAATTTACACTAAATGAAAACCAAGAATCGTAATCAGGAGCAGAACCGGGATTTATAAAATCCATTTTTAATCATGAATTATACGGACAGTGGTGTTTTCCATATGGAGTGAAGTTTTAATAGGAATGATGGTGGCTAAAAATATATATGAGACATGGTGAGCGACAGAGTGGGCCAATTAATAGAAATAATTACTGATGGCAAAAGATCGATAGAACTAGCTAAGTGGCAGGCGAAACGAAGGACCCGCGTGGTGTGGTGGTGAACGCGTTACTCCCTGGGAAAGACAATAGCGTGTTCGTTCCCCACCGCAGACACCTGCGGTCTGGAGTTTTACAAATATCTCAGCATTATAGAAGTTATATTTCGCAAAATACGCTGCCGTTAAAAAGAATAGGCAGTAAATAAAAAAGGTTTAAAAAGGTCAGTGTTCTTTCGTTCGGGGAGAAGTCTGCTAATATAAAATAATATGTCTGCTCTGCTAATATATGGTATAACTAATATAGACTAATACTATACTATAGCTAATATAGTCTGCTAATATAATATAATAAAAAGAGTCTAATATAATATGAATAGGAGCGAGCGCTTCCACATATGGTTGAAAAATAGTGTTTAAACGTTGGTTGCACTCAACTTATACGAAGACTTTGTTTTTTTCTTTTCATGTGAAGATCTCTCTGTAGTTTGGTCTATTTATTAAACTGCGTGAAACATCTGTAGCCAGGGGTTATTTAAGCGTGCAATTCAAGACAGATAGCAAATGGACACATCGGCTTGACCGTTCCGGAATCATGGCGTGTGGCCTGGAGGATAGTGATGATGACCTCCAACATTGCTCTCAGCTCCGACTTCCTCATTGGAGCTCTTCTTCCTAGATTCAGTTAGTGCATAAAAACCAGAGAAGCAGTGCGGTTCATTCCTGAGTTCTCGCAAATTTTTTACTTTTCTCCTAGCAAAGCCCAGCATCGAAGATCTCTTCCTTTTGGTTGCGTTCTGTAAGCGAATAAACGATTTCATCTTTAAGGCCTTCCTTCAAATCCTAAATAAAATCAGTAAGAAGAAATAAGTGAAATCGTTTGTAGTTTTTGGAGTTCAACTGAAAAATTACTCTACTTAGGTGTCAATTGATAGACGTAATTGAATCCATAGTGCGTCTATTATTCCTTTTTTAAATTCGTCGATATGCCACGAACCACTCACATTCAGTTTTTAAGCACTCTCTGTGGAATTATCGCTACGTGTTGCTCTCAAACTTTTTTATATCTCAACCAAAAGGTCGTGAATTACTACACATTCCTTTCTACTCTCTGTTTCTTTCACAGAACTTCTGTTGCCACGTCGATCGAGCGACACAGTGGATTTTTTTCTTTCCCTCGAAATTGACTACTGACCCTTCATGAGAACTTTTTCTGATGTAAACTAACTGAGAACTTCTACCTCGACGCATAATGAGATCTCATAGTTTTCCTCGAAGTGTAGACCAAATTGTTAAACAATAGTCGGCCGTTTCGTTGCAATCCATTTGTGTAGATTTCAGTTTTTCTTAAGCCTCCATACCTTGTCTTCACACTACATGTTTATGCGATACGACTGGCTTTTCCGGATTTTGTGCTAATGTGGTTAAAGCGTGAATGTTCGAGATTTCCGTGGAAACACTCCAATTTCATTGTGTTCTTGTAGGACATCTCTTCAGAAAGTCTTGAGAAGACACACACTGACCGTGATAGTGAAGTAGCGCCATCCAGCACAGCTCACTATGTAAGTTTCTTCATGCTCAGTCTTGATTCGAGGTTATACTAACGCCGGAAATGTCGTACAATAAGTATGGCGCATGGTAAGAAAAGTAACTTGACAAATGCCAAAAGGCAGCTCAAAAACTTCAAAAAAAGGGAAATAAGTCAAAATCACAAACCTGTTTGAAAGTATTTTAGACTACACTTCAAGATATTGATCAGTTACTGTGAAGACACCACAGAAAAATGAGGACACACGCTACGCTACATGTGCAAAAACGACTGAGCTATCAGAATTGCTACAACTGCTAGTAAAAAAAAATTGTGAAAAGTCATAGCACCCGTAATCCGACATGAGCTCAATCCAATCCTTATGTTGTGCATGGGGTGAGCAGGTGGTTCAGTGGTCGGCGTGAATTGGTTTACGCTCATACATCACCCGAGATTATTTGCGTGTGCTGACATCAAATCAAAATGCCTCAGTTCAACTAATGAACTTTTTAAATTAAAGTAGATTGTTTGAAATGTACATATAATAGTCTTCAAGGCAAAGGCAGCCTATTTTAACATGGCGAAATTCTGATTTTTAGAAATTACGAAGAAAACATATTTGTCCCGCTTTTTTTCGTCGAAGTTCATATCTCGAGGAGAAAAATGATTGTGCAAGCTGGATTTCGTTTAGGACGACATGGTGCTATCCTCCAATCACCCTGCTATAGCTCACTCACAATGAAATTGGCTCGAAGTACAGAAGAACTCCAACCGTTTCTTAAGGGGATTGTTATACAATGACACAGCGTTTACCTCGTCACACCAAAAACGACACGACAAGACGACGGCACTTCACAGAAGATCTTAATCGATGATGAACTTATTCGATTCTTGCGAAGAGTGTATGTTATTATTGGAATACTGTTGCCAAACTTCTTCCTCACAAAGGGAATCGCCTCTTTTCCGGGGAGAACCACTGATGTAGGGGCGATGCTGAAAGAGCATAGAGCTGTAGAGAAACAGCCGAATCACAAGCGTTATTACACCGGATGAAAGTGCAGTTTATAAAAAGGATACGATGATGGGTGATTTTTTCACTGTACATATCGATATTTAGGATGCGTCAATATATTCTTCTTGAGCATACACAAGTTGGTTAATAAAAGGATTTATTCAATAGTGGTCGCCGTTACGGCGGTTTCGCTTTTTTCAAACCCTCGAGAGGTCACATTGAGACGCAATCTATTCAGCCAAACATTTGCATAACCTTAGCTTCTTTTAAACACTCACTGTTCCGAGATGTGGGCAAAACTAGGCACTTTAAGATCGCTTCGAACTCGCGGCTACCTTTTCCGGAGATCACGTGCTACCTATTACACCAACAGAGGTTCTTGCTTTCCTTTTATCTCAGCCTGTTTTTACTCTTTCGGTGCTGTCAGCAATCATCGGTCAACGGGAATGATCTGGAGAACACAAATTGGCATTGAACCAGGTTAAGCTGATGCTGCAATCGAAATCATAACACTTTAACTTTTTATTTTTAACACATAAAGAAAAGAATAGGCAATAAATAAAAAGTTAAAACTCACAATCTCCTTCTTGAAAATACTCACCTTAAGCACTCACTCTTTCGTTCTCTCTAAGTCTTCTTCTCAAATCGGTGAGATTTAAGGTGGTCAATAAATATGAAGAAGAATGCTGATTGGGTCAAACATTGCGCCTACCCTTTTCATAGAGATGTTCGATGTTCATGCTAACTACATGCACCTGCAGCTTTACATCACAGCATGGTACTCAAGGAAGTCATCAGACCAATGCGTGAATCAACGAAGTGACTATCACGAGATTCCGGAGGGAAAATTCCCGCCGAACTAGTGTGGTACCGATCAAAGGGGAGTTTCACCTACTACATCTCCATCAACCTTTATATAGAAGGCACTACATGCGTGATGAATTTAGAAGCGCTTTCGACAGCATATCCTAAAATCAAAAATAAAAATCATTTTTTCGTTATATTCTTGTTTAGCAAACACGAGGTGTTATTATTTCTTTATTTACGCATTTACGCACAAGCTGACATTTTGGCGGATTTCGCCTTCCTCAGAGCCCGGGAAGGTCACGTTAACCGCAATCGACCCAGTTTTGTCTTAGTGACAGTACTTCTTTTAAAACTAAGAAGTATCTTGCTGGTACGTTTTGTGGTCGCTCCCACTACCGACTTTCTATTAACATGGGCATTGATCGAGAAATTCTTTATATTCTTGTTTAACAAAAACGAGATGTTATTATAATAATAACACTCGTGTTTGATAAACAAGAATATAAAGTTTTTCGATCAATACCGAGGTTAATAGAAATCATTCGTTTGTGTTGATACACTTATCATCTACTTATCTTTGTACATGAAATATGAAAAAATCTGCGTTAACCGACCAGCGAACCCATTTCTTAAGCAAATTCTACCCAAAAACGGTTTTTCAGGGTACTCACGACAATTCCTTGTTTCTTGCCAAGCTCGTAGTTAAGTGGAATCAATCTCACCGAAAGAAATTGTGGTCTATTCGTTGAACATTCATCATGGCTCGTTGATTCGTCAAGCAACAAAAACTAAACCAGGACTGCTTTCGATGGAAGTCTATCGTAACACCAAGAGTAGTGCCTTTCCTGAAATATTAGGCATTTTCAGACCATCGTCTCAGAGGTTCTGTTCTGTAACTTGGTTGGCTACGAAGAGAGTGTCCGAGAAAAGAACGACACTATTCGAACAAATACTCTTCCAACAAACTACCAACAAGCCGCAGACCAACATGATTACTCCGGCTAAATTCAGAAAAAGCCATTATTCGTGCGATGTTTTAATTCAATTCGAACAATTTCGAAGGCACTCACTGCAACAAATAGCTGTGTACTAAACCCTGAACTCGAATCGCTGCAGCTCTGAAAGTGGCGACGTCTTCGTCAGCCAAAGTGAAGGGGTTCATCTTCAATCTTGTGTAACCATGTCTATAAATCTTTACGGTACTCACTTGACACTTGAATTTGCAGCCTTTTCGCAGCAGTGAAAACTTACCCAAAAAATTATACAAGTATCAATTGCAAAAGTCAGCAATGCATCACTTAGTAATGGGAAACACCTTTTCCTTTGCTTGCATGTAGACATGAACCGAAGGCAGTAGTCAAGGTCACTATTTCTGAACTACTATGTTGTTACTCTGCGAAAGCTAACAATACGATCGCCTTTGAAGGAAAAAATTGGGCCACTAAACATCATTGAGAAGGCGTTTCCATCAGGAAACGTCAAGAGATCGAATTCCTCGTGAAGTTGCTGACCTTGTTCTAAAAATTTAATTATTGAGTTAGTGTAGTCAGATAAACTGGCGTATAACTTCTTATTTTATTATTACATAACTCGGCATCACATGCAGCACACTCCGCGGATTCCAGCCCATCTCACATTTGATTCGTTTCTCGCATCCGCCATCCATGAAGATCTTCAAACTCTTCGAGTCTGTGCTTCACTGCTTCTTGAGAGTCGACGTCTTGTTCATGAATATCTTTGAATGTTGGTCGAATCTATTCTTCCTAGAATATTCGTGTAGCTGTGGTAGAGCATTCCCATGTGGACTGGAAGGAATGAGCTTGTCCCAGACTAGTCTGGTACCAGCTTTCCGACCTCAAAGGGATGAAGAGCTTGATGGCCATCCAGGGCCTAGGTGTGTTGGGCCGTAATGTATCATTCATTTCACAATGATCAACGTTCCAATCAGTGAAGTCACGAAAGGGTAGCAAAACAGTGGATTCGCCTTGCCTGTGCTCTATGCTGTCGCAGTCATATTAAACCGTAAACAACATTGAAAGAAAGTTAAACGCGCCACAAACTGATCACTACCGAGTTCTGTCAGCTGTTTTTATTGCCACATTATCTTTTGGCGCGCCACTAAAGCATAACACCAAGACAGACGAATAACAACTGCGCCAAAAAACAAAACACATAAAAGAGTTGAAGTAAAAAATCTTAGAGCATAAGTGACTTCCACCAGGTATCATGATGTTTAGCTGTGTCTTTCAGACAATGAGTTCGACTCTGCTGCAAGTGACGTTGGCGGTTGTCATGTTCGTCACCACTGCCTTTGCCGGCTTCATTCCACTGAAGGTGAGGTATAGAAAGTAAACAAAGCATTATAAGGTTACTTTCGTAGACTAGGTAAAGTGTTTTCAATGGAGTCGTAATTGCAGCGCTCTAATAGTAAGTTTCCGTTGGACGAAAAAGGGGTAGTTCGCTTAACGGTCGTTCTTTGGTAAGTTGAAAGATATTGCACGAAAAGGAAATATTTCAAAACAAAGAAGACGAGCTCTCGAGAAATGCTAGATTTAACAAAAACTTTTGATAACTATATAATACGGTTTGGTTTGCAGTGCATTTGAGTTTCTTCTTCAATATTTCTCCCGAAGAGATGCATGGAAAGTGGGAGCAAAGTACCACAGAGTATCTGCCCTAAAAAAGAGTTTCTTAGCTGCTGCGATTTCTGAACAAGAAGCACGGCGACAACAAGAAGTCCGGCAAATGGCTGTCATTGCTATCCTGTTTTTCGGGAGGAGTGTTTATGGGCACGTGTTTTCTAGACATCGTGCCTCATATCAAGTGAGTCTTTAGACCATTACTCTTTACCTTCAGCTGCATCACCGATGTCGTGTATCGCCTCTGCAAGGTAGTAAGCGCTATTCAGCATAGGTCCATCTCATGCTAATCATATCCTTTTTGAATGGGATCGAAAAAAAAAACAAGTCGTCGAAATAGACACACAGGGAAATGGAAATCTGAGCGGTTCTGAATAGTTTACTATCCCCGAACCCTTATAATTACGGCTTAGTCGCCAAGATTAGTGATGGTTAATTGCACGAGGACGTCAACAAGGCTTCCACTGAAATATATTGTGTCAGTGGTTATTGTTTCAACAAATTATTATCGAAATTTGATGTGCCACAGAGCCTCGGTTTACCCCGCACTAAAGATCCTTGCGTCATCTTTATTTATCATGATGATTTCCTACCAGCGGTTTACAGCTTATTTGCCATTAATTTCTCTTCGCTATAATCATCGAAAATTACGTTCAACCACTGTGTAGATTGTCGTCGTGGATAACTCTTACATTCAATTTGCGTTCCAACTTTGTTCTTTCTGCACGTCCACAGTCACCTGTTTTCATGACCACTCGACCTATCTGTTTTTTGCTCTCACAGTACATTCCCCTGATTTTTCGAAGGTGAACCATTTTTGACAATACGAAGTATGTAATCTGATCTGATGTGCATGTGTCGGCTAAACTTTAGAAGCCGTCCTTGGAAACGTTTTGTCGGTGAAATTTCCCGATGCGGTTGAAATGCTTACACACGTTTCATTTGCATTGCATAGCGCTAGCAGGTAAGCAGTTGCCAAAGAACTGATCGCTGAATTTTAGGGCTATCAGTGCAGTAACAGTTTATCTAACCGACACCAAATTTCCAGGGCTCATTGTAATAAGCAGAGACTCCCTAGATGTACAGAGCTTCTAGGACGGTTCTGCCTCAGCTGAGTCCAATGATTTATTTAATTCGATGAAAGTGAAATTGAGCGGTCTCTTGTATTCTCGCTTTACTTCGTTGTGGGAAGTGTTGTGCCGACTCCTTTTCGAAACCCTGCTTGTTTATATGGCTGTCTTTCGCCCAGTGTTTCGTCAGTACCCTTTAGGATAATTTGAGCTAAGAGTTTCTAAGCGACGGACACCAGGCAGGTTGTGGGATAGTTGTCGGCATCATGTGAATCTCCGTTCATGTCCAATAACACGGTTTCACCGAACTTCTTTTGACTAACCTTGAAAGAAATGGCATGCTCTGGACACATAAGATCCTTGAGAAAGGATGTAGATTTAGAATACGTCCTTCAGTGGAGTAAGTTTTTGCATATGTTCTGGTAGTTCAACAGTTCTAGAAGTAGAGGGCCCGTTTTAAAGTACAATACGGTTTACAGTTGGTAGACTATTTAGCGATGGGTGCTTCCATCCTAAATTTTGATAAAAGATTACTTTCAAAAAGGACCACTGCGACTAAGCCTAACATGCTAGTGTTCTCGATCCTACAGAATTTCACGAGATTATGATTACGATTAATGATTATTAAAACCTATCACGGGTGACTGCTGCTGACAGCATTAGGTACAAAACTAGCTGAGAGAACCGCAGAGTAAGGGCCTCCGTGGTGCAGTGTGTAATGTGCGAGCCTCGGAAAGGCAAATCATAGTTCGGTCTGGCTGAGGGTCCATGTTTTGCGAGTATCTCAGCATCGTTGTAGTTGTAACTCACATCATACCCTACCGTGAAGAATTATAGTAGGCAGAAAATAAAAGGTTAGCATTAAAACCTACCACTTTTTCTAACTAGCATTTTATTTTTCATGTTCAATGAGAAGCTGGGTAACATTCTCATGGAGCAGTTAACTGCTCACAATTCGGTAATTTCTTTCGCAATTGATAGAATGTCTCAATCGAAAAGAAAAAAAGGGTGGTTCTAACACACTTCCCATTTAACAGGTATGTTGCAGATCGGCAATTTTTTCCCTCACAAGTAACAAGAAACCCTCGCGACGGCGTCCCCAGGTCAGCACCACAGGCTCAGCGGAAATGTCGAACCCCTGGGGTGGGGTGGCGCTGCTGACAGATGATCCCCCAGCGACGTTGCAAATCGGAATTCGGCAAGAAGGACCATCCTTCCGGTTATGGAGAACCGAAAAACTACTGTGGGAGTTTACTAAATGATTTTAGAAAAAGACAGAGAAGATGTTTTAATGGATACTGTTCTTGTATTCCCACATTTTATCCTTTGTTATTCGATTATCTCGTCATTCCTGCTATTGTATATTGCGAACAACTTTTACTGGAAATTCATGCGGAACTTCTTTTAATGTAGACGGTGAAATAGATATGGTATTTTCTCAGTCACATCTTGAAAGAATCCGTGTTCCTACAGACCGTTTGAACAAATGAGATTTATGAGAGAGGATGTAGATTTAGAACACATCCTTTTTTGGTTAAGAATTTCAGTTACTGCTAGATGGACAACAAACGCACATAGTTGCGGCTGTCTGCACAACAGCGTTGATTCTGCTTCCATTATTAGGCAAAGAAAAGGACATTTTTTACCGCAATTGCAGCTCTGTTACGTAATTTAAATGGCAAAGGATAAAGCGCACGGCGTTGACCGACCCTTGAGGGACGCCACATGCATTCAACTTCACCAAACTTCGTTAGAGGAGATTGAATGTAGCCTATACAGTTACTTCGGGTGGCCTACCAATATATCGAATCAGTGTTAGCATCTTCCCAAACAAGTCTGGTAACAACGTGCCAACTCCGGATGATTGCCAAGGTTAGCTGGTGGCGTGGGATCGAATCAAGAACCACTTGTGTACTGCAGCACTAGCCACTGCGCTACACACGCCGAGTATCGCAAATTATTTTCGGTGATGTTATGGTGTAGACGTTTCCAGCAAATGACACATAGAAATCCCACGGAGGTGATTCGTCATTAAGCCGTTGGAGTAGACGCGATCCAGCGTTGTCATCAATGTCATTGAACATGTAACATTAAGGCTATCACGAGAAACGGCTAGGGGCGCTATTGGTAGTGGGAAAATGGTAAAAAAAAGTGGGAGGTGATCACAGGAGAAGAATTTGGCACTGTATCACTTAGCACTAGCTTAAAAACACTTAAACAACTATGAAGAAGGAAAATGAAAATCACCGTCCATTAACAGAGACACACACAGCTTACAAAATTCAGAGCTTTCAGCGAGAACTACGAGGATTTCAAGGTGTTATCAGGAATGGACATCGAATTTCCGTTGCCACAATTCTGCACCTGCATCGGTTTCTTTCTTGTTTACCTCATCGAAGAAATATGCATGAAGGTTAGTATCTAGGCTGAGGGGGCGGTCTTATAATGGAAAGAGCTTTGCTTTGACTCCAAACAACGAAAGATAACATAGCGAAACGAATTAATAAAAACAACAATGTGGAAGCACGAAGAAATTCTGGCTCCGGTATCGTTTATCCTTTATCCTTTTACCGTTGTTAATTTCTATACGAATGGGAAAGAACAGTGGTCTACGTGTAACTCGATTTATGAAAATTCTCAATGTGGGCAATAATGACTTTGAGCATTTCTTTTATTCTTTGCAACTTTTGTAAAAATATATCCATTATTATAAGTGTCTAGCTTCTTTGAGCATTATTTTTGCTTAAAAAATCGCTCGGATATCAGAATTTACCAGTAAAACGGTAAATCCCAGAAATATTTGGACACTTGGATAGTTGTACGGCCCGTTCTCACTAGCTGAGCAGGACCCAACATACTCTCCAGTTTTCGGAGTTTTGCTGGTCTACCCACTATGTTTCTGTAGAGTCTCGAGGTCAGCCTGGACAAAGTCTACCCTAGGTCGTCGCCTCCATAAGCAGTCGCGTACCTTGTGAATTACAGGGAGGTTTGCTACCATGCGACTAGTTTGAAACCAGGATGGTGGTGGATCCTGGTATTGGTTTAGTCTTAGTTCAGCTTCCTGACGGAAACTCCAGACTCTTTCACAGCGTGGGAAACCCTGTTGGGCGGATGTATCTCCCCACTGTACATCGTAGCCCGACACCCAGGAACACCTCCCAGCCACGATGAGGCGGTAAAGCATTGGGAGGAATCTCAGAAATAGCCACAGAATTTCGGATGTTCGCTGTTATGTGGCTATAATCAATGGAAAGAGTAGCCTATTTAAAATTCTGAATAGTTGAAGCTTATTGATTTCTAATCTCTTGAGTATACGGAAACAATGGATTAAAAATAACACAGACGCAGAAGAGACCACATAAACGCTTTAAAACTGCTTTCATGACTTTTTTCTTTTTTCCTCACCTTATGAAGAGATTGAGATTTTTTTGCTTTAGGTATTCAGCATGAAACACAACCATGGCCATGACAGTCATGTGGAGAAGGCGAAAGCTGCTCCTAATGTTCACAGAGACAGTCTTAATCTTAGAAAGTACGCTAGTTTGTCCCATTTGTAAATAAGCATATGCCAGAATCTATTATCTTAACAATCAGCGGAGCTTAATTCTTCTAGCAGAACTCATATAGTTTCATTTAATAGAATTTCATATTGTATCCTAGTCGCATCAGACTAATAGAGAATTAAAGATAATGTTCTCAGTAGTACGAAGGCGTACGAATTGACGTCTACGGTATTGATGCATATCGATTAACGAGATGATTTGCTGGGATGAACTACTGATGGATATGCATTTGTTGGATAAACATCATCCTAATCTGAACTGTGGTTCCAGTAATGTCCGTGCAGAATAGCCCTGCAAAGATGATTCCAAAATCTGCATTTTACCAGGTCGAAGTACCTGTTTAGCAATAGTAATGCTCACATACTGTGTCACCTAGATCGACCGTGGTGAGTTCCTGTTTACTGCTAACCTGCCACACGGAAGCTTTATTTCTGCCGCTGCCGCAGTTCGGACATTAAGCTTCAGTAATCAAACTTTTAGGAGCGTGTGTAGAGCAGTGGTCGGAGGCGCCCTGCAATACATATGGGATCGATCCCCGCGCCTAAGGCTCACTAACTCCGTCCCTCCTGGGTCGGTAAATTGGTACCAGACTTGTCTGGGAGGATAGCATCACTGGTTCGATACATTGAGTAGGCTACTGCGAGTCATTGTAAAGCCCAGATGTGCATTCAGTCACCTCGAACGATCCTTAATGAAATCGAATGCGTGGTGCATCTCCCAGGAATTGATCAACGCCGAGAGCTTCATCCTTTTTTAATCAAATTTTGTAAAAACAACATGAATACAACAATAAAGATGTGGCGAGACAAATACTCAAAGGTAATATGAAGGGAAACAGTCACATTGACAGTAGTAGAAGCCTCTGCAATGGAGTGAGTTATATACGGTTTATGGGGTGGTTGGAGCTCACAATATCGACCTGGCGGGTATCTTATAATGTCCATGGCGAATACATGGAGTGACTGAAAAATAATTTCCTGTTTCAAAATGCTCCTCATTTATTCATTTATTGTGATATTCTTCTCAAACTCGTTCCGTATGTTCCATAATTCACGGGAATTAAATAATATTCGGCTTTTTTTAGACCAGTTGTTTGAAATTTGGAAGCCCTACAAACACAGCTGGGCGTCTCACTATGTAAGAGCTTGCCCACCTAGTGGCCCTTTGCGAAGTTGGGAAATCCAGTGTTCAAGTTGCTAAAAAGATGACCAACCATTGTTATGGAGAACTAATGGTTACGGGATTTGTAAATGATTCCCCAAGAAGGGGTCCCCCATCCAATTCCAGCATCTTAGAGGTACTGTATGTTGTCCAACAAATATACCTCAACATGCTGCGAAAAGAAATTCAGCCAGTTATCAATACATGAATGAGCGTTTGGTATTCACGCAAAATGGCGTTCCTCCACATTTTGCTACTGCTACTCGTGAATGGTTGAATACGCGCTTCGCTGGGAGCTGTATGGGCCACTGTAGCCAACCAGAAGCCCTCATTTAACACCGTGCGATCTTTTCGTGTGGGGTTTGTCGAAAGAGGAAGTCTACCCTACCAAAGCAACAAGTTTGGAAGAACTTAGAGGGCGATTACAAGAAGTTAGTTCTTCCGCCCCACAAGAGTTCCTGATGAAGTATTTTAAAAAGTATTTTAAATAAAGCTTCATGCTATGCTCTTTCTTCTTGTACTTACTTCTTGTAAAAAAATTGTTGCTAAGAAACAAGTTATAGAATTTAAAATATTTTGCAAGAATTTTAAAACAGGGAGCTACTTTTCACTCAGTCAGTGTGGTAGGTAGGGAGGAGGAGTGGCCAAGGACATACCGAGTGGTGCGCGATCGGAATGGCGCAAACAATACCATTTCGTCATATATGAGAACGTAGACGCAAACACTGTTGAGGACAGTACATACTCGAAGCTTACCTGAAGTAATGTGAAAAGATGGAGAAAATTCATAGGACTATATATTTGGCGCAATGGTCGGAGGCTTCCCGCAATATACACCTGGAATCGACTCCCGAGCCCATGGGTCACCAAGCCTTCCATTCCTCCGGGGTCAGCAAATTGGTACCAGATTTGCCTAGGAGGATAGCAGCACTGGCTCGACACATCGGTAGGCCACCGCGAGTCATTGTAAAGGTCAGATATGCATTCCATCACCTCCAACGATGCTTAATGAAGTCGAATGCATGGCGCATCCCTCAGAGATTGATCAACGCCGAAAGCTATATCTTTTTTTTAATATATGACCAATATATAAAGTGTATTCTCCCAATGGTTTACCGCCTCATCGTAGCTGGGATATGTTCCTGGGTGTCGGGTTGCGATATACAGCGGGGGTATTCATCCCCTGGTAGGGTTAAGCTGAGAAGGAATCCGGCATTTCCATCAGGAAGCCTAGCTAAGAGTAAACCATTACCAGGATCCATCACCGTCTTGGTATTAAAGTCGCATAACGGCAAATCTCCCTCTGATCCTCAAGGGGCGACTGCCTGTAGTGGTAAAGACCTGAGGCTGACTTTGGCTAGGCTGACCTCAGGATTCCAGGGAAGCACAATGGCTTAATCAGCAAATCTCCGAGAAATGGGAATTATGCTGGGGCCCAGCGATTAGTGAGGACGGGCCGTTCAAGTATCAAGTATATAAAGTGTACAATATTATGAGAAGATAGTATCGCTTAAGGGTAGAGAATAGCATTTGTGCATATCACGATTTAAGTAGTTATTCAGCTCTTTTAGTGGTTTGTGGATGAATTTTCAGTACAACATTACTTCTTTTCAACAACGTTCTGTTAACGTTTACTTTGCACGATTGCTTTCGCAGTTTCACTTCTTCATTTCTTCTTTCAAACTGCACGATTTGCTGTGTGCAACACTCACGACTCCATTAAACTTTGATGCCACGCTTCTTTATATTGTATGTTATGTATAGCTGTGGCTTTTCTGAAGTATTCTGAATATATACATTACCAGTTTTTGAGTTGAGTGCTTCCTCATTTAGCACATTCGCGACGACGTAACCTCTATGTTATTTCTAAGGGGACCACTGTGGCCGGCATGACCACTTCTATAGAGGTCATTTTGTTCTCTATGGGTTACTTTGGTGCAAAGAGCCCTTTTCTTACAATTTTTCTCTAATCAATCAGTAGCTTTCCCAAGATGTCGTGTTGAGCACCAACTGAGAAAAACTCTGTTCCGCACTTAGAAATATACAAAAAAGCTTTTCATCGAACAAGTTCATTGAGTGACAGTTAGAATCGCAATTGTCTGTTTATAATTGGTATAATGAATTATGGTTATCTAATGGCATGAGCGGGGAAAAGGAATACAGAACTGTACTCAAGCATAATCTGCAATACCTTCCAAATGCTGACATCAATGGGTATGCGTGATGGGGCATAGTAGCATGTAGTAAATAATAGCGTAATTATACCTACGGAGCAAAACCTTTTCTGCAACTTTGTCATGTTCACGACACCTCAAGTCTTCTAGTTATCGAGAAATTAACCTCTCCCGTTTAAAGCCGAGCAAGTCCGTGACACCCGAAAGTTAGTCACCGTCCCGCTGGCCGTGAGAAATTGGACGTCGTAGCGAATCTGCTAACGCATAGCAAGAAACTAACAATGACTAACAAGTCACTTACTACACTCCATATCGTTCGGTTAGAAGACGACATTACTGAAAAATCAGAAAATTCTAGATAAATTTGTGGACGTTTTCTTTCTTGGCAGCTAAAGTTTTGCATGTGCCCCAGCTTTCAGCACGCAAGCGCTTCTTGGCATAAAGGACGACGAAGATCCGAGGAACACTTTGCAAGCGCACAGGTTTGCTTCTTGTTGCACACTAACGTGTTAACGCTCTTATCTATCAACGCTTGCTGCACGGTGTGTTTTTCTCTTTATCAGGCTAAATCTCATAGGACTAAAATCTCTATTAAAAATCTCCTACATTTGGAGACTTGACCTCCAGTGTTATTGTCGTGTCAAATGCAGCAAACAACTCGTCTGTTCAAGTTTTCAGCTATTATGGCGTTGTGCGGCAAAGCATTGTCGTGGCTTGCCTGCTAGAAATATGTAAGCAAATTGTAGAACTGCAGTAGTCATAATGGAATAGTTAACGCATTAGTTTGACAGAATGATTGAGCAGTGTATAACTGTGAAGTGTAGATTCAGCCTGGTGATGGAGGAGACTGCGAACTACGCGCTAGCAGAGGCATCCGAAGGCTCGCTGCTGAAATCGCTCACTTTCGCCATTGCTATGTCGTTCCACTCGATACTCGAAGGGTTCGCGCTAGGAGTTCAGGTACCAATCACAATTTTACTCTATCTTTGCTATTATCGGGGAGTTTCTACCGATATATGAACCCTTTTGGAAAAATTTGGAAGAATTTATATTTCTAGCTTGATCGTTCTTCCAAGTAGAGATGCAGAAGTAAGAGACTGTTTACTAAAAGCGTGATGTTTTTTCTGTCCAGCGAGAGAATGGAACCCAATGGCTAGCTGCGGCACTGCACAGATCCGAATGATAGTTCTAATAATGCAGAGTTATTCATCGACTGCCGATGATGAAGAAGATACTGAGAGCTTGGAAGACACGTCTTCATAAAAAAATTTTGCAGGCCCCAACTTTCTTTCCACGTAGCTAGTATATGGTTTGGCAAGATTTTTAATCGCAAGACTCGACAAATTCATGCCATCGTATTCCTTGGTTGTTACTAGAGATAGTAGTCTACCTTTGTGTATTTAAAGAGAGATTTGAGATGTTGTAAATAAACTTCTTCCTAGACGATGGCGATTCTTCATATTGATTTTCTCCTAACTACTTTTGCCAAACCAGACGTCAAAGTCTTGTTCAACTCAATTTACCCTTCTAGGGAGTGAAATTCATGTGGAGACAGCCTTTCATAACCCAAGAACACCGCGTAACAACGATGGTATCGTAGAGATGTTCCTATTTTAGTCAGGCTTTACAGATTTGTAAACAGTTCAGCAAGGAATAACTCGAAAGAAATTCCAATGAGGTGAAATAAATCGAACTCAATAGCTCTGCGATTGCTATTGAATATAGAAAACAATATGGATATAGGATTACACCGATAAAGGAAAGCATCGTTGGTAGGTTTCGCACCTCTCAGAGCGGCCACCTCCCAAATAACTGCTCAGAAGCTTGGCGCTCACCTATTGTCTTAACGCTCGCTATTCGGAGCGCTCTGTTAGAGAGGCGGGTTCATACTTTAGCTAGGTCGAAGCATCAGCGCATCACCATTTCCACTTTCCTCTTCCTCTTTCTCAGAACAGAAACAACAGTTCACTATGTTCATGGGAAAAGACTCGAAAGGAAGCTGTCAAATAAGGTACTAAGACTGACTGCTGTTAAGACACCGTCTTTTGACACGTAGTGCTTTGATTTTTCATTGAAATAAGCTCAAAAGACTAACTATTCGCACGGAAGCAGAAGTCCCATATAGTAGACTACCAAACCTACTGCATTAAATTTTTTAAGCAACTATTTTCTCTAAATGCCAACCTTATTTCAAAGAACGATTGTTAGTCATTAGGACTGTGAGGTATGAGCTACATATCTGACTTTGCAGAATACGACAGCGCGAATCGTCACCCTGTTTATTTCGCTCATCTTGCACAAGGGAGTCGAAGCATTCTCAGTCGGACTGCAAATCTCCAAAGGCAACAGCCACAAGGTCAGCTGCACTGCTCCTAAAGCTAGTGCCTTGATCTCTTATAAGGGAGATGTAGTGTTCTGCAATGAGATTCTTTCGCATATTGGCGAGTCTGAAGCGTAATGGATGAAGTGTTCAGTGTTGATCTATCCCTTAGGGATGCACCATGCTTTCGACTTCATTAAGCAGACCAGAAGTGATTGAATACACATTTTACCGATACAATGACCACCTATGGGGGGCCTACACGTGAATCAGATCATTCTTCTTTGTTATTTCGGAAAAGTCCGATACCAATTTTCTGATTGTCGAGAGATGGTGGATTTGGTTAACGCAGGGCATGGGGTTGAACCAACTATCTCAGGTGTATTAGTGGGCGACTCTTACCACTGGGCATACAGGTGGTGTTGCTAGCAGTAAAACACTAGCTGACACATTGATATTTTGCAACTCCTTATATGCAAAATTATATAGAATATGGACAAATTTGCCACTACATGAGTGATTTACGATACATAGGTGTATGGCCACCTTGGACACTGTGATGCATATAGAACTTATACTGTTTTGTTTGAATATTTTCTTTTGCCTGTTCATCTTTTTCCGTGATATTTTGTATAATTAACAGATTCGCAACAACTCGTAATTTTCTGTAGTGGGCGCGTGTGGACGGCTTTTCGATAAGTAAAGTCCATGATGAATTGCGATTTTAACTCTCTTGTAGAAGACACCTTCCTGTGTCGCTGTAGAAGTACATGTAGTTCATTCAAAGTCGCAATTTAATTTAAAATGCTGCTAGGATCAGAATTTCCAGAGAAAAGGGGCACATTGAAACTTTTAAGTGGCCCTCTCGTGGTGTTTGCGTGGCGAGCACAAATAGCATTGTGAACGGCATAATGTCGTGCTGGAAGAAATATTGTTTATTTTACCGCTTAGCGTGAGTCTTGACGAAATGGGGCCGATAAAAGTGATATGAGCTCGTGACAAGCGGAATTTAATGGGATAAGCCGACTACTTGATGACTGCCCCATACTGGATTAAATCTCTAAATCAAGAGTTAAACCGTTTTGCATCTCCCCAATACTTTCAATATTAAGTAAGCGAAACTATATATGGAAGAGCATTCAAACATTCCATAATTGGAGCAAAAAACTCATTGTTTAGCTGAAAGCGGTAGTTACGACGATTATCATCTACGCCATGATGACACCACTAGGATCTGGATTAGGAACACTGCTCCAGGTATTCTAAGTAGAAAGCTTCTTTGAAATATTCGTTATTGTAACACTGTTAAATTCTAAACAGGCAATTGCTTTAAGTCCTCATAGCCATTATTCTGCTCTGATCAATATCCTGCAAATCAACGAAACGCTTTATGACATAATTTGTTACTTTATTGTTTATACGATTCCTTTGCCAACTGAACCACTCTCAGACGAAAGTTGGCAACAAATGCTGCCATGCTGGAGTAGAAAGGATAAAAGTTAACGCGCTCGCCGTTAAGCAACCTCTTTAACAGTGCACCATGCTTTTCGCTATATTCATAGCACCGCAGAGGTGATTGAATGAATGTGTCAACTCAGTGCTGCTACCATCCCAGGCAAGACTGTTACCAGCTCGCCAACTCAGGATCGAACGAAAGACCACGTGTGTATTGTAGCGCACCTGTAACTACATCGCACAACACGTGCACAGAGAGGATAAATAAGCCATTATTTGGTTAGGTTTTATGACTGAACAATGCAAGTAGTTAAAAGGAAAGTAAATCCTATGTTAGGCTGATGGGAGAATGCGAATAAAAAGCGCTGAGACTTCTCACTCATGTGAGACTCTCTGCTGCTGGTCTACATCAGATAACTGGGAAGTTTACAAAGAACGAAACGGCCCTGAACGCGAAACCACCGAAACATCGGCTGTTGCGCATAAATAAATGCAATACTAACAATTCTGTCTTTGTTTATCAAAAATACAGTGAGTTATTGATCAGTGTCAAGGTTCAAAGAAAGTCGCTCTATGGATTTGCTGTCACTTTCAATCCCAACGAATGTTTTATAAAATATTAATGGTCAATTTCGCCTTAAAACACCAAACTGCTTCACTTCACATTGAAAAGAGAGATAGAAAGAGAGAGCAAGAGAGAGAGTGAAAGGAAGAGAGAGGGAAATGAGTCGCTTCTTCTTGAAGTTGTAGATTGACCACTCTGAGCTTCAATGACTGATTGATTGATTGATTCAAGATTCATCGATTCAAGCAACTGATCAGAGCTTATTAGATTCTACCCATCTGATAAGTGATTTCTTCACTAAACCCTGTGTATACTTCAATGATGCTGAGATATTTGCAAAACTCCGGACCGCAGGTGTCTTCGGTAGGGAACAAAAGCGCTATTGTCCTTTCTGGAGAGTAACGCGTTCACCACCACACCACGCGGGTCCTTCGTTTCGCCTGTCTCTCAGCTAGTTCTATCGATCTTTTACCATCAGCAATCACGCGTCGGCGGGATTGATCTGGGGGGCCCAAATCGGCAACGAACCCAGTTAAGCTGAGGCCGCAGTTATAATCACAATTTTAACTTATTATTTATTTGGGTCGCCAGATCAATCCCGCTGACGGGTGATTGCCGATGGCAAAGATCGATAGAACTAGTTGAGAGACAGGCGAAACGAAGGACGCGCGTGGTGCGGTGGTGAACGCACTACTCCCCGGAAAAGACAATAGCGCGTTCGCTCCCTACCACATACACCTGCGGTCCGGAGTTTTGCAAATATCTCAGTATCATATAAGTTATATTTCGCAATGCATACCCTACCTCTAAAAAGAGTTAGCAGTAAATAATAAGTTAAAACCTATGTATACTCTTCAGTCTAACTGTTACTTATGACTTTACAATTGTTTAGTCGAATTAATTAGCACTCTGAATATTTATAAAAAAGACCAGCAGGACTGAAATCAAAACTGTGGTCCATTTTTTAACCACGATTAAAAACGTATCCATTATAAGCATACATTAGAATGTCGTTTTACCACAAATGCACAGATATTTTGTATCAGACTCCATTACATCACGTTCAGCTCTCCAACATTAGTCGGCTTCATAAGGATGGTGCAGTTTTAACCCTGGAGTCGCTTGCCGCCGGAACGTTCATCTACGTTACGTTTCTTGAGGTTGGTCCACCATCTAGTATTGGCTAGAGAATTGTACCTCAGAAGCACTACAGTCAACGAAGGCCTTCAAAATCTCTGACGAGAGATTACCGTGCTCTGTTAATCGCTTGTTACCGAGGCGCTCGCAACACACACATTATTTTCAATGGTGCTGAAATATTTGCCAAACTCCGGACCGTGTCTGCGATGGGGAACGAACACGCTATTGTCCTTTCCGGGGAGTAACGCGTTCACCACCACATCATGTGGGTCTTTCGTTCGCCTGTATATTATGCCCTGCCATTAAAAAGAGTAGGCAGCAGTAAATAAAACGGTTAAGACACACATTATTGTTCTTGTAGAATCGTAGATACAGTACTGACCTTATTTCTTGGTCGTGTTAAACTTGCAACGCAATTTCGAACACAGGAAAAACGAAAGCAATCAGAGCTACACACTAACTGACACGACTTAAACTGTTCCAGCTGCTAGAAGATTCTCATTAGTTGGCTGTACGCACCTCTTAAATCACGTATCACTTGGCTCTAATTTTTTATCTCTATCAGTAAGCCCTTTCTTTTCTTTTTAAGATCTTTATCAGTAAGCTTGAAGTTAGACTAATGAAATAACTTTTGCACCAAGATCAAAGTTTCGAGCGCCCCTCCAAAGTTCGACCAACTTTTCGCTTACTTCACGTGGTGTTAACATTATAGTCCTAGAAAATATGTACAGGTATTTCAGGTGTTAGCACAGGAAAAAGATAACGAACACAACAGTCTTAAGCAGTTATTGGCGATCTTCATCGGTTTCGCCGTAGTAGCAGCCTTACAAATCGCTTTCGGGTAGGAACTACCAATCCAAGATTGATACTTTTAGTTTAATCAAGGATCATTTCCAGTGGTCACAATCATGAAGGAGGTCATATGCAACGTTTTGCTAACGATTCCTTATCCACGGTGATCCCTCACTAGCGAACAAAGCCACTGAGCTGCTCAACTTCTCATTCGCGCTCGGCCAAATGGCTAGATGTCGTGGACAACTCAATTACTTTGAAAACTTAAACATTACACATTCGTATATCTTCTTGACAAGTATTTTCCACAAAAGACGAGATCTTAACAGGATTCACCTTGAAGGGTTCATGGATAAAGTGAATCGGCGTTTCTTCCACAGATGTTTGTTTTTGGAAAAGATCAGTTGTAATGCTTAGCTATAATTCACATTTTATTCGAAAACGGAGAGCTATACGTTATATATTAACCAACCCATGTGACGATTTTTGCTTCACCTATGTTTGCTGAATTGCATTTAATTAAGTGACGTTTCTATGATAGTCCTCTTCAAAATATCGCAACTTGCCTAGAAAATTCACTTGATCACGGGTAAATGCTCCTCTCCTTCCGCTGACTTTTGGCTTTTGACAACTATATGAAGGATGAATCAGCAGTCGTACACAGTTACTATTCACAATAAAAAACTACATATATGTATATATATATGTATATGTATATATATATATGTATATACATATATGTAAATATGCACTTTATCCTATCCGAATACGAACATGTTTTTTATGCAACCATAAAAATTTGCAACACTGCGTATGCAGAAGCAACCGAATATTCACATTATACGACTCCAGATAATCTAAGAATCCTGAAAACCCTTGCTCTGGGAGCTATTGCTTGCTACAGTGTAGAGCAATGTTCGAATGTCCAGAAAAAGGAAAGAAAATACATTAACTATTTTATTCACTAGAACAGAATAACAATCCTACGGTGGCTTTATAAACTATAAATTAAAAACATTCTATTCCCATTTCCCTTTGGAACATCTACAGACTTTTCGTTGTAGATTTTTCCTTTGGAAGGGTCGTTTGGATAGCTGCAAGTTCATCGTCCCATGCTTTCTCAATCTTTGACCAGTGGATGAGAAGTTCCTAAAGACGAAAGTGCAAATGAATTGGAACGTTATGAAACTGACGTTATGAATTTCGGCAAAAGTCAAGCTATTTGTCGAGAAAAATTCACGATTAAATAAGTACATAGATTTATTTACCTGAGAAAAAATAAAGAGGTACAAAAGATGACAAAACTGAGATGTCGAAAATTCCGCATACTTTCTGGGAATTTTCCCCCGAAGAATAAGTTGTTTGGATGCATAAGTTAAGATATAACTTTGTGAACAAATATAATACGAAAGATGGTAAATCATACACATGCACAGCTTCTACGCATACCTTCTTCCTCTGCTCACGCCTGTTGAAGTAATATGGGAACTGCTCTCGTTCAGCAAGCGTCCACTGGTCAGAATCAAGGATCTGTAAGCCAACATTTGGAACGATAACGTTAAAGTTTGTAACGACAAAGCCAAAACATTTTTGGAGCAACTCAACAAAATATCAATACACTATTTCCTATGGATTTCCTACAAGCCCAGTACTAGTCTGCACTATACGATCTAGTGCATAAACCTGATCCATAAATTGTAATGCATAAAGGTTGCTAAGTAGACGTACCACATCTGAAGATTCGCGGTCGCGATCGTAGCTATTACCTCCAGGGTCCGCTGCGACTGAAAAAATCTCTTTATGACCCGCATGACAAGTATAAAATAGAACACTAAGAGGTGCGGCGTCATCGTCCTAAATAGGCTATTTCATTGACAGCATCAGGCGAAGAGGTCAGGCTTGAAATAAGCCTAATGCAACTACATTTACTGAAGATAAGACTGATTGATTGGATCATACATCGGACAGGTTTGTAGTGCTTTTTCTCCCACAACTGCCGACAGCCGTCCGCCAAGAGATATTGACTTTTACGAGTGTCCTTTTCGTCCTTGTTTGCATCAAATCTAGCGCGCATGATCACCTTCTGGTAACGCACCTCCAGACTAAAAATAAACATTACAGTGAACACAGCTCAACTTCCAGCTGAGTATGAGTAGGATGTGAAGCATGTCTACGTCTTAACGAATCATGGTGTAGGCAACTGATCATGGAACGCTAACATCTATGTCATTTACTAATATCCGGGCTACCTCGTGGACCCAGTTGCGATCATAAGCATTTAATTTGGTGCAATTGTAGTTGGTTGTTTCATGCAGTGCGTATGGATTTCGTGCACTTATTTTCGAAATTTTTGTGCCACACTTTCTCGTGGTTC
The DNA here is from genome assembly GCA_900624975.1 of Angiostrongylus costaricensis. Taxonomy (NCBI): domain Eukaryota; kingdom Metazoa; phylum Nematoda; class Chromadorea; order Rhabditida; family Metastrongylidae; genus Angiostrongylus; species Angiostrongylus costaricensis. The sequence goes on from UYYA01003950.1 coordinate 57,407, forward strand.
TTATTGTAATAATTTAATAACTTCTCTAACATTAATATTATTCTTCCAACCTGCTCCAAGAAAATCCTACTTTATACAAAATACAGTTTAAGAAAGCCATTACTGGAACTATTACATTTATTTGCATGAGACCTAGTGTGCCCTTGGTTTTTGCCGTACATATAAAGTAACACAGACTGCTGCTGATAAGGAATGTTAAGAGCTACTTAAGACCGTATACATTTAGAGCAATGCGCCTGGCACGCAAAGAAAAAATCAGCTTTAGTCCCACATCGCAATCCTCGTAAATTATGCAATGTCGGAGGAAAATGTACCAATGGCTGAACTATGAGCAATATAGCACATCACTATGCTATAACAATAACCTTACGTTCTTACAAAAAAAGGGCAGCTGAAAAATTTACACAAAGGAGTGACACGGAAACCAATTTCCCTACATATTGTTTCCTAACAACATAACGTCCATTCCATTAGAGAACAATAAGGAACTCGTAAGAACACTCACACCCTAAAACGCTAGCACTGGGCTAAACCCCAACACTAGCAAACGTATTGCTAAAAAGCTAAAAGATCTCATATGAAAAGTGTTGCGCCCTTGGTGACCTTTGAGTGAACAAGTGCCGCTTCACTGCGCAGCTTTTAAGTGCTACAACGACGAATGGATACTCTACTGGTGAGCACTCAATTAAATTATTGATGGCAGAAGTGACAACACAGCGTAGAAAACAATAAACAACGTTACTGTGTGAGTTTCTTTGTGAAAATTAGCGGGTATCTACGTGATTCTGTCAGAAAGCCTTCAGTGACACTACGGATACACATCACACTGAAAATGTGGATTAGAAAAAGTAGCAGCTCACTTGTCACCGCCATACCAGCTGTCTATTTCGCGCAGAGCTCTTTTGTAAAGACGGCACACCTTTTGTCGATGTGACAAAGCCTTTGTGAACATCCAAGCAGGAGAGTCCATTATTTAGCGTGAAAACAACTGCTTGTTGTCAAAAATTTGGACTTTGCGCTTCTGAAAACTACAAAGACAATTATTCACAAAAAACAGGTCACACGACCTAACCACAAAACCCGACCGATTTATGTCACAACATTTACAAACCACTATCATAATATAATCACAACGATGCTGAGATATTCACAAAACTGGAACCCCGGGCCAGATCGAACCACAATTACCTCTCCGGGTGCTACCGACGGGTGATTGTTGGTGAAAGCGTTAGATAGAAAACTAGCTGAGAGAAACGCAAAGCAAAATCCCCCGTGGTGCAAGGTGTAATATGCGAGCCCCGGAAAGAGTAATCGTGGTTCGATCTGGCCCAGGACTTCAGATCACCAGCCGGCGAATAAAATCACGGTTTTTGCTCTCCATCATAAGTCTAGTCTCTAATGTGCCGAAGATCGAGAAACGGGGTCTTGGTTTAGACTCGCAACGGTGGACCGAACCAAGGAACGTTGCGTTGCAGCACCTGTAACTACCAGAGTACCCAGTTAAGCTGCGGCAGTAGTTGAAATCACACTGTTATACCTTTTTATTTTCTGCCTACTATAATTTCGCGGCAGGGTACTAAGCGAAATACAACCTGGGTTCTATGCCGATTTGGACGCCCCAGATCAATCCCGCTGACGGGTGATTGCTGCGGAAAAAGATCGATAGAAATAGCTGAGAGACAAGCGAAACGAAGGACCCGCATGGTGTGGTGGTGCACGCGTTACTCCCCGGAAAGGACAATAGCGCGTTCGTTCCCCACCATAGACACCTGCGGTTGCATATATCTCAACATCATTAGTTATATTTCGCAATATACCCTGCCATTAGAAAAAGTAGGCAGTAAATAATAAATTAAAATTACCTCATCATCATTATAAGGCTTATGTTTAGGAAAGAACACCGAGCAAGGACCTCACTGGTGTAGTGGGTTACAGGGAGCTCTTAAAAGCTAGTAAGTACTGGCCTGAAGTCCGAGTTATGCAAATATTTCAGCACCATTGTGATTATACTTCGTATGTCGTACAACCTCAATAAAGGAAAGATTTAAAAAATAGGAATAAAATAAGAAAGAGCAATAATGTACAAAAATAAGAAATAAGAAAAACTGTACTGTTTATCACAAACAAGTTCGATATGCTCATAATCAGGTAGGTGGTCCAGTGGTAAAGATGCCGGTTATCACGAGCACGGTGCTGGTTCGACTCCGCCCTGGACCCACCCTCCCTCACCCTCTGCAACCTAAGTGCGAGTCAGACTGTCTCAAGAGTCCAGGGAGAATCGACTCGACCAGCATTCAACGATATTCAAAATGAAAGGGAAATCCTCAAGCAGTAGCCGAACCCACATGTGAAAAGTTGAAAGACCTTCGTGGATGAAGAATGGGAGGGAAGAAATCGAATGCAAGAAGTACTGGGATCCGCACAGTAGATGTGAAGAAAGAGTAGTAGGAAAAAAGAAAAAACTTGAGAAGACAAAGAAGAACGCAGATAGTACGTAGGATGTGGTGGGAAAATCAAGACTCGACATTTACGAAAATTGCGAGGTACTTTTGTAACTACTTGGATTCTGACTTACAGTTTGTAATCAAAATGAAATCATTGGTCAGATGAAAGATTACATGTGATTACAATTATGAAAATTATATGTGCATGCATACATATACACGTATATACGTATATATATATATATATATACATATACATATAAATAGATGGGCATCTGTAGCGCAGTGGTCGGTGCCCTGCAACACACATGTGGAATCGATTCCAGCGCCCATGGCCCACCAAACCTTCCATAGCTCCGGGGTCGCCAAATTGTGATGTATGTGCATATATAGGGATACATATATATGTATACATATACGTACATATACATGTATATATATATGGATCCATCTATATGCACATACATCATTCATATCCTCCCAACGGTTTACCGCCTCATCGTAGCTGGGAGGTGCTCCTAGGTGTCGGACTGCGATGTACGACGGAGGATTTCATTACCACGGCAGGGCTTCCCAGGCTGACAAGGAGTCCGGCGTTTCCATCAGGAAGTCCAGCTAGGAGTAAACCAATACCAGGATCCACCACCGTCCTGGTATCAAACCAGTCCCATGGTGACAAATCTCTCTCTCTCTGATCCACAAGGGCGGCGACTGCTTGTGGTGATGAGAACCTGGAGCAGATTTTGGCCAGGCTGACCTCGAAACTTCAGGGAAACACGATGGCTAAACCAACAAAACTCGGAAAAATTGAGAGTACGTAGGGGCCCGCACAACCGGTAACGACGTCCCGTCCAAGTAGCCACGTAAGTACACATATACCTTTATATACGTGTATATGTATGTATAAAGATGCTTATACAATATATTCGTATCCACGCACCAATAAGTAACCGACTTGACCAGAAAGTGTGCGTTTTGTTCAAATTAGTAAATTACCACAAGTGTACCTATCCTTGTTACAGAGACCTACACACTTTTGATAGTGTGCAATGTTCAAGGACAGAATAACAAAACGCCCACTCATGAGTAACCAAAACGCTATACACCCTAATGAGATGATTTCTAGTAGCTGTAACGACGGAAAAGTGTTACCCATACAAAAACACAGTAGCTGAAGAAAGTCGACCGGAGGTGAGGGAGAACACAAGAGACAATCGGCGCATTTTGAGAAGCAATGGACGCAATGTTGCCACTGATCGCTTTACAGTAGGACGATATGTTTTTAACTCGTTTGTGGCGATGTGGGCTTTTCGTTAATTCCTGGATCCTGGGAGCATTTCAAGAGTTCAGAACTTTAAAATTCTATAGAGAAGGCTTTACTTTATCGTACTAATTGCGTATTTGTTTTTGTACGGTGTTCTTTCGGATTTAAACGTGTTTAAAATCAAGGTCTCAGAAAAATTGAAAGAAAAGTTTGTTTCACAAAAATTTCCAAAGGAAACGTACCACTTGCAAACATAGATGATACATTGGGGTTTATCATCGTGCTATGCTGGGTGAATTCCTGCTTTTCCATTTGCTTTCATGTTCGAAATTTGACTCCTTAAGCAATGAAGTGGGAGGTATTTATCGTGGGCTCCGGAATTTTGTCTTGTTGGAACAAGAGAAACTTTTTCTGTTCGGGAAGGGCTCGTAGATTACAATGATTTTAGTGCAATCAATAAAATTCACTATATATTGAGATATATTGAGTTAAAGTTCGAAGTGGCTGTTTTTGAATGACTCCCATAGAGTTCACATTGTCAACTAAGTGTTTGTCATATGTTTTGGTGCTTTTCTTGAAATGTCTTGATTTTTGTAGCAGTAGGTCTGCTGTGCAGTAAAATTCGCCGTCCGGTCCCATCTATGGGGGTGGAGGGTCGTGGTCTGTGTCGGTTATGGAAGTGAGCAACGATATCATAAGTGATGTTAAACCATGCCAAGGACAAGTTGCTTCCACTGTTATGACCGTTCCAATGTATCATAAGGTAGGGACTTTATCTTCTATGCATATTCTTCCAAGAGGTAACAGTGTCTATTATGGAATAAAAGTGATGATATCACTTACAGAAACTTTAGAAACATTATAGACCAGCAATATCCTCCCCAAAGATGTGGAGTTTAGAGTGTTTTGCATAGTCGCATGCTGCTCAGTCAACTGGCTGAACTTCGTGATGACTCCCGTCTCTGTGACGTCGCCCTGGTTGTTAAGGTGACATTGGTTATAGAAATAATAGCTTAGAGTCATTTAGAGACCGTTTCAGGGCACTCGTATCAACGCCCATCGACTCGTGCTTACTGCATGTTCCAACTATTTTAGGGCTATGTTTACTAGCGAAATGGCGGAAAGCCGCTTGCGTAAGTTGTCTGCCTAGTTCTAGGTGTATTGATGCTGAACACCTTCACTGCTTGCTTCTTTTTGTCTGGGCGCTTGTGGCGCAGTAGTCGGAAGCGCTCTGCTATACACACGGGTTTCTCACGACCTTGGCCCACAAAGCTTCCCATCCCTCTGGGCATATTGATGCCAGATTTTCTGGAAGAATAGCAGCACTAGCTCGATACATCCGTGAGCCACTGCGCCTCGTTATAGAGGCCACGTACACATCTAATCACCTCCAACGATGCTTAATGAAGTCGAGTTCATGGCGCATCCCTCAGGGATAGATCAATGCCGAGAGCTTTATCCTTTATTACTTCTTTTTGTGGTGTGTATTGATTTTGTTAGGCCACTTTTACAGAAGAGATTGAGATGGTTGATATGGATGCATCTACATTAGACGCGCTGGTCAGTTTCTGTTACTCCGGCGAAATAAAGATTACCGATCAGAATGTTCAAATTCTTCTCCCAGCAGCCTGCCTTCTTCATTTAAATGAAGTTCAGGTATGATATCGTCTCTATATGCTCTATGCTTTATTGTTACAGCGAATTCGAGACACTTAGCTTAAAGCGAGAGAGCGAAATGAGTTGAATCCAATTTTAGGAGGTATGTTGTGAATTTCTGAAGAAACAGTTAGATCCATCGAACTGTTTGGGCATCCGAGCTTTCGCCGATACTCATGCTTGTCGAGAACTGTTGCGTAGCGCGGACAAGTACACTCTGAATAATTTCCAAGTACTTTATTTGACGTACACTTTCTGTTATATCTTGCTTCGGATTGATTTTCATACATTTTATTTTGAGGATGTCGTTGGTACTGAGGAGTTTCATCTTCTTCCTGTAAATCAGTTGGTAGAACTTATCTCTAGTGAAGAGCTTCATGTACGATCAGAAGAACATGTGAGTCCTCCTAAATTTATTGCGACCATTATATACTACATATATAATGTTGAGCACCCCCCAACGGTTTACTGCATCGTCGTGGCTTGGAGGTGTTCCTGGGTGCCGGACTGCGAAGTACAGCGGGGATTCATCCCACAAAGCAGGGTCTCCCAAATTGAGAAGGAAGTCCAGCGTTTCCATCAGGAAGCCCAGCCGAGAGTAAACGAAGACCAATATCCACCACTGCCCTGGTATCAAAATCGCATGGTGGAAAATCTCCCTCTGATTCATAAGGGCTGCGACTGCCTGTGGTGGTGGGACAGACTTTGACCAGACGGACCATGGGACTCCAGAGAACCACAGTGGCTAGGCCAGCTAAACTCTGAAAAAATGGAATTTATGCTTGGCCTCGCACAACTAGTGAAGATGGGCCACCAAAGTATCCCAGTAGCCATAATGCTGGGCAACGTATCACTCCAAATGCATTTTGTTCCGATTTTTAGGTTTTCGCAGCAGTTGTGCAGTGGGTACGCTTTGATTTGCCGTCGAGAAAACAGTATCTGTCCAAGGTACATAAGTCTATCCTTATTTCCCTTAGAGTTTTCCTTGTCTATAATTACATTATATTAACGCATATTCGCACACTTCTAGTTATTGGAGCACGTCCGACTTCCATTGTGTCATCCTAAGTTCCTCGTTAGTACTGTGAGTGAAGACGCTCTCGTGAAAGCGGATGCTGCGTGTCGAGATCTCGTCGATGAGGCCAAGGTTAGCATTTTAGCTCGTAGCTTCATCGATTTTAATTAAAACCTTTTTTAAAGAATTACTTACTTTTACCACTTGAACGACCCAACATGCAAGGGCCTCGTACTCGACCACGAAAACCAATAAAGTTTGGAGAAGTGCTGTATGCAGGTTAGTCGTTGTACTTTGCTTTGCTTCTGAAGTATTTAAAATCAGGCTGTAGAGTAATCTGTGGATATGTATTAAGTGAACGTAAAACTGTAACCGTTGGTGTAAAAGTTTCAGTGGGAGGGTGGTGTAGTGGAGACGCAATAGCTTCCGTAGAACGCCTGGATCCTGGGAAGGCCATACCAGTGTGGCAATGTGTAGCGCCAATGAGTAAACGGAGGTAAATTTTTGGTGTACAAATTCACTGATCATTTTTATTTTTCATATTAAGATGTGGAGTTGGTGTTGCTGTAGTGGACAATTTGTTATACGCTGTTGGTGGCCATGATGGGCAGACGTATTTGAACAGTATTGAAAGGTGTGTTTTTTATTCAACTCGTTTTTTTTTTATTATCGAAAATATGGTGTATATTTTTTACAATCTTTTTGAAAAGTTATATCGGGACTGGATACCCGCTGGCTATTTTCCTATTTACAGTTTTCCATCGCTAAGAAGTGCATTTTTATGAAGTACATACTCTGCTCTCCATTTTTTTCTCTTCGAATCGAAAACATTATTTTTTTGTCAGTAATACAAACATTACAGTGCTGTATAACACTGATAAGCCGCTATACCATTCATCGTACTATTATTAATTTCACAGGTTCGATCCAGCTACGAATCAGTGGTCGTGCGATGTTGCCCCAACGTCTACTTGTCGGACGTCTGTTGGTGTGGCAGTACTTGATGGCTTCTTATACGCTGTTGGTGGGCAAGATGGTATCAATTGCCTAGATGTGGTTGAACGGTGCTCATAGGTTTTTTGTTTAGCACAGTGTCATCTTGTTCATGGAATTGCTTTACAGTTATGATGCTCGCCGAAATGAATGGACATGTGTTGCTCCGATGGGCACTCGTCGGCTAGGGGTGTCAGTATCCGTTCTCAATGGCTGCATATATGCTGTCGGAGGATCTGATGGACAATCACCATTGAATACAGTGGAACGGTAGCTTCTTAAAATTTAAGCTTCCTTTTTGAATGAGCGTGATCTATCTATGACGCGTGTATATTACTGCTTCTTACGGTGTCCTTGATGGTTGTTATTACTTTTCAAGCTTTATCGAACACACAGTTTGTCGTAGTATTGGTTATTACTGGAAGTCGGAGGAAACTTTTTACACTTGTTTTATGTTATTAGTTTAGGTTGGATCCACGCGTAGGCAAATGGGAAATGGTTCGTCCCATGTCTACTCGCCGAAAACACTTAGGTTCAGCAGTCTTTGATGGTCACCTGTACGCAGTGGGAGGAAGAGATGACTCGTGTGAATTAAGTTCCGCAGAGAAGTATAACCCAGTGACAAATGAGTGGATGACGGTTGTTGCAATGAATAACCGAAGATCAGGAGTGCGTTGCCTTTTATCAAGCTCTTATAGTTTAGCTGTGTTGTCATTTAAATACGAATACCAGTTATCTAAATGAATGCTCAGCTTGAAAAAATATGGAGAGGTTGGGTCGCCTTAGTCCTTCGTGCTTTTCTTGTTGCAGTGATTGTCGATTCCACTTCCACAAAAATATGATTCGCTCATTAACTGGACAGGTCAATGCTTCTTCCTTGATGAATGTGTTTACCATCAATTTATTGACTGTTTAGAGAAAGGAGGGTTAGCTAACTTACATCGTCAATTAATAGTGTTAATAGGAGTGTGAGTTTGCATAGCAGGTTTCAATTTGTTGAAGTCTGCTTGTCGAGTCATCCTAAACAGGATTTACAAAACACTAGACGAAGGACAGCCATGTGAGCAAGCAGTGTTTCGAAAAGGATTTAGTACGATGGACCACGTCCACACACGGTAGCAAGGCTCATTGAAATATTGCGAGAGTATAAAAGACCGCTCTGTCTCTCTTTCATCGATTTACAGAAGACCTTTGACTGAAATGAGATAGAAGCAGTCTTGGAAGTCTTTGATAGTCAAGGAGTCTTCGTAAGCTGTACAAAGATTTCACAACCAAGGTATCACCATTCTACAGCAATATTAACATTGACGTCAAAAGAGGGGTTAGCCAAGGCGATACCATCTCGCCAAAATTATTTACTGCCACCCTCCAGAACGTCATGCGAACATTGGAATAGGATAATATGAGAGTGAAAATCGATGATCGGCAGTTACACTATTTTCGCCTTGTTGGTAACATCGTCCTTATAACACCAAACATTAGCCAAGCGGAACGTATGTTTGACGACTTTGATAAAGTTTGTGGAAATATTGCTCTTCGACTAAGTCTCACAAAAACGATGTTCTTGAAGAACGGATTGGTTTCGTATGCCCCATTTACGCTCAATGGAACGAATATTTCCGAAAGCTCCAGTTATTTCTATCTAGGTCGGGAAATCAGTATGATGAACGACGTAGCTCCAAAGCTGAGGAGAAGGAAACGAGCGGTTTGGGGAGCTTTCAAGAGCAACGAGGAAGTAGTAAGGAGAACAAAGACCACCCGACTCCGTGCCCACCTCTTCGACTCAACGGTACTTCCTGCCCTAACGTATGCGTCAGAAACCTGGTCGCTGCGTAAGCAGGATGAAAGATCATTCAGCGTTATCGAACGCGCAGTCGAAAGGACGATGTTAGGAGTATCCCGTTCCACATAAGTAAGGGATGGGATCCGAAGCTCCGACCTACGTCAACGAGCAAAAATCAAAGATGCCGTTCTTTACGCCAAACACTCGAAGATAAGGTGGGCCGGACACGTAATGCATGTGAATGACAACCGATGGACGAAAGTCGTTAGTGACTGTATTCCAGGGGTTATCAAACGTACTGCAGGAAGCCCGTCGACTCAGGAAGGTCAAAGTTCTTTACGAAGATCCTAGATGAAAGATATGATGCTCGATGAGTCCCTAGAGCGAGCAGAAACCACTGGACGACTCTTGCACGCGACAGGGAAAAATGGAAGATTTACTGCTGCTCGCTCGAGTCACTCGTCGGCCAACGGGACTGCAGGTGATACAGGTGATCGTGGGAAGTTCAAAAATTCACAACATGGATCTATTAAGGATTTTGTTATGCTCTAGTTGAGTACTGTTATTTTTCGTTAATTTCTTTGAAAGTCGATGGTAAGCAAATGCACCGTCTTCACCTTGTTCACGATATCGTCTTTTTCTTGTATCAAGCAAGAGCCGGACCGAAAAATTGTTTGTAGACTTCGACTGTACTTGTGGAAAGATTAATTTTCATCTAAATCTGGAGAATATGGTGTTTGTGAAGACTGGAATTCTTTCTGCTGCTCAATTTACGCTCGGTGGAACGAATATCTCCGTATACTTCAGAAATATATATTTGAGTCAGAACATTAACGTGGTGGGCGCCTTAGCTTCAGAGGTGAGCGGAAGAAAGCGAGCGATTTGGGTACCATTCAAGACTATCTATGACATAGTGAAGAGTACAAAGCAAACCAATTCTTTGCCAACGTTACCAACTCTACGATTCTTCTTGTTTTAATGTTCGTCAGGTTATGCGTTGGAAACCTGGTTGATAAGTAAGGAGAATGAAAGATCACTCGTCGCTATCGAAACAAAGTCAAGAGAGCGACACTGGGAGTATCCGTTATCACGTAAGTGAGAGACGTCATCCGATGCTTCGACCTACGTCAACGATCGGAAATCAAAACCGCCGTTCTATACGCTAAATTGTCGATAATAACGTTGAGCGAACATATAATACGTATGAGCGACAACCGATGGGCAAGAGCCGTTATCGACTGGACTCCTCGGGATGTTAAGCCCACCGCGAGAACATCACCGCCTTGGTAGTTTTCACAAAACCCTGAAAGAAAGATACGTTGCTCAACGATTCCCTAGAGTGAATGTTACCCACTGGGGTGCTCTTGCATGTGATAGGCACATATGGCGGATATACTGGCGCATGCTGGAGTCACTCGACGACCAAAGAGAGTACACGTGACACAGTTGACACGGAAGGACATGAGGATTTCGCAAAACTAACATACGTAGTTCGCGATACAATGCTTTCGATAGCATGTAACATGGTCTTGTGGTAAATGATCACTTTTTAGTCTTAAATAAAACACATTTTTTACGTGGGAGTAGTCTTAAAGGTATCACCTGTATCACCTGTAGTCCTGTTGTTCGTCGAGTGAGCCGAGGAGACGCCAGTAAATCTTCCATTTTTCCCCGTCGGGTGCAAAAGAAGCCCAGTGGTTTCTGCTCGCTCTAGAGACTCGTCGAGCATCATATCTTTCTTCAAGGCTCTTTGTGAAGAACTCTGACCATCGGGTCGGTGGTCTTCTTGCAGTACGTTTGACATCGCGAGGAATCCAGCCACTAACGACTTTTGTCCATCGGTTGTCATTCATACGCATTACATGTCCGGCCAACCTTATCTTCGACTATTTGGCGTAAAGAACGGCATCTTTGATTTTTGATCGTTGAGGCAGGTCCGGCTTTTGGATCCCTTCCCTTACTTGTGTGAAACGGGATACTCCTAGCATCGTCCTTTCGACTGCGCGTTCGATAACGCTGAGTGACCTTTCCTCCCGCTTACGCAACGACCAGGTTTCTGATGCATACGTTAGGGCAGGAAGCACCGTTGAGTCGAAAAGGTAGGCACGGAGTCAGGTGTTCCTTGTTCTCTTCACTACATCCTCGATGCTCTTGAAAGCTCTCCAAGCCGCTGGTTTCCTTCTGCTCAGCTCTGGAGCTCGGCCGTTCATCATATTGATTTCCCGACCTAAATAGATATAACTGGAGCATTCGGAGATATTCGTTCCGTTGAGCGTTAACTGGGCATACGAAACCAATCCGTTCTTCATGAACGTCGTTTTGTGAGATTTAGTCGAAGACCAATCTTTGCACAGGCTTTATCAAAGTCGTCAATCATACGTTCCGCTTGGCTAATGTTTGGTGTTATAAAGATGATGTCATCAGCAAAGCGAAGATGGTGTAACTGCCGACCATCGATTTTCACTCCCATATTATCCCATCCCAATGTTCGCATGACGTTCTGGAGGGTGGCGGTAAATAATTTTAGCGAGGTGGTATCACCTTGGTTTAGCCCTGTTTTGACGTCAATGTTAATATTGCTGTAGAATGGTGATACCTTGGTTGTGAAATCTTTGTACAGCTTACGAAAAATCTTTATGTACTGAGCAGGGACTCCTTGACTATCAAAGACTTCCAAGACTGCTTCTATCTCAGTTTAGTCAAAGGTCTTGTGTAAATCAATGAAAGTGAGACAGCGGTCTTTCGTACTCTCGCGTTACTTCAATGAGCCGTGTTACCGTCTGGATGTGGTCCATCGAACTAAATCCTTTTCGAAACCCTGCTTGCTCACATGGCTGTCCTTCGTCTAGTGTTCTGTAAATACTGTTTAGGGTGACTCGAGTGAAAAGTTTGTAGACGATAGACAGTAAGGAGATTGGGCGATAGTTGCCGATATCGTGTAGGTTACTCTTCTTGAATAATAACACGGTCGTGCTGGTCTTCCACTGAGTGGGTACCTTGCATTCAGACAGGTAAAGTGTGAAGAGCCGAGCCAGTGTGTTTACGAGGACTGGCGGAAAGTTCTCCAGGTGTTCTGATCTTATCCTGCCCGGACCTGGTACTTTTCGATTTTTCACCAACGAAATGGCATGTCGGATTTCGGAAGGGAGAACCGGTGGTGCAACATATCTATCCTCCTTTATTTCATATGACGGAAGGTGGTCGTGGCTATCCAAGAGATCCGAGTAGTATTCGTGAGTGGTTTTCTCCATTACCTTTCTGTTAACTGTTTCTTCTGGGCGTCGGAGTGCAATAATCTTGATCTTGTAATTGGCGAATCTTCGTTACTATGGATTGTCTTGGTCGCCATGATCATCCTGTTCACCCTGTTCGTTCCATTCTAATCCGTAAGTCCCAATGTGACGTTCTTCAGACGTTCTTCTTGGTCTAATCTTGGCGTTGAAATCTCCAATGATGACCTTGAAGAATATGTGATCGTCTTGTAGAACTTCTCCAAGTCTCCAATTAGAAAGCTTCGACTTTTTTTTCGTTATAGTTTGATGTCGGTTCGTAAACGACGAAGATTGTCAAAGCCGGAATTGATCCACGTCTTTTTAATCGTAAACGTCCGATTCGGGTTGTTAGTTGCTCGAATGAATCTATGTTCATAGACAAACTCGTGTTGACGAGAACACCGACGCCGCCGACTCCTCTACTGTCGCCTGTTCGGAGGAACAGTTCTTCTCCGGTGTCATAGACGGCTTTGAATGGGTGGCGTCGTCTCGTCTCGGCCAGGCCGATGACGTCGTACTTTATCCCTCTTGCTTGCATTAACAAGTCTTATATCGAGGACTCGGATGCAAGTGTACGTGCATTGTAGGTACAGATCTTCACCGTAGTTCTTTGAAATCCAGGTTTAAGTCTTAAAGCTAGCATCTTGTAATTTAAATTAATGAATTATCAAATTTTCCAGAGAAAGGTGAGGCCTTCTTGTCGTATTAGATATTTATGCTATGTATATAGCACTGATTAACCCACTTGTTGTTCTAAACTAAGTGCTGCGACAAAAGGATGAGAATATAACATTTCTAGAGAGAACTTTCTGAGCTGTCATTACAACGACAAATGAATTTTCTGCATGTAGAAATATACATTGCAATGAAAGATTGACTTCGACTGCATGTTGTTAAGCGTGTGCTAAAATCCATTGTTTAAGTGGCTAACGCAGAACCCCAGTGAATGCAACTAGTTTGCTGTTTTGTTAGGTATACCCATCTAATTGTGTTTAATTAGGAAGTGATCATTAGTATTTGAAGTTCTTATGGATTTTCTATCAATACGTTGGAATAATTTCCTTTTGATATTCAACTACTCATGGCGTAGGTGCTACTAATGGACGAATTGCTCTTCCAGGTCGGACTGGCTGTAGTCAATGAGAAATTATACGCAGTAGGAGGATTTGATGGAAGGACTTATTTAAAGACCGCTGAAGTTTTCGATTTGGAAGCTAATCAGTGGAAGCATCATGGATGCATGAACTACCGGTTCGTTTTTCTTCTTTTAAGACCGTTTTTTAGTTCTTGTCTTGATGGTATAACAATTTTCTGGTATTCTTAATTTTAGTTAGTTTGGTATTTGCTTGCATTATGCCAAATATGGATGAGTCTAGCACGAAAAACCAGTCTGCAAAAATCAACACACACGAGATGCATTGGGTACGATGCTTGCATGGGGTGGGCAGAGGGGTCGAAGTGCATTACTCCCAATACACTTATTTTCCATTGGTTTACTTCGTTGCTAGAGACTGTGTTGCTACAGTTCTTACATTCACTGAATGGCTTATGCAACATATGTTCTATGAGACATAGTCTCGTTCACTGCATTTAATAATTTGCAAGAAATCGTTTTACGAATGAGTTTGTATCACAGTGAGAGACTATTAGTGTTGAAGTGAGTAAGCAGCAAAAGCTGTCTCAGGTGAATAGAAGCACGTACATCATTGAGAAACCTTGTTCTTCAGTGTTAGTAGACTAAGCGTTCATAAATGTAATCGTACATTGTTTGTCTTTAGAAACACTCAAAAAGGGTAAATTACCTAATGCTGATTGATCCATGAGTTGTGCGCAACGGATTCGAATCCTTTAAGCGTCTTAAAGAGGATTGATTGCATATTTAGCTTATAAAATATACTTTGGTGGACTAGTATGTAAAATCAGTGTTTGTATTTTACTAAATCGATCTGATAAGTTTGCCGGCCCTGGAAAGATAGGGAAGTTGGTTAGCTCAGGAAATTCGATGGACAATGGCCACGTGTATAGAAGGATGCCTCTAATCACTGTGCTATACTTTTTCTCATATCGTTGCTAAAGTTTTGAATCTTTCCTCAAAAACAGTTACAGCATATTTCACGATTTTATATTTTATATATATATAATGTATGTACGTGTACCCGTACGGCGACAGAACAAAGTTTCTTTTGTAAGGTCATTCCGTTCCCAACTTTTCTAATTGTCCAAAAATTAAACTTTGTTGTTGAGTAGTCAACATCATTCACCGTGTCAACTGTTCCATGTCTGCAACCGACATGAAATTTAGCGTTATACCAAGCGGTTACCATGCGAAGCTAGCCTTCAGGTTTTAGGTTTTAATAAGTACTGTCAGCAACATGACTGTACTATTCTACAGATTAGGTGCTAAGAGAAAAATAGTGCTACAATGATGTAGTTCTGGAGTGGGGTATAATTTCAGCCAGTTTCAGCCGTTTGGGTGGCGGTGTTGGAGTTATACGAATGCCTTACCAGGTTCAACAAGAGCACACTATATACGAGACAGGAAGTTCTGCGCCTTTCCCACGGCCTCATTTCGCTTCCGACATCTGTTAGAACTAGAGCTCTTGTGAAGTTATCCTCCGTATAATACTACACTCCCCGTATTTTCAAACTTCGGATGTTTTCCATTAAACGATGTGACTTCAAACACTATTTGTATAATATGTTAGGTGTATATAACACATTTGTTTGCCAAACAGGAAGCGTGAACAATCCTTCCTTGATTACTGAGCATTGTTAAAATTCTGCTAAGAACATTTATTTTAAGAAGCACTAATAAATGAGAGTTGTGATATATAAATTAGGCGTGTAGGCTTCCTCAGCTTTGCACGTACAATAAGTTTACAATGTTTGGATGTGTCGAACGTTACTGTGAATAAAAGAATAATGAAACGAAGGGATATCGTATTGCTACACAGCAACTTCCGCAAGGTATGCTTTTAAAGGCGAACTTATACAAAGAAAAGAACCAGATAGGCCACCGTACCCTTGATGACCTGAAACATTTAGACGGGTTGTCAATAGAGATTTTCGGCCTTTTTTACTCATTAAGCGCATAAGCTTTTTATCAGTACTGAGTTTGTTCAGTCCTTGAAATTTAAATGGCACATGAATATGTCAGCGATGACAAGTGTGAAATTAGTGGGGAAGCCATTTCATCAATATTTAGAAGGACATAGAAAAATAAGACAATAATTGTGGTGGTTAAAAACTGACTACGAATAACTCCAGAATGCCAATACATCAATAAGCCGCATATTCACATCCTCACGCACTGTTGTGACTCGAGATTAGAACATACACAAAAAATCACACGGAACTAAAGTTTGAAAAAACGAGAACTCAAAGAGGGATATCAATGAACGGACCCTTGCTCAAGTGAACGATCACCCCCACATCTCTTCCGTACGTCCAAATTTATACACACATGACGAAACGAAAATGATAAAATTTGTGAGGAAAAGCGCCACTCCAGGCCACACGGTGTGGTTTCCTGTGAGTAGGACATAGTCACTAAATAGTACCCAAGTGGCCGCTACAAGCGATGCGAAGGATAGCACGAATGCTGCCATTAGCCATAGACGGGAACCTATTACACGGAGCGTAAAAGTGCAAAACACCGAAGCATGGAAACACAAAATCTAACGTGGTATACCTTTTGTACCCAGGAGTCCCTCCTGCAAACTCTCACCACGAACTTGGCTATTCGACACAGCGTTCACCATAAACATTGCAATCGTGCTTCCAACAGTGATAATGTAGTAAATGTTGTTCCAATCAGCCTTAAAGTATAATTCGTTGAAGCATATATCTGAATATAAACCAGGAACTGCATTTATGTCATTCATAAACACCCAATAAAATGTGAAAGGAAAAACGAGTAAAATCCACAAACAACTTGAACCAGTTTAGGGAATCAAAATGTCTTACTTTTCCGTACACAGCGGAGGTATCAATCATAAGCCACCAAGCTACGGAAAAAAGAGCAGCAGCGGTGACAGAAGCAACAGCATTCCTTTTCCCGTCTAAGTCAATATTGCAGTTGCAGTTAATTTGGTCGAGACAACCCGACATTAGGATCTGCCAAATATGTGTGTAAAAAGGCAACAGAGAAAGAGTACAAGTATATTGGCAAGTATAACAGCTACTCATTAACGAGAACAATGAAGGAGCCAAATAACCACTCCATATTTATGACAATAAAATACGTAGAGAAAATTTACGTTTTTTTCCTACGATCCATTTTAGTGAACAACCTATCGAAATACTAGCATCTAGCAATGAAACAACCTGTGACAGTACGAAACACTGAAACCGGGTTTTGGAATCAACTATGATGACAGAGGGGTTAATTTGGACCACACGAAGATAACAGCAAAGCTACGACAAGAGTTAATAATCACTTTAAAAACATATGGGAAATACTGTTTACGTCGCTCGTCATAATACTAACGATTACAGCTTGAATTTCCGCAACATTTACTAAGTTCCAACTCCAGTGTCTCCATTTGGTCATTTTTCTTTAACTCTTTCGGCTGCAAGAGTAGAACGATTAAGTCAACTCAACTAAAACCTGAAATCAAACAAAAAAAACTGTCAAAATATGGATGTAAGCACTCACAGGTACTAGCGTTCCCCAACGATTTTGACTGTTCCAAAGTTTGGCATAAAGTTCGCCACGACGAATCAACTGCTCATGAGATCCGAACTCTTTCACGCGCCCTTGATCCAGAACATAAATGATGTCCGCGTCCACTATTGTAGCTAACCGATGAGCGATAAACAAGGAAGTCCTAAAAGTTGACTTTGTTTCAGCAATATGGAAATAGTAAACACTAACCTTTGTTGAACCGCTTCCTTCAACGATCGCATGATGTTTACCTCAGTAATAGCATCTAACGACGACGTCGCCTCATCGTAAACGATAAGAGGAGCGTTCTAAAAGTGTTAAACTACCACAATTTTCACTCGAAAAATGACACAGATACCAACTTTAAGAATAGCTCTCGCAATAGCGACCCGCTGCTTTTCTCCTCCAGACAACTTCAAACCTCGCTCACCGACTAGGGTGTCGTATCCCTAAACAATGCATTGAAAAAACCTCTATAAATTTGAATAACACCAAATTTTCTCACATCCCGCATTCTCTCGACGGAATGGTGAAGGTCGGCGAGTTTGGAGGCTTCCATCACTTGTTCACGAGATGCTGTAGGATTGCCATAAGCGAGGTTGTAAAAAATGGTATCGTGGAAGAGAACAGAATCCTTTCAAAAAAAAATCAACTCCAATACGAAGAAAAACGACTGAATTAGATCTACAACAAATAATATTCCAAAGTTTGGAGAAGATTAGTGCTTACAAAAAAAGGTTAATGAAATCAATGTTGGGAGGTCGGACTGCTAGAAGATTAATTTCCATAAACATAAAACAAAGTGAAGAAAGTGGAGAACAAAATTCCATCGTGCTCTGAGCACTCCAAGAATATTAAAGCAATGCTGCAATAAATAATAAACTGTTGACATCCGATGGTTTAACCGCGTTAGTGTCAAAGTCATGCCCAACGCTATGAATATCCAAGAATGCTCCAGCAATGTCTATCTAAGTCGGGAAATCAACATGATGAATGACTCAGCTCCAGAGATGAGCTGCAGGAAGCGAGTAGCTTACGGGGCTTTTAGGTGCACCAAGGATAGAGTGAGGGGAACAAAGAACACCGAACTCCGTGACAACATTTCCGACTCTATGGTTGTCCCTGCTTTAACGTATACATCAGAAGCCTTATCCCTGCGTAAGTAGGGTGAAATATCATCCAGCGTTATTGAACGCGCGGTCGAAAGGTCGATGCTAGGAGTATCCCGTATCACGCGAAGGCAGAAAGGGATCCAAAGTTCCAATCTAGGTCGACGATCAGGAATCAAAGATAACCATTTTATACAGCAAACTGTAGACCAGATACGCAATGCGTATGAATAACAACCCAAGGGCTGTTAGTGACAGGATTTTTATGGATGTCAAAAGTATAGTAGGAAGACCACTGACTCAAATGACAAAGTTCTTGACAAAACCTTGTGAGAAAGATATAATGTTCAACGACTCCCTAAAGCCAGTACACTCGATGACCAACGGACCGATACGGTGTCAAATTCAAAGCTCACCTGTGGCACTACCGAAATTGCTTTTCTCAGAGAGTCAAGCGTAAGGTCGTGAATATCCGTTCCATTTATGAAAATGTCACCGTTGTCAGCATCATATAAGCGATATAGCAGACGCACAAGTGTAGACTTCCTAGAAAAACAAGATGTAGAATTAACTACATAGTGGAAAATTCACATTAGGCCACCCTTCCTACTGCTACGGAACAGTGTAGCGCAATAGTTAACAAAACAAACAACGCGTCTAAGATACCCTGAGCCAGAGCCTCCAACTATAGCGACTTTCTTGCCTGCAGGTATTTCCAGTGATAGGCCGTTGAGAATTGGCTTCTCCCGCAAATATCCAAAATAAACATCTTTCACCTGAGAGAGATAAACTAAACAAACCTATGTAACTGAAAGATGTTCACTGAATTAATCTTTACCTTCACAGAAATGTCATTTCCTTGGACAACCAGATGCTTGGCATCTGGTCTTTCAAGAATTTTCGACTTCAGCGTGAGAAGAGAAAACATTGTGTTCATATCAACCAAACCTTGGCGTACTTCTCTATAGACGGATCCTGTAAAGTGTGGAATCAACTCAAAAAGGGAAACGAGGCAAAGAATTACCAAGAAAATTTAGTGGCATGGACAACTGGAATAACAGCGTATTGGCTAGTACTAAATCACCAACAGTAGCTTCACCTAAAAAGAATCCTATCAACAACAAAAAAACTATTCACAGTCACATAAGGATTTAATTAACGAACCCACTGCAATCTTCTTAGCCGCCAAGTACATAACGCCAATAAGACCAGCAGAGAAAATGGCGTTCTGAGTGAAATTCAAAAGGGCCAAAGATGACGTCGTTTTGAGCGATGCGTTCTCAAACTTCTTCAAAAAACGGTCGTAACGATCGGCTTCGAATTTCTCGTTGTTAAAGAACTGCAGAGAAAGAACATTACAAATGAAAATAGCTAAAACTCCACAAATGAGTGGTATCCACTGTGTTACCTTCACTGTTTCGTAGTTGATAAGCGAATCGACTGCTTTGTTGCCCGCATCGTTGTCTGCTTGGTTCATTTCATGACGGAACTTCGTTCGCCATTTAAAACAGAAATACATACTCTATGGAAAATTACACGTATCATAGTTATGTTACCGTGAATGATTGAACCCTAATAATTCTAATTTATACAGCGCTAAACATACCGTGTGATTGCTAATGTGGCGATAGCATACATTCCAACGCTACCCATAGTCATATACGCAAACTCTATTCCCAATGAGCTATAAAAAATCGCTGATACCTAAAGAGGTAGGTGTTATGGCCAGATGAAAAATGTAATGCCAATAATAAGGTAGCAAACCAAAGATAGGCGTGAAAGTTACGTACCATACCAATCTCTACGGCTGTCGGGATGATGTTGAACACAAGTGAAGACAGAACGAAACTCATCCCTCTGGTGCCGCGATCGAAAACAAAATGGATTGAAAAAAAAGAAAAGTCAAACTTAAGAGCTCCCACCAATTGCCTTCGACAATGCTCCAGTTTGACGATTCAGATGAAAAGAGAGATCGAGTGAATGCAAATGGAGGAATATGCCCCGCGCTATTTGTCTCACCGAATGATGTGCTACTTTAGCAAAAACTGCATTTCGTAGCTCGTTCATCAAAGCAGCCGAAGCACGAGAAATCCCATCTAAAAGGAATAGGCAACATTTTATTTCCTCGCCATGAAACGAACGATGTAATGGAGCAAAGAAGGATAAAACTGATAGAACGGATGCGTAGAATCAGAAACTCACATGCGAATATCAAACATAGTCCGACTGTTAGAATACCGTTAGGAACTGTGTCTAATGTAAGCTGTAGAAAAGTGGGTGCTTTGTCGTTGTAGCAGTTTACGATATCACGGTATAAAAATGGTACTGAGACATTAACTAGCTAAACAATTGAAAAATACTTTGGCTGAACCTGAATGAAACCAAAACACAGAAAAACAACAACCTTGGCGCTGACTAAGAGGAAAAGAGCTACAAGAACCCTCTTCTTTATTGCCGAATTCCCTTTTGGCCACACAAACTGCAGTAAACGTCGAATTAGTTGCCATCCACTTAGTTGTGCATTTGCCTTAACAGTCCAAAAATATTCACATTTCTAAAAGTAACGTCGCAAGCATTACTTGAATTGGAACCAGAGTACTTGCTCCTGGATGAAAGCACGTTCTTGGTAGGGATATAAAGATGCCTCTCTGAACAAAAATGATTTGAAACAAGAAAGAAGAACAGCTATTCAAAAATAACCACTCACATTCCTCTGAAATAGCTTCTTTGATAGTCGCAGGTTAGTGGATTTTGTAAAAATTGAAAGCTGTCGTATCTGTAACTTTGCTTCAATACGAGGGATACTGAGGTAAAACGAAAACAATAGCTTGCCTGACATTTTCCTCTGAAAGCACTACGGAACGCTATTGGTGTTAAACGAACTGTATGCATCTCTTTTAGATTTATTGAAGAAATCGGACGAAACAATGGTTTTCAGAAATGCTTGTCATACCACAGAAAACCGACCTGCAATTGAGAACTGCTTGAACACGAACATCTATGGCTTGGAAACATCTATAGGAATAGTATGAACACAGACTGTCTTCAGAACAAGGGGAAGAATGTTCAGAATCTCGAGAAATTCAGAGGCCTGGAGGACATGGACGAGATTTCTGCGGCTGCGGAGTGACAAAGGGAAACTCGTACCTCTCATCTCACATGGTTAACTACTGCCTCGCAGGAGATTTGGTGCCATGCTCGCGACTTGAGGACTTCTTGGATCATTTTTTTATTGTCATTTAGCCTTCAGTGGACGTACTTCCTTAATAATGGCAAGCAACAAGTGTTTAGAAGGCTGTCGTAATGAAAACCATGAGATTTCTGCTGCAAGGTGTGCATAGCAGTCAGTGCCTTTCTCAATCGCTCATTGTTTTCATCTCACCAATCATCCATGAACACTCTTCGCATGACATATATGATTCTCCAGGAAATATCCAGTTTGTTTCTTAAGCCATAGGTTTTATTCGAGAACGATCGGATTTTGCAGTCGACAGTGAATGAAACTCGTCCATAAAGGTAAGTCATTTTGTAATGGAAATTTTTATTGTTATCAGTTATAAATGAACTCGTGCAGTGTCAACTCCGCCCTTGGAACAAGACCCCTCAATGTTTATCGCCTCGCAGTGGTAAGACTTTTCGGTGTGAACGCGATGTAAGACAATAGGTTCACCAATACGGCTTGGTCATTCAAGCCGGGAATGAGCTGGACATCGGCACCCGGAAACCCAAATTTCTTGAAAAAAATCTAGCCGTATTACCTGTATCACCTGTAGTCCTGTTGATCGCCGAATGACTCGAGCGGACGCCTGTAAATCTTCCATTTTTCGCTGTCGCGTGCCAGAGTAGCCCAGTGAGTTCTGTTCGCTCTAGGGACTCATCGAGCATCATATCTTTCTTCTAGGTTCTTCGTGAAGAACTCTGACCATCGGGTCGGTGGTCTTCCTGCAGTACGTTTGAAATCCCGGGGAATTCAGTTACTAACGGCTCTTGTCCATCGGTTGTCATTCATACGCATTACGTGTCCGGCCCACCTTGTCTTCGACTGTTTGGCGTACAGAACGGCATCTTTGATTTTTGATCATTGACGCAGGTCGGAGTTTCGGATCTCTTCCATTACTTGTGTGAAATGGGATACTTCTTGCATCGTCCTTTCGACTGAGCGTTCAATAACGTTGAGTGATTTTTCATACTGTTTACGCAGCGACCAGGTTTCTGACGCATACGTTAAGGCAGGAAGTACTGTTGTCGAAAAGGTGGGCACGGAATCGGGTGTTCTTTGTTCTCTTCACTACATCCTGGATGCTCTTGAGAGCTCCCCAAGCCGCTCGTTTCTTTCTGCTCAGCTCTGGAGCTAAGTTGTTCATCATGTTGATTTCCCGACCTAAATGGATATAATTGGAGCATTCGGAGATATTCGTTCCGTTGAGCGTTAACGGAGCATACGAAACCAATCCGTTCTTCATGAACATCGTTTTTGTGAGACTTAGTCGAAGAGCAATATTTCCACAAACTTTATCAAAGTCGTCAAACATACGTTCCGCTTGGCTAATGTTTGGTGTTATAAGGACGATGTTACCAGCAAGGCGAAAATAGTGTAACTGCCGATCATCGATTTTCACTCTCATATTATCCTATTCCAATGTTCGCATAACGTTCTGGAGGGTGGCAGTAAATAATCTTGGCGACATGGTATCGCCTTGGCTAACCCCTCTTTTGACGTCAATGTTAATATTGCTGTAGAATGGTGATACCTTGGTTGTGAAATCTTTGTACAGCTCACGATGTACTGAGCACGGACTCCTTGACTATCAAAGACTTCCAAGACTACTTCTATCTCAGTTTAGTCAAAGGTCTTGTTCAAATCGATTAAAGTGAGACAGAGCGATCTTTTGTACTCTCGCGATACTTCAATGAGCCTTGTTACCATGTGGGTGTGGTCCATTGTACTAAATACTTTTCGAAACCCTGCTTGCTCACATGGCTGTCCTTCGTCTAGTGTTCTGTGAATTCTGTTAAGATGACTCGAGTGAAAAGTTTGCAGAAGATAGACAGTAGGCAGATTGGGCGATAGTTGCCGATATCGTGTAGGTCACTCTTCTTGAATAATAACACGGTCTTGCTGGTCTTCCACTGAGTAGGTACCTTGCATTCAGACAGGTAAGGTGCGAAGAGCCGAGCCAGTGTGTTTACGAGGACTGGCGGAAAGTTCTCCAAATGTTCTAATCTTATCCTGTCCGGACCTGGTGCTGTTCGTTTTTTCACCGACGAAATGGCATTGAGTAGTATTCGTAAATGATCTTCTCCATTGCCTTTCTGGACGCTGTAACTGTTCTGGGCATCGAAGTGCGATCAGTTTGGTGTTGTAATTGGCGAAGCTTCGGAAGGATTTGCGAATGCTTTTCACAGCCTCTGCGGCTTCGACCATTACTGCTGCTCTTCTCTCTTTAAGATCTTATTTTATTGCCTCTCTGCATTGTTTTGCAATTTCGGACGTTAATTCGCGGTTGCCTGCAAAGTCCATATAGAACGCTTCGACTTTTTCTTCGTCATAGTTTGATGTCGGCGCGTAAACAACGAAGATTGTCAAAGCCGGTATTGATCCACGTCTTTTTAACCGTAAACGTACGATTCGGGTTGTACGCTCTTCGAATGAATCAGTGCTCATGGACAAACTCGTGTTAACGAGAACGCCGACGCCGCCAACTCCTCTACTGTTGCCTGTTCCGAGAAACAGTTATTAGAGATCGAGCTATAGTTCTCTTCTCTAGTGTTGTCTAGGTTTCTTTATATATTAAATTGTGAACTGTTGACACGAGCGTGAACTCTAAGTGGGGCATTTTTGGTAAGCAGATCTTCTCCGGTTTCATAGACGGTTTTGAATGGGTGGCGTCGTCTCGTCTCGGCCAGGCCGATGACGTCGTACCTTATCCTTCTTGCTTGCATGAAGAAGTCTTCTATCGAGAACTCGGATGCATGTGTACGTGCATTGTAGGTACAGATCGTCACCATACTTCTTCGTGATCCAGGTAGCTTCCATTAGCTCTAAGATTTTAGCAGCCTCTCCGTACTCGTCCTACCCAGAGCTGTGAAATTGGGGGCTCTTTCGAGGTCAGAGGAATGAGACCGGTTTTCTCCAACTGTGTTTAGCATTTTGATAGCCACTTATAGCTTGCTGGGCTATGAACGTGGGGTCTGGGTACACTCACGGCTAGCTTGCCAGGCTCTTCCATAGTGGATATGGAGCTTATGTGTTGGAGGCGACTCCTAACCGCCTCCCGTATACTTCCCTGTCACTTGATTGCAGGGTTTTGGCCGAATTGACTCTTGGAATACAGGCCGCATAAGCGAGAACGCACCCACACGCGCATGCATTAATACGCGTAGCAGATACAGAAAGTATGTGCCAAGTCAGCGCAGCAGAAACAGGGAGTCCATCCCCTGGATCCACTTCCGTCTCAGGGAAGCAAAGGTCGATTTTGGTCTGCGATTAACCCCCTGTCCGCCACCTGGGGACGCGCCACGTAGCCTCGCGGCTAACCGGCTCGAGAGCCCTCATATGAGGGAGATCCGTGGAATCTAGTCGTAGGGTGGAAAATTTCCTCTGATTTCAAAGAACCTGTAAATACTTGTAATGCTGATCTGAGAACATTGAAAAAGCCGTTTTTCCTTCCAAGAAATAGAAACAACTTGTCTAGTTAAAAAAAAGCTGTGGTGTGGGAATTACTGCAGTGGATGTTTGTCGACAACGAATAGGGGAAGAACTGTTTGTATCTGCACAGTGCATGTGATGGTGGATCGTGTAATAATAACTGTAGTAATAATAATATGGTAACAGTAATAATGATAAGAACCTGCACATACTGTTCTCGAGCGTGCCAGCATCATTCAATACTATTGCTCTTTTGGTAACCCCAGAGCACTTTTTGCGCATTTCTCATTTTTTTGAGGATTTTTGGTCAAATCGGAGTGCAAGGTGCAATCTATCTACATGAAGAAACAGCAAGACATATTTATTTATTATTTATCACATGACACACCACCATATGAACCTGAATGACTGAGAGAGACATTGTGTGGATCACAACGTTTCTTGCATTCAATTTTTTTTCTGGAATCCACTTTACACGAAAGTTTTCGAAATAACTTTTGCATGTGGCAGTTGCTCGTGGATTTTTCGTCTTTATCACGAATGCTGGTCGAGCTAATTCTACGTGGATTCCAGAGATAGGCCTACGAGGGCGTTCCGACGTGGATCAGGGGGAGTTAGCTTGTCCCAGACAAGTTTGGTAGCAATTTCACAACCTGGGGAATGTAAGGTTTGGCAGAGCGTGATCGAGCTAGCGGCTGCGTGAATTAAGGCGTCCACGTAATGAATAAGGTCTCTACACTGCGTTACTTGCACCTGAAGTAAATATTAGTAGTTGTTCTGTATGGACAAAGTATATTTGTGAGTATAACACACCAAGACAGCGATCTTCGCACTGATTCTACCCAAATTTCATGTTTGGTTTTCATTCCCATTGATATCTTCAACTTTGACTAACCGGCGAACCTATGAATGACTGATATGAGACTCTTCAAATGAAGTGAGTCCATTGCAAGGGATAGATGTATTGGTCTTGTTTTACTACCTTGCTGTTTTTTCCTAATTCCTTGTCATTTTTCGCATAAAAAACAAAATATTGAAAAAGTGCAGCGAGAAAAAAAACTGAAAAGTGTCGTGAAATCCAACTTTCATTAAATCTCGATAACAATAGTAATTTTCTAAATGACTGAGCTAACACCAAATTGGCATGAAACATTCGGTTGAAATTCCGCCACCTTCACCTTTCTGAGAGCCGCGTTGATTCGAGTCGATGATCTGCAGCTGGTATTTTCGCCATGTGGATTCGTTGACGCATCGAGTCGAATACATTGGAGAGAACACCGCTCGAATGAGGAATCTCACTCGGCGGTGCTCTTTTATACACGACGCATCTTGGTCGATTCCACCATCCAATATGATACACATTCTGGCGGACATCGCGTCCTGTAGCAGTCCGTAGTTAATTTGTCGGCACGTAGAGTGATGAACAAAAATTTAAAAAACCGAAAAAAAATGACCAGCCGCCTTTCATTCGACCTTGCTATTAATATTCAGCAATTTCCTATGTCACTGAGCTAAAACGAGGCTGGTAAACGCTTTTATTCGGCTAACGTTTCGGCATCTTTGCCTTCCTTAGGGCACCGCTTGGTGAGGTTTTTCATTCGGACGGTGTTCCCTCCTGTGAATTCGACTCGATGCGGCAACAAACATCCACACGACGACAACGGTCGGCTAGGGACCATGGACTCCAATCGATATGGCTCTGAGGAAGGCGAAGGCACTGAAACGTTATCCGAATAAAAGTTTTTACCAACACCTTGTTAACTCAATCATGTAGAAAATAACCGTAGAATGCCTCAGCTGCTATTCATAAAGTTAAAGCGTTTTTTTTCTTTCCAAAGCAAACTGGCTTTTTTTATGTGTGCTAATCATGGCCACACCTACAAAAAATTAAGCATGTCATCCGTCGGTGGATTTCCTTCTTTCCAACAGAGCAAAGATATTTTTTTGGCTAAGCGCCTTTTTGGCTAAGCGATTTTTTTTCCAAATAGTGGCTTGTATGTAGTTGCTACTACATTAAAGTAATAAGATAACAAATAATTATTGTTAAAGTCTAAGCATAGTATTGATGCAGCTAATTCTGGGCTTATATTGGCTCAATGCGGAAATTATGGCAGCTTTCACTTGGATACTTGGACGGCTCGTCCTCACTAGTTGTTCGGGCCCCAGCATAATCTCCATTTTTCAGAGTTTTTCTGGTTTAGCTATTGTCTTTCTCACAGTCCCGAGGTCAGCCTGGACAAAGTGGGTCACAGGGAGATTTACCACCATGCGAGTACTTTGACACCAGGACGGTGGTGGATCCTGATCTTGATCTACTCCTGGTAGGGCTTCATGGAAGCGCCGGACTCCTCAGTTTAGGAGACCCTGCTGGGAGCTAAATGTCCCCGCTGTACAACGCAACCCTACACCCAGGAACACCTCCCAGCCATGATGAGGCGGTAAGGGTAAACCGTTGGGAGGATATATATAAATATACATGTACATATATATTTATATATAGAAACTTACCGCTTAAGTGGCAAGATGGCAGTTTTTATTGCCACGTAACCTACAAATAGATTTTCTAGTATAACGCCTGGCCTACAATGTGGTCTTTTTAAAACTTTCTGAAAAATGATGCTTGTTTTCTGTTCACCATTTTATCATGTAGTACATTTTTTGACACTTAGTTAACAATCATTTTAGATCTTTCTAAATGATGCTTCCATGGTATAAAATCTTGTTCTTTCATCTTTTTGCTTCATCAGTTCAAGCTTGAGTATGAAGCAACGGTAAAAAAAGGTAATAGCTCATTCAAAAGGTAATTACAATGATAAAAACATTTATAAAGAAAAAGACGAGAATCCTCAAGCAGCAGCCGAACCCACATTTAAATGAATAACGAAGAACTTCGTGGATGGTGGATACGAAAGATGAATCGAAGGCATGAACTGCAGAGTAGATGTGAACATGGGATTGGGTGAGATGAAAAAAAGGATAAGAGATAAAACTCTCGACGTTGACTAATCGCTGAGAGATGCGCTATGCCTTCGACTTTATCAAACAGTGACTTGCGGTAGCCTATCGATGTATTGAGTCAGGGCTGCTATTCTTCCAGATAAGTCTGCTACTTATTGGCTAAACCCAGTTGTGAAGCTTGGTGAGCCTGGGTCACAGGAATAGGACTCTGAACGCATGAATGCATAGGTTGTTCCCGAGGTATCGTATCAGGCATAAAATCTTTATTAAGGATAAGTTTGTGGATTCTTATCAGCAGTGGGGACGACCATGTGAAACTAATAATTATCTCCTTCAACAACTAATTAAAGAGTTTAAGAAAAATTTAACCTTACTATTACTATTTTAACAGTCGTTCGCATTTAGAACATATACGATAGGTAGATCGGCCTAATAGAAGGATCTCTTGCCCGTTAGTTGCTAAGCAACGACGGGCGTCCCTAACTGGTGGATATATGGGTTAATCAAGAATTAAAAGCAACCTTATGATTGCCTGAGACATGGGTGGATCAAGAGGGTGGATTCCATCTGTCTTGCGCCTATATGCTACGTGTGTTTTCGTTTATGCGGATCGTATTCTATGAGTCAATTCTGCCGAAAGTCTGCAGTGGAGTGACCGGAGCGTATGTGGGATACGGTTAGGAGTCACCTCCAACAAATAAGCTCCCCCATTCTACTCTGGGAGAGACTGGCGAGCTAACTGTGAGTGCACACAGCCCACATTTTCAGAGCTGAACAGTTCAATTATACGTAAGTATCAAATGCTAAAAGCAATGGAATAAATGGCCGTTATTGCCATGACCCTGAAAGAGTCTCCGATACGGCTGCGATGAGTAGAACGAATACGGAGAAGCTGCTAATATCTCGAGCCCATTCTGGGTTGCCTAAATCACAAAGGATTATGGTGACGATCTATATCTATAGTTCACTCTCACTAGCACCTAAATTCTCGATAGAAGACTTGATAATGCAGGTAGGAACGATAGGGTATGACGTCATCGGATTGCCTGAAATGACCAGGTATAACCCAGGTATTACATTGTGATTTCAACTACAGCCGCAGCTTAACTGGGTTCTATGCCGATTTGGGCGCCCCAGATCAATCCCGCTGACGGGTGATTGCTGCGGCAATGATCGATAGAAATAGCTGAGAGACAGGCGAAACAAAGGACCCGCATGGTGTGGTGGTGAACGCGTTACTCCCCGGAAAGGACAATAGCGCGTTCGTTCCCCGCCATAGACACCTGCGGTCCAGAGTTTTGCAAATATCTCAGCAACGTTGTGGTTGTATTTCGCTTAGTACCCTGCCGCGAAATTATAGTAGGCAGAAAATAAAAAGGTATAACATTATGTCAGCAAAGTCCTTACTGATTTGCGCTGCATAGAATGTCCCATATTTTAGTTTCCCTTATATCTATCTTCTTCTTTTCCAGTGCTTGGGTCTTTTAGTGGGAAATACCAATGGATACCTTCCAGTGCTATGCAGGAGTGTGTAATCATTGATAACTTGCCTTAGTTTCGTATTATAGTCGTCAAACACTTTGCTTTAACATATTTGGCACTAAGCCTGTTTTTCACTAACTACAACATGAAATAAAAGGATAAAGGATAAAGCTATCGGCGTTGATCAATCCTTGAGGGATGCGCCATGCATTCGACATCGTTAAGTATCGTTGGAGGTGATTGAACGCATATCTGACCTTTACAATGACTCGCAATGGCGTACCGATGTATCGAGCCAGTTTTGTTATCCTCCCAGACAAGTCTGGTACCAATTCGCCGATCCCGGAGGGATGGAAGGCTTGGTAGCCATGGGCGCAGGGATCGATTCCACGTGTGTGTCGCAGTGGCACCTCCAACCACTGTGCCACATGCGCCACGACATGAGATCACGTTGAAATTTTTCGCTGTACACGGTGTGAGACATATATAATTCATATCGGCCGGAATGGTTTCTGCTTCCCACTGGAGAGAGGTCCTAGAATATTTCTCAGTGGCAATGAGTTTGTAGCGCAAGTTAGCAGGGTATAGAGAAAATACGGAGACATTTAGTTCCTTGAGTCCATTTGCTACTCTCTACGAACGTGGTCGCTATTAGCCTTCAATTAACCTTCTGTCCTCCACCTAGGGTTGTGCCTCATGGCTTCTCGACAGAGCGGCTTAGTGTCTGTTATCAAGAGAGGTCCACGAGTTCTTTTGAAGAGGGCTCAGCTGTCGGCTCTAATGAACTGTTTATCTTTATTGTTTGTTATTTTTGGAATTGTGTTGGATCTTACCTATCATTACAATAATCTCCTTGTATTGCTTCTCCACTGTCTTATATATTGCGGTTCTGAACAGGCAAACACAAATCTTACGATTTTGTGCACTTTCTATAGCGAATTTAGTGTTGTATTTATTCAGAGATCTATATGGAAAGGGAGGCTTCCTTTCTTTTTGATAATGGCTTGTCCACGGAGGCGGCATTGGATCGCCTTGTGAGCCTCGGCAAAATCAGCATCGGAAACTGGGAGTGTCAGAAGTACAAATCTGTATATCTAATCGTAATTTTTTAGCGGAATTTTCGTCTGTTTTTAGAGCAACGATCGACTACCGTTGTTCCGTTGATAAAGTCTTGTGCAGAAACTTTCTCATTACTTCTTTAGGATCTGCTGCATCTCTAGCTGTCGGTTCAGTAACAATGTGAGTTATAGAGAGTACAAGAACTTAAACTCAACGAATTTTTTAACAAAATTAGAATATATGAAGTAGTAATCAGTTCATTCATATATTTGTTAGAAAAGTCCGCAGCCATCGAAAAATGCCGCGTAGTCTGCTAGACTAACCACACAATTCGGTAGCCGGAGCGGAATTGATTAATGAGATAGGGACCAAGGTAGTGTTTAGGAACGCATGGTGCAACGTTGGCTTGGAAATTTCTGTCGTGGCAAATTAGACCCTAAAGATGAGGGGCGCGGCGGCCGTACTTCATCTTTTGACGACGGTAAACTGAAAGCATTAATACAGCTAAGTACAAAAAACTGTATGACAGCTTGCAGAACTCTGCATAAGCATCCTAGCTGTTACAGAGCATCTGAGGAAAATTGGGAAATCGAAGCGCGAAAAATGGATCACACCAACTGGATGAAAAAAAAATCTCCGATTTGAAGCATCGTCAGCACTTGCTCTCTACAACCAAGACGACACGTTTTTCAACCGTATTATGACGCGCGACGAGAGATGGGTCTATGATAAGCGGCGACGATCAGCTTATTAGTTGGCCTGCGATGGTACTCTGTATCATTTCGAAAGCTGGAATTGCACCAAAGAAGGTCATGCTGAGCGTCTTCTTGTCCGCGGGTTAAACTATTAAGGCGGAGAAGTAAGTCCAACAAATCGACGTAAAGCAGAAGAAACTTCTACATGTGTACATGGTATGGGTAAATGAAAAGTGACCAAGGCTTCTTTAAGACAACGCGAGGTCATACGTCGCATTACTGAAACTGCCAAGGTTGAACCAGCTGGCCCAAGAATTTCTGTCTTTCACCATACTCGGTGCTCACCTCGCATATCGACTACTACTTCAAACGTCGCGACAACTAGCTATGCGAGAAATTTTTCAGTAACCTTGTCGAGATCGAAATTGCCTTCAACGACTTCATCGACCTCAGAACCCGAGTTTTGTGCGATGGTAATAAATACACACATCTTTCATTTGATGTGTAAATTATAGATGAGGTGATGTGGAAAAGTTAAACATTATCTGACCTGGGATATAGCGCTTTAAAGACACAAATTTAAATTCTGGGTTAATTTCCGGAAAACCTAAATTATCCGTCAAATTTTGCTTTTGGCAAGTTTTTACTTTTTGGATGTGTTGATCTGTGACCGACGAATAATTATGCTAAATTGCTTTGATTGATGAAAAATGAATGTTTTGTGTTATTTCAGTGAAAACCAGCCATCGATGCTGCTACTAGGGTTGACTGTACTGTACGTGATTTTCCTTCTGTCAATGCATTACGTTCAATGGCGTATGTGCAACTGGTTGCTGAAGGAAAGAAAACGAAAGGCTTTGAAGGCGCTCGACTATGTAGCAAAGGTTCTTTTGTGCAACATTATCCATCAGAAACTTAATGCTTGAATGGTGTGTCTTCTCGAAAAGTCGCACGGGCACAGCATCATCAGCACTTGACTGGTAATCTGTGAATCATGCAAAATTTTTTCCTCCAAGACTCTTGAGATGGTTGTGCTTGGACTACCTCAAGTCATTACCACAGATCGTCGCCTGATTTTACGGAGTGGAGTTTCAACTTGCAGCTAGATTACTATAAAGAAAGCGACGGCGATTCCTGGTAGTGATTTGCTCTTGCCTATGATTTAGAAAGAAATTTTCGAACTTAACATTTGGACGCCGGTATCTGATTCCGTACAGCTTTATTCGGTGCCCAATTTTTCGTTGCACCCGCGACAATTTATTATCAATTTAAGCAATCCAAATTTTCCTGCAATAAGCAACCAGCCCCTTTCATTGCACTTCTGTACTCTATAGTTCAGTTGTATAAATCGACTCATCGCCACAGGCTCACCAAGCCTTCCATCCCTCCGGGATCGGTAAATTGGTATCCATACATCGGTATGCTACTGCGAGTCATTGTATAGGCAACATATGCATTCGGTCACCTCCAACGATGCTTAGCGAAGTCGAATGCATGGCGCGTCCTTCAAAGTTTGACCAATGTCAAGTGCTTTATCCTTTTTATCGTTCATTTATAGATGCAGAATTCTTCTACAAATAATGTTTTTGGTAACGTCGAGGTCGGCCTGACCAAAGTCTGCCCCAGGTCTTCACCACTACAAACAGGCAGCCCTTGTGGATCAAAGGGAGATTTGCCACCATGCGACTTTGATACCAGGACGGTGGTAGTTCCTGATATTGGTTTACTCTTAGCTAGGCTTCCCGATGGAAACGTCGGACTCCTCAGCTCACGGACACCCTGCCGGGAGACGAATCCTACCGCTGTACATCGCATCCCGACACCCAGGAACCAGCCACGATGAGGCGGTAAACCGTTGAGAGAATATATAAATATACATGTAAATCACAATGTTATACCTTTTTATTTTCTGCCTATTATAATTTCGCGGCAGGGTACTAAGCGAAATACAACCACAACGTTGCTGAGATATTTGCAAAACTCTGGACCGCAGGTGTCTATGGTGGGGATCAATCCCGCTGACGGGTGATTGCTGCGGCAAAGATCGATAGAAATAGCTGAGGGACAAGCGAAACGAAGGACCCGCATGGTGTGGTGGTGAACGCGTTACTCCCCGGAAAGGACAATAGCGCGTTCGTTTCCCACCATAGACACCTGCGGTCCAGAGTTTTGCAAATATCTCAGCAACGTTGTGGTTATACATGTAAATATATACATATAAGTAGCAAATTACCGCTAAAGTGCTTTATTTATCAAGGCAAAAGTCCTTCTATGTCTAGAGTATTGTATAGTGTGAAAGCGAAATGCTAACGTGCATTTTTACATCCTATATCCGACATTTTTTCGGACCTAGTCAAACAATATCTTTCTGATCTTGATGAAAAAAAAGTTGAAGGGTTTAGATTTCTACAACATCGTTTTCGTACGCTCCACTTGGCGAACCATTATCGGACGAGATGTTCACGCAGACAGCTTTACGTGACGGTGAAGTGGTCGCTATGCCGAAGCTTCTCCTCGTAGAAGGAGACATAATCTTATTAAGACCCTCACAGGTTTACAATTTCTTTATGATTTCGGAAACATCTCTTACAATTTCTTTGTTTGTAATGTACAACAGAACTATTCCCCACTGACATCCTGATTGACGGTTTTATGAACACCAAGCAGATTCTTCACCCAACACACTGAGTGTTACTGTAATATCTATGCTCACGTGAATACGCATGCATCGTTGAAGGTGACTGAATGAATATCTAACCTAAACAATGTCTTGCAGTGGCTTACCGATGTGTAGAGTCACTGCCGCTCTCCGCCCAGAGACCAGAGGTCTGGTACCAATTTACCAACCTCAGAGGGAAGGAAAGCTTGGTGAGCCCGGGACGCTGGATGGAAGCTTTGTGTACTGCAGGGTGCTGGGTGCTCCTAACCACTATGTTACACGAACCCTCTTTAGCATAATTCAGTGAAAATCAAGCTAAAAAAGCGGAATATTTTATAAGTGAGGCCCTTTCTTCCGCATTATCGTTGTTTAGCGTAGTGTGATGGATTGTAAGTCATATTTCATCATGCTTTAGGGCTCGTGTGACACATTGGACAGAGGCGCCCTGCAACACACACATATGGGATCAATCTCTGCGCCCGTGGCACACTAAACCTTCCATCCCTCCGGGGTCGGCAAATTGGTACCAGACTTGTCTGGGGCGATAGCAGCACTGGCTCGATAACCGATACTCCACCGCGAGTCATTGTAAAGGCCAGATATGCATTCATTCACCTCCAAACGATGCTTAGTGAAGTCGAATGCATGGCGCATCCGTCAGAGATTGACCTACGCTGGGAGCGTTTTTTAACCTTTATGTCATGAAGCTTCAGTGGATTATCTACTAAATACCAATTTATTATTTTCATCAGAGATTTTGGGGAAGTTAAAACAAAAATGTTAACAGTTCCTCCACATAATAAGTGTTGCTCAATGTCGTGAAAAAAGTAATGAACACCTGTACCCCCGCTTTCCTATCATTTAAATCCATGTTATGTTATCACTATGTTGGAGCAATTCTCTATATGAATTAGAACCTATTAGTTCGCAGTAGAATAGTATTTTGGTTAATTTTTTATTTTTTCGATTCGTTAAATTTTCACTTGTGCAAGCTTACTACATTCTACTTATTCTAATCTAAGTTATTGGTAGATGTATGTCTATATCATTTGGAACATCACCGGTAAAGTACACTAATCGATATCACGCGTACGAGCAATCCAGACCTTTTTTAGGTGTTTTTGGAAAAAGGCTAGGTAAGGGCAGTTTGCCCTCTATGTTTGGATGGTGATATCAGACTTCTCATCCTGGAAAGAACACCTCCCTACCGCGCCATTTAGCCTAGCCACGGTCAGATGGTGATCCGTTACGGGATTCAAACTTGTGGCATCATATTCTTGCTAAATGAAACATGATTGTATCTACGTTTATATGACGTAGACGCACAGAATTTATAAACTCTTAGAACGTTTTTATCTCACTGAACAGTTCTTTGGTGTCATAGACAAGGAAGTCTTGTTGAATGATTTTTGCATTTTTATTGCAGCGGTTGTTTCTCTAGTGTGAATTTGTGCACGTTTTAGTTAGTACCATGTGATTGTCAGCTCTTAAATGGCGAAGTACTGCGAAAAGGTGATCGGATTCTAAACAAAGTAATCATCGATCAATCAACCGGAGGTGCAGTACCGTTATGTGCTACCAAGGTAAGGTAACTGGAGTGTTACCAGACAGTTTTTAAGAGGAACGGTTTTAGGCAGTTGCTCTGTCTACGCCTTTGATAGAATACTTCAATTCTATTGGTGAAAACCAGCGATTGCACTCGCCACTGGAGTATCAAGTTTGTTGTTCAACAATATTGCTTCATTTGCATTTGGTTTCGGCTGCAATTTGCTGCTATCTTCTTCCACTGAAATACTGAATACTGGCCGGGTCTGATTTCGTCTAGAATTTCAAGACAACGGCGCTAGGAGTGCCCGTTGCTCTTTATAGGAAGGAAGTTGCCTACCTTATGACGTGGATTATTCTGTGACCACAGTAGTGAATCTCGCGATTACTTAACCCATCTTTCAAGAACTATTTATCCAGTCGAGTTTTTCATTCAAAAGGTGATAAAAATTCCACTCTAGTTCCTGAGAGCTTTGGATTCGAACCCCAACTTAAAGCGGCAAATACTTGAAAACCTGGTAGTGTTGCTATACTATATATGCCCAGGACGAATATTTCAACCAATATTGAATTGTTCTTGGCTCTACTACCGTAGCGTACTGTTTCCAATTTAGAATGATTTGAAAACTGATTGTGAGCGGTGATAAAGAGCAAGACATCGAGAAGTTTTGTCTATTAGTTCAACTTGATACTTGAACGGCCCGTCCTCACTGGTTATGCGGGCTCCAGCATAATCAGTTTTCGGAGATTTTCTAGTTAAGCCATTGTGGTTCCCTGGAATCTCGAGGTTAACCTGGCCAAAAGTCTGCCCCAGGTCTTCACCACCACATGCAGTCGCAGCCCTTGTAGATCAGAGGGAGATTTTCCACCATGCGACTTCGATACCAGGACGGTGGTGGATCCTGGTATTGGTTCAAATTTCACTCAGAAAAAGTTACCGGGTTGCACTTGACATGTGTACAGGCTCTATCTAGAAATATTCACAATCATAGCCTGCGTTTGGATGTTATGTTTTTCCATCAGTACCTAACCATTTTTCTCTGCTCAGGTAGCCCACTTCTTAAGCTCAGAGGAACTCGCTGCAAATTGTGCTGTAACGCTGTGAACAATCTTAAAATTTTCTTTATGAAAACAATAGTAAGCCACAACAGGTAGACAATTAATTACAAGGAGATCGACACCACTTTAAGAATTAATAAACGGGTAGACGACGATACCTAGTTTTTCGTTGCTGTAATTTCAAGAGAAATCGTGCCGACCAAAGTATCGCCACAACAAGTGACTTCTACTTGTACTTTAAGTTATTGGCTTGCTCCGGAAAATTTTCCGTATTAACACATTTGGAACAGAGGAATTTTCTAGAGAGCTGTGTATAATTTTTGGAATAAATTGACAGATAGATAAGCTAGCAAATAATTATGTTTGAAATTGGTTTGAGGAATGAAGACCTTGGGAATGGGAGCGGGGCGAGTCTGCGAGGGCGGAGGGAGTATGAAGGGAGGGGGGCGAAGAAATCGCCTAAAACCCCCGTTTATGTCTAAAAAAATTGAAAAATTCGAAATTGGAACGGAGTCGAAGCATTTGCGTCGCGGTCGATGGGCCGTGCGGGGGCGAGACGGGTTCTCAAGGGTGGTCCACCATACTTCGCATTCGCAAAGGTGGTCCCTGTGAGAAAGTAGGTGGAAATGACCGGAAAATTCTCAAGAGTGTTCCCCGGGAGGTCTAGAGGGTCTACAATATTCTCACGGGATGTCTTATTGGCAAAAAAATCCCTGAAAACTCTGGTTGCGGTAACTAGGGCGAGCTATCGCTTTAAGGATATATTTGTAGAGAGTGGGAAAGGAGGAGTTTTCTAAATTATCGCTTTGATCTTAAATTTGTTAACAATTCGAATTTCCAAGAAATTTACGCCAAAATTCGAGTATATTGTTTGAAGCATTTTATAGTACTAAGTATTCGTAATATTGGCAAAACTCAAAACTCATTTTCTGCACACAGTGATTTACGAAAAAATCAATGTTCTTCTTCAATAAGCAGACACGAGGTTGTTAATATAGAATTTATTAGAATACAATAGCTGACGTTTCGGCGGTTTCGCCTTCTTCAGAGCCTGGAAAGGTCAAATTGAGATGTGATCTACTCAGCCAAACACTTTCATAACTCTAGCAGATAGAACTTGACAAATCGATTTGCATTCGCATAAGAAACAGCTTCATTCAAACACCTACCGTTTATTTGTTGTAAGTATTTAAGTTATCGCCCATGTATTACTCTCAGTTATCGCAATTATCTCAGTGTTAAGACACAGTTATCGCCCATGTATTACTCTGTGCGGCGGCAATCCATCAACTAACTTAAATACTTACAACATATAAACGGTAGGTGTTTGAATGAATCTGTTTCGTATGCGAATGCAAATCGATTTGTCAAGTTTTATCTGCTGGGGTTATGAAAGTGTTTGGCTGAGTAGATCACATCTCAATTTGACCTTTCCAGGCTCTTAAGAAGGCGAAACCGCCGAAACGTCAGCTATTGTATTCTAATAAATTCTATATTAACAACCTCTTGTCTGCTTATTGAAGAAAAACATTGAATTATCAATTAATGCCGAGGTTAACAGAAAGTCGGTCTTGGGAATTACTACGAAAAAATCGTTTTACTCGGAAATTCATTGGCCGGTGACTTGCCCAACAAATATGCGACTTCCACTTTAATCACTCTGATCAATCATCTGTTAGCGCATGGAGTGTGTGGGTTTAAAATTATCTAAATAAGCTTAACCCTTTTATTTACTGCCTTTTTCTTTTTAATGGCAGGCTATGTTGCGAAATATAACTCGTATATAATGCTGAGATATTTTCAAACCTCTGGACCGCAGGTGTATGCGGTGGGGAACGAACGCGCTATTGTCCTTTCCGGGGAGAGCAATCACCCTGTTAAGATTGTGATTATAACTAAGTCTCAGCCTAACTGGCTTCAATGCCGATTTGGGCTCTCCAGATCAATCTCGTTGACGGGTGATTGCTGATGGCAAAAGATCGATAGAACTAGCTGAGAGACAGGCAAAACGAAGGACCCGGATGGTGTGGTGGTGAAGTGCGCTACTCCCCGGAAAGGACAACAGCGAGTTCGTTCCCCACCGCATACACCTGCGGTCCGGAGATTTTGCAAATATCTCAGCATTATATACGAGTTATCTAAATAAGCTCAATATGAGCTGCAGAATGTTTCCAAATACTGACAGCAGTTTCTTCGTTTTGTGGACCATAGTAACATATAATAAACTGTATTATATACATATATATGTGTATATATATATATAATTCACACTACATTTATGTCATTTTACCAGCCCCTAAAGTCCTCTATTATCGGAAAATTATCCTTCACTGTCTTATCAAGCATATCGATTATCAAGCAGACACAAGGTTGATAAAAATGTTTATTCGGCTGTTTCGACGTCTTTGTCTTCATCAGAGCCGATGATCCGAGTCCATGGTCCACAGTTGTTTGTCTTCTCTCCCTGTATAAAACAGCACTGTCGGGTGAGTATGGCTCATTCGTGCGGTGTTCCACTAAAGAAGATCCATCTCGATACGCCTATGAAGATGCTACATCGAGAAGATGAACAACTGTGGACCATTGACACGGATCATCGGCTCTGATGAAGACGAAGACGTCGAAACATAAGCCGAAATGAATTTCTGTATTAAGCTTTTGTAAGCTCAAAAATTTTAGTACATGTTGATTATTTTGCTACCGAAGTTAAAAGGCGGTCGGTGTGAAAGTTGTCTTCCTATTCCGACGTTACTTCATCTTCCTCAAAGTCGATGATTCCAGTAGAAAATAATAGGTCATGAACGTGGAAGTATTAATTCCAAGAAGGTAATCATCATCACTGCCGAGGCGAAATGACTGTGGGTTTGAAAAATGTCGTTCACTGTCGAAAAATCAAGTGCGTAAAGGCTGAAAATTGTACGTTGTATGTGGGGGAAAGCAAAGCTGGGCGTCCTCGTCAGGTGTTGAACTAGTGAGGCGAACTTGTTTTCGGGCACCTGCGCATTCTATCGGATGTGTTTGTGGAATCCAGGGTTCTCG
The DNA here is from genome assembly GCA_900624975.1 of Angiostrongylus costaricensis. Taxonomy (NCBI): domain Eukaryota; kingdom Metazoa; phylum Nematoda; class Chromadorea; order Rhabditida; family Metastrongylidae; genus Angiostrongylus; species Angiostrongylus costaricensis. The sequence continues at coordinate 96,754 of UYYA01003950.1, forward strand.
TCACTGTTCAGAATCTGCTACCAGGTCTGTTTCAGCTGCACTACTGCGTGCATGCGGTCGGCGAACGTGTCATTCTGCCAGCAGTCGTTGCAGTTAGCGTCTTTGTCTGTTTCGTGCGGTTCTTCCATGACGGTAGTCAGTCTTCGTTCTCCACGAGGTGAGTGACGTTATGATTTCTAATCTTTTTCTTTTTTCGCAGTTCTCGAAAATAGTTCTGGAGTTCCGAAAGCGAGGAATGGTTTTTAGAAATCGATCTTTAGAAATTGTTTTATAAGTCCATTTTCAAGTGGAATCTCTTACTCTGTTAAGAAAAAAACTCACTCTAGGGTTTAATTCTTTTCTCCCAAATTCTTCCAATAAAATAAGACATTTGAGAACAACTTTATTCTTTTAGGTTCGCTTTCGCAATCCCACCGTTGATAGTTCTCCCTCTAGTGGCTCCGACCTTCTTCCTTATTTTCCTTTTTATACAGCAGTGGTGAGATCGTTACGTTCTATCCTAAGACAAGATCATTTGACAGTTTATTTTAAGGGGGAACATTGCCGTCTGTAATGTTCTGCGAGTACCTACAGGTGGGACCAAAACCGTGATTCCTGTCTTGGTGTTAAAGGCGATATTATATTTATGCATATATGTATACATATGTATAGTTAAATGTATGTATTGTATATCTTTATTGATATGTCCTTTAGTTAACTCAACAAAAGATTTCGTAACTTTGTTTGGAAGTGTAACTGGCACTTCATTTTTCGACAAGAAAGGGCTATTGGCGCCGATGAACCCTTGCCTCGACAAAGTAGTGTTTTTTCGGCCGAATACCGAAGGTGGGTGTTCTCTGTTTTGGTTTTTTCTTGTTCTCAAGAGTTTCCAACCTATTCTTCTATTGTAATGCATAACTACATTTCGAATAAATTAAAATCTTCCAAAAATTGACAAGCGCTGATGACTTGCGCGTTTTATTTGCAGGCCAAAACAATGATTCTGCATCCCTTGAAATTCTAGATCTTAGTTCTGAACAGCTTCTAGATGGCTCGTGGAATGTTGGTTTTGATGACCCTAACTGGTAAGAATTGAACTATTCACCGACAAAATTATCTACTAATTTTCACTGGCACTTTCATGACTACGACTGTTTTTACGTGGTGGCCGCGTAAAATTACGGCCAAATTTTCCCCGTTCGTAGAGTGCGTTGAATTCGTTGCTTGCGTTTCCTTAAAGATAATTATGCCTTTATTTGTTTCGGCTCCAGTTCGGTCACTCTATGCCTTTTTTTGCAGTCATTCCTTTTTTAAATATATTTTTTTTGCGTACCACAGTTATCTTCTCTATTATCTTCCGATGTTTTCGAAACATTTGTACCCTTGTTGGTCGATTTTACAGGAACACTGGGATTTTTTATCTATCTCCTATTCGTTGTCATATTTGAGTACAATGAAGTTGAGGACTTGTAATGATACTAAGATACACCGTGTGAAACGGCGCTGAACATCGCACAATCTGTGTGCCTTCTTCTGTACCTTCCGTATCTCCTTCACTGGCAACGGTCTTCGTGGTATGAGTTCTCCTCGTACTCCCTTCACCAGACAGTTTCTGCGCTGGAAAAACATACACATTTTATATTGTTTTTTTTTGTAAGTTTGCTAAGTGTAGTGGATAACTTTTCGAGGAATTCATCTGAAGCAACATCTGCCTTGGATAAGTCTTCGGCTTATTATGAAAACAGTGGGTAAAAACTCTTGCGATTACCAATGAGAAGGCGGATAATTAAACACAAACAAAAAATGTGCACACAGAGTGTCTTCACAATGTTTATTTTTGGAATCATCAGAAATTTTCAACTCCATTATACTTAAATATCAGAAGGACTAGGAGATATTTGAAAATGCCGTGGGAGGCTCAATTTCTTGTGGAATCTACTGTCGATGGCTGACATCGTCATGGGTGGATGGCTGATGAGTATTCTTGTTACTGACGAGAATTAGAAATGTTCCAGAGACATAAACATCCGTAGAGCATAGAAAACCCGCAGAAATATGCAGAAAGTAGCGAGTGTGGAGAGCCTCGTGCCGTTCAGTTTATCACATTTTGGCGTTAGGAACACGCTAACCCAACACAGTGAGGTGCCAAACCATTTCAGGGAGCATTCTTTAACATAATCCAGTGTTAAGACATAGACGACCACCGTTGACTTCTCGGAGACCAAAAGAAAAGCCGTGAAGACATAGCCGTGCTAAATACGAAAAATGCTAGTTTTTTCGGCAAAAAAAACGGTAAATTTTCAACACTGGAAGGCCTATTAGGTTGAGAACATCACAACATCACAGAAGAAGTTTTGTTTTGTCTACCTAGAGGTACAGTAGTACGCAGACCTTCAGTTTTATTGATGTGGAGTGATTTCATTAATCCAGTTTGAAACAGATATTCTTTATTTTTCAGGAAGAATTCTTAACCTTGATTTCATTGCCATTTTTCACTGTCTATAATATTAATGTAATAGAAGCGCACTAGCTGCTTCGTCTACAATGCAGCTGATGCGAAAGTAATGATCACTTTAATCTTAGGCGAACATATGCCATTTCTTATCAAATTTCATCAGTTGTAATAAAATCATTCGAATCTACAGAGCTTTGCCCACAAGAAACAAATCGATCTCTTCTACCAGAATGAAATTGTGATTTCCGGCCTAGGGTCCCATGACATCTATTCTTCACACTTTTTTCCTTCAAGACCCATATTTCGAACGCGGGAAGAAATGAACATTCGGAATTTCGTCCAACAAGACCATGGTATCAACAAAACTCCAATGCGTCGTTTATGTTTACATCTACCCCTCTTCAATTGAAATTTTAAAAATTTAAGTTTTGTCGCCAATTTTCTGAAAGTTTTATTTCTAAACGTGTTTCAATTTGAAAAAGCACTGTATAAAATTTATGTCTGTAGTTAATAGAAAGGTGCAAAGCCTTTTCTTTAAATATATAAAATTGAGAAATTATAACCAAAATGTTGCTGAGATATTTGCAAAACTCTGGATCGCTGGTGTCTTCGGTGGGGAACGAACAGTTCTTTCCGGGGGCTAACGCGTTCACCACCACATCTTGCGGGTCCTTCGTTTCGCCTGTCTCTCAGCGAGGATTTATAGTTTGTTCTCGAAAAACGACCCTGAGGCACTACGTGCTGAAGGAATACGTGTAGTAAAGTGTCATTGTTAATTATATAGGTCACGTTTTGACTCCAGTCTACGAGTGATTGGACAGATGCTGCTGCTGAATGGCTGCGACACGTTGTTCAGTACGTTTCTCGACCATCTATCGGCTGTCGCTTTGACAGTTCCTCGAACAATTGCAACCGCCTGTCGTAGATGCTCCTGCGTCTTCCCGCGGCTTGTTGGGTAATAGACGTTTTGTCGCAGCATTTTGTGCTAAGAAACTAGGAAGGAAAAACGTCTTCATGAAATGTCTTTTCTTTCCGCCTTAAGTCAAAAGTCAATCTTTAACTTTGCGAATTCCTCGAGCTCCTTTTTCCAACATTTGCCCTCTCATTTGAAATACCCGTTCGGTCTTCCTTAGGCTACCTCGGTGGTATCCCCAGAAGTACAGAACTAATAGTGTATTGCTTCTTTCATTATCTAATCTACTGAGTGCGCGGAGAGTCGTATTTCTTAAGGGGCTAGTTTAGGAACCTTCTAGTTTTATCTGCCTTATGTCTTCACATAAAGAAAAAGTGTTGTTTTACTACTTATGACTAGGTTTGAACCTCATGTTAACGAGGTATTTACCTGCTACAGAAGGCTGCAGAAACTAATAAAGAGCAGCTTACTAGCAGGCAGTGTTAGTCTATGCTGTATGAGGCACACCGTTGTAATAACTACAGTGTCTGTTGGTAATATCTTTTCTTCTTTTAATTCTTTTGCAGCAGTGTGTTACTGTAAAGCAAGCGCTTGAATGGCGTTTTAGTACTCTGTGGAAGACCTATTTTATTACCTCTTAAAAGCTAAGTTTAAGGAAGTATGACTATGTGGTTCTTCAGCGGTCTTAGTGTTCTGATTTTTTATTTCGCCGTTGACTTCAAAGATTACAAGATGTACCAAAATGAAGATGGTACATTGCTGATTGCTGAAGTTCTGTTTTCCTGTTACTAGTACGATTGTAGTAGGCTTAACTTCGGTATCCATTCGAAGTTTTCAAGACGCTTCTTCTTTTCTAATGCCTTATTCTTCCAATTATCTGTTCTCGGCTTCAATTCCTGTAGTTCGCTAGTCGAATTCGCTCACAATTTGCTAAAAGTTCGTTTTATTTGGCTCTGTTTGCACCTTAACTGCGACGAAGTTCTGATCGATTTCTCGATATTTTTTGAGCATTAATATGACTGCTCAAATAATATGTAGTATTCTGCGATTTAAAGTACTGTATACGTGTGCTGGCAATTGAGTATAGTGTATTGTTAGATGGAAGTAGAGGAGAGGTTTTGATTCGGCTTATTCTGTCATGAAGCCTTCACATGTAAGTGGAGTGAACATTATCCCTGTCTACTTAACTAATAAGTGGGCGCGTGGAGTGTAGTAACTATTAGTAATATGACTGCCAATGCTCACACACTCATTCGTTCACGTTACGATGGGCTCACCAAGCCCAGGATGCAAATTGATACCACTCTTCTCTCTGGCGATAAAACAGTAATATATCGCTAGATTTCCTCAAGTAGTTCCACTGACTAAACATGCATTCATTCACCTTGAATGCGATACTCAATGGAGTCCAGGATATGGCGCTTCTCTAGAAGCTATATCAGCGTCGGATGCTTTGCTCTACATCACTTAATTGATGAGAAGTAGATGCTTAACTGTAGCCAAATAAACTTAATGCTTTTGTGTATTCATAACCTACATATTCCTTCTATGCCTTCAGGTTCAAGAAGAATGCAAGAGATCAGTTTCTGGAAATCCCAGGCGTTCTGGGTTTCTATCAACGACGACCAGGAGATGCTCCTTTACAAGGGTTCATTAAGCATATCTTAGAGTTATTCAGGTGGAAAGTTATTACCTATCGAAATTTAGCGTTACGAAACATCAGACTCCACTGGAAATGGCCTATTGTACGCTACACGCCGATGGTCATTCTCTCTACAACCACTTATCTTGTCAAGGAACTGCCAACCTTGTGCTAGAGGTATACACATCTACTATCAGTTTCCAGCAGAACTTTATCCAGTTCTAGGGTCATTTAGTCAAGAACGAACTACTAGGTTTCCGTTCAACCTAGTATTGAAGATCAGTATGATTTCGTGAAGTCGTTGCGAAGTTTTTACAAACCAACCTGACCGACAGAGATTAAAATTTTGAGCTATATATAGCTTCGCTAACGGTTTACCGTCACATCGTAGCTAAGAGGTGTTGCTGGGTGTCGGGCTGCGATGTACACCGAGGGAATTCATCTCCTCGGCAGAGTCTCCCAAACTGAGAAGGAGTCCGGGTATTCCATCAGGTAGCCTAGCTAAAAGTAGACCAATACGAAGATCCACCACCGTCCTGGTATCAAACTAGTCGCATGTTAGCAAATCTCCCTCTGATCCACAAAGGCTGCGACTGCCTGTGGTGGTGAAGACCTGGGCTAGACTGAGGACAAACTGACCTCAGGATTCCAGGGAATCACATTTGCTTAACCAGAAAATCTCCGAAAAATGGAGATTATGTTAGGGCAACCATTGAAGAGGGGCCATTCAAGTATTCAAGTAAGTAAGTAAGTAATAAATTTTATACATAGCGGAAACTTGTAGTAAATCAGTCAAATTTTCGATGAGAACTTGACGGAGAAATCTTCTTTAGAATAGCTATCCATTTACAATGTTTATGACATTGTATCCGATTCATAGAGTCTGCGGAATGAACGAATTTAGAACAATGTTCTAGTTTTTCGTTTAGGCGTGCACCCATGTTTGGAATGGTGAATCACTAGTGCCACTGACAGAACGTCTGATAAAAGCGGCTACCGATTTCTACCAGAGACACTCAGTTACAGGGTTTCCTTTCTGTCGTTATCAAAGACTTATTTCTCAGTAGGATCGTGTTCTCATCACTGTTAGGTTAAATTCATAAAGGCTTGCCGTACTTTGAATATTTGAAAACGCTGAACTTTTCAAACTTCTTTTATAATCGTGTACATCATAGTTGCAACCCATTCTTCCTTATAACAGGTTGAAGCCTCTTCTTATTAGTAATCATAATATTCTAAAACAAAGGTTCCTTAATTATTGTTTAAAAAATTAATAATCGTGCTGGTTTTTTGATAAACGCTGACAGTTTTTTTTAAATAATTGGACTTAAAAAAGTCGAAGAATTAGGAAATTTATAAATCAATAGGAGATATAACTTCAATGATGCTGAGATATTTGCAAAACTCCGCACCGCGGGTGTATGCGGTGGGGAACGAACCCGCTATTGTCCTTTCCGGGGAGTAACGCGTTCACCACCACACCATGCGAGTCCTTCGTTTCGCCTGTCTCTCAGCTAGTTCTATCGATCCTTGTCAAGCAATCACCCGTCAGCAGGGTCGATCTGGGGATCCTCGGAAAGGAGAGTAGTGCGTTCGTTCTCCACCGCATACACCTGCGGTCCGGAGTTTTGCAAATATTTCAGCATCGTTGAGGTTATATTTCGCATTATACCCTGCCATTAAAAAGAGTAAAAAGAGTAGTACATAACAAGTTAGAATTGTCAATAGGAAATACTTTGATGTTTCATTCAAGGGAGTGCATAATTTTCATAAAATCTAGTCTTATTAAAAAGTATTTGAGCACCAAATCTGGACTTTGAGATGATTAACACAGGGTGTCAGATACCAATAACGCATTCGGAGATATAATCGCGTCCTGTTGCATGAAATGTTTGTCCACTTAATTTGGTGTTGGGAACACGAATGTCAACGAGAGAACCCGAAAGGCTATCTTTTATTCTTATTTTTTTATTTTTTGTAAAACCTGTCGTCATATTTGCTGTGCGAGTCCCACCACTTCTTGCGTTCTATTCGTTTTACTCCCATTCATCGTTTACTATGCTCTCCGAACATTTCACATATTGTTTCGGTTGCTACTCGAGTATTTCGTCTTCCTTCTGCATTTCGTAGAATGCTGGTTGTGTCGCGCGTTCCCACGTGGATTGCATGAGACTGTTAGTAGAAGGTCGAACTAGAGCATTGCTTCCTGATCGACGCCATCAGTAACCACTGTGCTACCACCTGCACCCCACTATCTTCTATGAATACTAGTAAATTAGGATTTTTTAAAATAAGAAGACTTTTTTTTATTACAAAGTACTTGCAAGTTGTGATTAATGACTAACTGGACGACTTACTTCTTAGTTTTCTATTTTTTGAGTGGTTGATTTTTATTTTCATTGCTAAGTTCATTATGGACTGAGGTATCCCCTCTTTCAGTCGAAAAGAGCTAATACGTACGAGGGCGTCTGCACAGAAACCAATGTATGTAATCCCAAATATGTTAAAATATTTGGATTCGAATGCTGTTATAGTTTTTTCGTGAGAACTAATGAACCTTTTTGACTTTTCAAGAAGTATAAGTTATTTGGAGGCGGATAGCAAGGTAGTGGTGGTGTCTGTCATCACGAGCATAGTTCTAGTTCGATTCCACTCCGAGCCAACTAGGCCTCTCATCCCCCGGGGCTCGGAAAATTGGTACCGGACTTGTCTGGGAAAGAATCGCTCATTGGAATCCAACTGGGAACGCTCCAGACCGGGTAACTCAAGACTCTAGAGAGAATTGCTCGGCCAACATTCTACGACATTCAAGATAAAATGAAAATCCTCAAGCAGCAACCAAAGCCACACGTAAAAGTTGGAAGATCTTCCTGAGCAATGGATGCGAGGAAACGAATCGAATGTGAGAAGTGCTGGGATCCGCGCAATAGACGTGAAGAAGGGCCAAATAAAATAAAATAAAAATAGAAAAATTAAGTTATTTGACATATCTAAAGGTTGAAGCTGGAAGATTATTGAGTAAACCCGAGTTTCAACTGCTCATTATCCTGAGTGGTCAATGACTCAAACTGATGTTAACTTGGTCTGGAGATGAAATGTTGATTGTAGTTGATTGTATTGGTTTAGTTTATGTATAAAACCACTATCTACTCAAACATTACTTTGTTAAATCCGGTATGTGTGTGTTCCAGCTATTGTCTCGCCCTTTCGTATCGGCCAGTCGGTTCCACATTGGATGACTCTCTTCGAGGCTACTACTTCGAAGTTCCTCTGCATCATGTTCGGACTAGAAGGGAAATGCTGCCGCGAACACACAGCTTTGGTTTGTCTTCGTTCCTGTGTCGGATTCTCTACACTTCACTTTCTATTCGAACTTACATTCGAGAATATCCTTGTGTGAAAAAACTTATTTCATTACTGAAATTCGCAGATAGTTCTCAAGGCGACCCGATTTTCGATCAATTGTCCCTTAAATCTGCTGGCGAGGTAATCGAGCGGTGGTTCACTGGCCATGTTCTCTGTGGAATGATTGTAACACAGTACGAGGTTCGTGAGCTTCTGATCGCTTCATTGCAGTTTTTGGCTGAATCAATTAGTAAAGTCTGTTTATATAAACATGCGTTTACGCTCGCATCTATGAATTTGTCGACATGCACACGAAAGCTATAAGTTGCCTCAGCATAGCAAAGTTAAGGGACTGACGACATCGATCCATCTACAAGAATAAAGTGATGAAGCTTTCTGCGCCAATCAATCCTTGTTAGAAGCGCCATGCATTTAACTTTATAGAGCATTGTAGAGGTGGTTGAGTGTATATATGGCCTATACAATGACTTGCGGTAGCTTACCGATTTATCGAGTCAGTGATGCTATCTTCACAGACATATGTGATAGCAACTTGCCGACTCTGGAGAGAAGGAAGACTGGAAGGCTTGGTGAGCCCGGGGCGCAGAACCGAACCAGTGACCACGTGTGTATTGCAGGCCACCTCTAGCCATTGTCCTAGACGCGCTCCCGAATCCACCGATATCACAAGAAATCTATGTGTTCATCCACCAATAAGCGTCGTAACCAAGCGATTCAAGACGAAAGGGATCGATGGATATTCTATACATTAAGTAAAAAATTTTTACCTTCGGAATTTTGCGCAAATTTAGTTGCTTGAGAGAAGACAAGTATTAAGTTTTTCGCCTTGCCTTTGCACTCAAGTAATCGATTTTCTTTACGTGGCATGTTGTCCATATTGCAGGTGGTGCCCCAAGCTGTACAGTTTATAGATCATTTGGAAAAGTTGTGTGTTCGATTCGTGTACTTCTCTCGCGAGAACGAACTGCGAAGTCGGGTTTTCGCTGAGAAACTTGGTCAGTCATGCATTTCTTTTCTATTTCATCCTATTATAAGCCATAGTTTGGCCAATCAGGGGTTAAAATCCGATGCGAAGCACTATGCGTCAAGTTTATTTAGGTATCTCTTCAAATCGTTCCTTTTATTTTGGTAATTTCGCAACGCTATTTACATCATACTTTAAATTTGCGTCAGAGTTGAGTTGGTCAAGGGTAAATGGAATCAGCAACACCTCTGCATGGATGTGATCAAGGTCTTAAATGTATTCCTACCATCTATCAAAATCGTCTACACACTTGGAACTAAGGTTTCTATGGGAAAACTGAAACGAACACTACTTAGGACAATTTTTCAATGTTATAATTGATATGGTGTATTTAGCGTTTAATTTGTTTTTTATTAATTGTTAATTTATTAATTTGTTAATTTAAGAACTTGAATTTGGATCTAGGATAGCCCAGATGACAAGTTGTCGACGATTTACCAATGTAATGGCTTAATAAAAGCATTCAGTCGTAAATCTAGGTCTCGAGGCCGGCTGGAATTGTCATGTGTCGTTGGCAGAAATAGCCGATAGTACTGATAGAAGAACACTGAAGGACTTTTTTCGTTCCAAATGTGAGAATACTTTAGAAAATTTACAATTCCAATCTGCATTATTAAGCGTAAAAAGCGCTCGTGGTTAATTAGTCGTTTATGAATGCGCTGTGCATTCGACTCAGTGGAGCACTGAAATGCACAAACCTACTGCTATGTATCAAGTTAGTTTTTTTCTCCTCCCAAGTAAGTGAGCTAACAATTTGCCGATCCTGAAGGGATGAAAGGTTTGATTTGCCCAGAGCATGTAGTTGAACTAGCGAGCACGTATATTGCTGTTACACATGCACCGTACATATATATATGTATATGTATTTATATATATCATATGTGCATATATATGTACATATGTATGTATATATGTACATATAAATGTGCATATACATATGTATATATATGGTGCATGTATGTATACATATTTACACATGTGCACATGTGTAGACAACGTAGATTTACCTCTTTATTGCATATATATACATATATATGTTTATGCGTATGTATACATAGCTAACAATGCATGCGCTTCTTTCAGTACTTCGCACTACACATCATGACTCAACGAGTTCTGAAATAATACTGAATGGGAAGTCAAGGTTGTTAAAAAGAATCTCAGTGAATCTCCTATTCATTTCGCTTTTCATTCATAGATAGAGTTTAGGTCTGATCAGCAACTATATCTTAAGAGTTTTGGTTCTCATCCGCGAGGTTCTCCATTGTCAGGAAGGCTAAGTCAGATTTCCAAGGTGAGCTCATTGCAGCTTGGACTGCGGTTTATGCATTGGAAACGTTCTGTATAGGCGGTAACTGGTCCTTTCGTCATCGTTTCTAAATCTTTATACAATTATAGTATTACTATATAGTTACTGAGTTTTTATGACTTTGTCTACTACTGGACTCGGCACATCTTTGGTTCATTTCTTTTTGTTCTCTATGAGGTTGAATGGCACGTTGAACCCATATCTTTTCAAAGCATCAATGTGTAACAGGGCATGGTATATCATATTCTAGCTTCTAGAACATGAAAAATCTGATTTTGATCACATTGGAGAGCTACTACTGAATGCTATCATTCATAAACGTGGCAACGGATTTTCGAGAATAGTCACGTCACAACCAATGAAATTTCTCTAAAATATTCTGTGACCCGACTGTCACGGTTGGTGCTTGGACCACATAGTGCGCCTAGAGGTGAAGGAACTTGTATGTAGGACATTGATTTGAACAGGTTGCCTCATTAACAGTCAACAGAACGAACATTTACCAAAGTTCCAGTTTTGTGAGTATCTCTGGATTTTCAAGCGTCCTGATAAATGACTGGGTTCAAAAAAGAAAAAGAACAGAAAATATCATCACTTTGAGATGTTTGTGCCTTCTCCATTAACATGGGCCTTGAAATTTTCACGCCTGAAAAGAAAATTTTAAAGTGCAATCAACATTTTCAAGTATGCAATCTAGAGTTCTCATTTATCCTGTTTCATAAAGATGGGCTTAATAGTTGGCACCGACTTAGGTCCACACGATCAAAGATGAGAAACACCGCTACATATGCTAGAAAGTAAGAAAAAAACAGGTGGCTAATGCGTCTCGAGGAAAACGGGCTGACAAAATTGGCGACTGGTTCTGATGGAGTGTCAAGCACGCAACAGCACCACTCAATTATTAGATTTTTCATGAAAACTCGAAGGGAAAAATGTAGTGTTCTTCTTGTCTCACAAGTGAACAAACTGCAAATTTAGGTGCACTTTGATGTGGTTTAAATAACTATATATCTACGCTATTCTTATGGTTTTCTTCGCAAGGTTGCGGCACTGCCAAACAAGGCTCGACTTCCTACTGGGATATCTGCCGTTCGGCCACATTTGGAACAAGTGGACAATGTTCCTCTACTGGTTGGACTCATCACAGATTGTACACCTGAGGCAAATCTACAGATGCTCGAGATCATGCAGGTTATTAAAAAGTTGTTTAAATTGAAAACATTTGTCTTCCTCTATTATCTTTCGTGTGAAATCTACCCAGATCATTCTTTAGTCAATTTATCAGTTTGTTGAGGCGTAGAATAAATTGGTGGACGAATATTGGTCATGCTTCTACATTTTTTAGGAATATGGTGAACTTGTGCTGGCAATCGGATCTTCACTTTCGTTTGTGAATACGGCTGTATTCCTTCGGGTTAGAGCAAACTCACTATGTTTTTATGTAGTCCAAATTATTTACCAATCGACTTCACACGTATATTAAGTGTTGGTCGTCCACGATTTCCCACTACATCAGCAGAATTCAAGGTGGTACTAAAATTGACAAAATTTTTTGGACTATCTCATGAAGAACAAGCGTTATCTGGCAGTTTTGTAGCGGATTTTCCTAATGTCTTTCGGAACTAGAAAATACCGCAGTTATTTATTCTTTGGGATTTGAGCGAACTCGGCTTGTAAAATGACTTAAAATGACCAATAAGGAACTACTGTTATATCTTATCGTTTTCATTTTATTGCCTGTATTGTTGAAGTGAGTTGAAGTACCAGTACATTACATAAATAGATGTAGAGAATCATCGTAGCATTGATTTCAGCAGATTCACTAGGTGTGTGGATGAAGTTCGTTGGTTTCTAGAATTTGTCGTGCTCGAGCACGTGGTTTCAGGCCGATATTTCTATCAGTGTCCTGCCATTAGGCGATTGGGTCTGCTGTCAAAATCCTGCTCCCAGCTGGCACCAAGCCAAAGAGGCCGCTACCAACCTGATGGGTGTGGCTAGCGATTTCCGGCTTCAGTGTGATCAGGTTTGGACATTCTGATGTAGTACTAAAAATAATAGACGTTTGTGTTCACTTTTATGGGTATTACAACTCATGGAAGTTTTATTTATTGGAAATCCAAGTGCTGCGTAATAATATTGAGTTGGCAGGAAATAAATTCACTCAATGTTCTAACTTTTATTTGCTACCTATTCCTTTTTCATGGAAGGGTATTATGTGAAATACAAACGCAATGATGCTCAGATATGAGCAAAATCCGATACCTCAGGTAGATTTCGAAGCCACCGTTATCCCTGCCTGGGTTCACTTGCTATCCACAATACCAGCTGAGGCCCTTGCTTTGCATTTCTCCCAGGCAGTTTTTTGCTGTGTCGATGCTACCGGCTAGGCAGCAGACAAAGGTTAAGACGCTGGGATTTCGACTGTAAACTCGACTTAACTGGATTCGGTGCCGATTTATGTTCTCTGGATCACTCTTGTTGACTTACCGTTGGCATCCAAAAAATTTTAAAAAGTGGCTGAGATGAAAGCAAGGCAAGGGCATCCGTCAGTGTAGTGGAGAACACATGAGCTCCCGGAAAGGTCAATCGCCGTTTAGTACCCCCGTAGTTCCGAGTTTTGCTCATACCTCGCCATGCTTGTGGTTAAATTCACGTTTCTTTTCTTATTTTTCAAATTTATTCTAGTCGTTGACGTAGGCTTTATGTTTACCGACTACTTTAATGTTAATGCAGTAGCTAGATGCTTTTAGTCCAGACGTGTATAGTTGCCAGTCGAAGCTCGAGTTTCGACTCGGTGTGGACAAAGTTGTTGGAGTTTTTGCGGCGTTGCCAACTACAGCGGCCTCGAAAAAGATAATACTTGGAAGTAAAAACCAGGATTGTATGCAAAATAAGGAGCCATTTTTCAGCTGGACGTCTTGAGTTTTTTGATAAGCTTTGCTAAGTCTCATCGAACTCACATCATCGAACTTCTTGGGGAAGATAAACTCGGCCTCTCCTTGACCTATTTTCTTTTGTGACAAGAAACAAACTGCTGCTGAAACTTTCTCGTGTCAACGTTTAAGTCTACTAGCTCATTGGGCAACAACAATTCGAAATGTTGTATGGTGCTAATAACATCTAAACAACGTAAAAACCTTATGGGCTGAATGTGATACACATGTCGATGTTGCAAAGCGCCTAACGATTACTTCATGTCCTCACGTCCTAAAAGAGTTCCTATCTCTGGGTTTCATTAACAGTGGTTATCAAGGTTACACCAAAACATCTAGATCGACTCCCTTAATTGGGGCAGGATCTTTCGGTCCATCATTTTGCACCTGTGGAGCTGGCATAGTTGCTTCAGTAAGTCAGCCGTGTGCATATGCCAGTTTATGTGTGATGGTGCTGGCACAAAATTAGTGCTGTAGTTTATTGATGAGAATGTTCAGGCATCAATCAGTATTAATTTCGAGGCAAATTTTGCCGCTGGCAACATACATGAAACGGCTTGCTACAGAGAAATCACTCACAGTGCTTATATATGGGTAATGTTTACGGCAACGATGAGGGTGGTCCTGCATGGTAGGTATTTGTAAAAGCGGTCACACGAATTCGATGTTTATCAGTCTATTTTTTGCTGCTCTTCGTTTCAAGCCCGTGCTGTTTTACAAATTTTTGTGAAGAGCTTTTTGGAAGATACTATATACTCCGATGGCCTCCTAAGAATGGTGCATTGTTTTTCCCTAACGTAAGACGAGCTCAGCTGTGATATATGCAGGTTTAACCGAAGACACTACTCGAAGCGCAAGAACATAACTAAAGCGCAAAGACCGTTTGGGAAGAAGTTTTGAGCACGTTTATGAACACGACCCGTCATTACTCATGTGACAGTTCGAAGCATATGGAGCTCTTCAAGACGTTTAAAAATGGCATTGTAGAGGAGAAGATGGTTGTCTTGTATTTGTGAACATATTTCGAACCGATAGGTTAGGTGAAGAGATAATACTGAATTCTACCAAAGGTATATCAAACTAACGTGTGTATTACACAAAGTCTGCACCAGTCAATTATTCATGGGAAACATTCGAAAGAGAATGCATTCAGATACCGAATGAAATGTTCGGATACTTGCGATATATTATACCATTCTGCATCAGCACAGACTTTAGTACGCTCACACAGGAATGCATATGTCTTCATGTATACGAAATTTGTAAGTGTACGCAGACAAATAGAGAAAGGAGTCCATCCTGTGAATCCAATTGTCTCCAGAAATTAAGTGGTAGTAGGTGGGGTTAGATCAGCGTTTTAACCCTCGCATCGACCAGCTCGGGACGCTGTATTTAGTCATAGAACTAATTTACTAACAGAT
This sequence comes from Angiostrongylus costaricensis, assembly GCA_900624975.1. Taxonomy (NCBI): domain Eukaryota; kingdom Metazoa; phylum Nematoda; class Chromadorea; order Rhabditida; family Metastrongylidae; genus Angiostrongylus; species Angiostrongylus costaricensis. The sequence goes on from UYYA01003950.1 coordinate 111,796, forward strand.
AAATCTGTCAGTTATGTATACGCACTGTGGAAGTACAATGATTCTTAGCCGTTACAAAGCGTTTGGGTTTGATTTCTTGTTTACGTACTGTAGTATGATCATTATGTAATATTCATTTATCCCTTATAAGATGCACTCAAAATATGATAGTTAAAAAGGTAATTCTCTAGAGGTTCAAATAGACATGATGTAGAGATCATTTCATAGCAAGCTGATACTTCCATACAGTACCATAGTTTCGAATAATGTAGTTATGTGCTAAGGAGAGCTATCCAAATGAGTTATTTTGAAACCGAGTTTTATACACCTCACAAGAAACGTCGTTTCAGCTTCTTCTGCTTCCAAAACTAATTGTTGCATGTCGCCATCGCCTGGTATCGGTGAAGGGTTCATTGGCATTCCATTTCTTAGCCTCGTGCATGCTTTCATTGTCTCTTCTGACTTCTGTAGTGGCATTCCTTCCATTACTATTTGATTTCGAACAGGTACATATTTCTCTATCGAATTTTCTTAAGATGTACACCAAATTGTTTATGTTAGCGATTTTCGCCATTTTCCTTTAACAGTTAGCTTTAATAATGCTAACTGAACCTCAGGAATTTTAGTCTTTCAGATCTTTTTGACCGTGTTTCTACAATTGCCATGCCTCACTTTGGGATCGCTATTTACTCCCTTTTATCCAAAATCGAATGTAATCCGCATCGCGTCAAAGGTAATTCAGGTCTCCATCTAAGATTTGACCGTACTAATATCACTACTACCTACGTTCTTTCAAGTCAAATCCTATTAGGCACATGATCTTTGTTCTTCACTTTGTTACTCTTACGGGTCATCTCTTGTTCTAGATTTTTCTTATGGTGTGACATTTTTGAATTTCATTTATGAATTATGACATTTTCAGAACCTGACCACTGGATATCGTCAAAGCATTAAGTGGGCTGCGATGGTATTTCTCGTTGGATTTTGTCCTACTTCACTCTTTATTGTCCTGCTTTTCTTTCTTATGGTATTCGATCTTCGTTATAATTTAGTGAATGTTGCTTACTCATAATGCTTTAGGAACATCCTATTGTCTCAAAACTCGCAATATCGTATTATTAACTGCCTATTCTTTTTTCGTTCCACGATATTATGTGAAATGCAACCACAAAGGTGCTGAATTATGAACAGAACTCGGAATTTCAGATGGGTTTCGAAGCCGTGATTATCCCTTCCGGGGGCTCACATGTTATCCACTGCACTAATCGAAGTGCTTGCTTTACCTTTCTCTCAGCCAGTTTTCTACCCTAACGGTGCCATCGGCTACCATTCATCAATAGGAGTGATATGGGGAACAAAATCGGCATTGAACCCAGCTAAGCTGAGGTTGCAGTCGAAACCACAATGTTTTGACATTTATTCACTGCCTATTTTTTCATGTTAGAGTGGTGAAGACTGGATGGGTTTCTTTGATTTGCAGCTATTCCCCACACTTCAAACTTGGCTAATTAAACCGTTTCACATTTGTACAACTGTGCAATGAGAATCGAAGTGTGTGTACAACAAATTATAAGTAAGGTGGTTCAATGGGTAGTAATAGTATAGATAACAAAATGTACTAACAACGGTGTAAACCATAATGCAGCAGTCTATGACGAGATGACATATAGTTAGTAAATGCTGTTTATGTGACAATATTAGTGTAACTACAAGCGGTTAAGTATTTACATGACCAGTATGCAGGAATGTGATGGACATGGCAAGGTTACACTAGCAATACGGATAAAGGTGCTGCGGAGCGTAGAATACTTACAAAGTATTTGAGAAATTGAAGTATTTAAGAAAGTTGCTGGCATAACAACCAGTAGTGATTACGTGAGGGTTGATGATAACCTTAATATGTTGATAATGCGAGAGCATAAGAATTTAGTTAACATTATTCTTGCCTAGGGGAATCGAAGGAGCTGTGCAAGAAGATTAAGTGGAAAGGCAAAGTGATGAGGAAGGGCAACAGCGAGCTCCACGTCTTGTCAAAATTCAAATGAAAGTGCTAAAGATCGTGACTACATCTAAGCGAATGGCGATAGTTACTTTGTCAGTTCTCCAAAAATTCTTGCCGTGTCACGGTAGTGTGTCCATTGGTTAGAAGTTGCCCGTGCCTGGAGCTGTGCCCGGTTGCTTAAGAAGAAATATTAATGTAGGGCAGACACGCCGGCGTTATGTGAAGTAACTAGTGGTACAATAGATCATATTACAGGAATCATAAATACGAATACGTGATTTACACAAGAGATCTTAAAGTGAAAGATAGGGAATATTTCACAAGAACTATTCTCTATAAGCAGGGTGTTATGTGAAATTTGCTGGTAACACCGTTAGAATAAAAAAAACTGGCTGGGAGAAAGACAAAGCAAGGGCTCGGTTAGTGCAGTGGAAAACACGTGAGCCCCCGGAAACGATAATCGCGAGTTCGAAGCGCACCTAAGGTTCCGGGTTTTGCTCATGACTCAGCATCCTTGTGATTGTATCTCACAAATATTTACATATAAAATTGGTATACGTTTGGAATTATAAGTATATGCATGCTAGAAAACTATGGAATATTGCTCTTAACACACTTTCTTTTGATGTTGTAGTTGGTGAGGAATTCGTCGCTGACGTGCTCGTTCTCAGACGTGGTGTGCACCGTCGCCAGCAATATTTCGGACGCCCCTGTATCGAAGATCGCTATCCGCCACATCATCGGTTTTCATGTGAGGTTTTTCTCTTGGTTTGCTTGATCTGAGTAGAAAAACAATAGTCATTATCTCGAAACTATGCATTGCTTAGAATCTGCTAGCATATTCCTTCCTCAGAATTCTGATGGTCATTAGAGTTAATTTGTATGTGCGCCAATATGTCTGCTGCTATTGTGGTTATCTAAGTCAATCGTGTATGCAGTTTCGATTATGGTTTTAAGCTTGAGTGTGGTAACATATCAAGCACTAGTTTATTATCTGTGACTGATTTACCAAGCTATATGAACATGATACGAATTAAGTGTTATCGGTTGTAATAATAAGTAGTGGTCTCTCGTAATTCAGCAAGCGGTCTATTTATGTGCTCTCTCATCGGCGTGGGTGTATCCGCTCAGCTCACTTTGGAAAGACAATCCCTGTTCTTGCCCACAGTATGTCATCTCATGTGTGGTGTCCTTGGTACTACAGGTACGCAGTTTTCGTCTCACGTTAAACTTACTTGACCAATTATGATTGCTCTGACCATTGCAAGTATACAATGCCAAAGCGTGTTTTCTCATTGGTCGACATCGTGGACGTATTCATTCTTTCAGAAATGATGATGGTTTCGCAGACGCATGAGTAATTCTAAGTAGACCGATAAAAGCTAAATGATAGTAAGGCATGATCCAAAGAAATCTGCTTTAAAAAAATGCTATTCGCTTACAGTGGAGATATTCCGGCATATTGCACATAACATGTATAGCGATATAGTAATATTATAAAGTACCACCGAAATTGACGTTTCAGGTGTTTTTTTCGTATGCGTCTGGAGTGCAACTTCATAGCGTACTACCTCTATTTTCTGTTATTAGCCTTGTCGTATGGACAATCGTCATCTTGGTCATGAACGAACTGATCAAACGCCGCTCCATTCGCTCCTTTATACGTGAACAGCGCCGCACGAAGCTTGGGTTCGACACGAAGCTTGGGATGAATTCTCCCTATTGAGTGCGGATCGCTTCACTTCTACGATTAGGCTGTACTTTAGCTCCAATTTTTTTTTAGCATAACAACATCGAAGTTACTAGGAAGATCTGTATTGATCAGGGTTCACATGTGAAATAATTCATCTGGAGTACACGTAATTAACGCACCAACGACGATATGCAGTGGTTTCAAGCATACGTGGCCTGAAACAAGTCCTTCAGTTTTAAACAGACATATCTCAGCTTGCAGTGTATATTTGTCCTTATACTTATATGATCCGATTCCATGTATTTTGTCAATAGTAGTAATTTTTACATGTTGTACGTTGACCCTCATCTATCATCCATGATTTGCGTGTGAATGCGGCAACTACTAGACCGATTAGCGCCTTTCAACTGGGTTCTCTCTAAAATCGTAGGATAGCTACAGTAGAGCGTTCACAGGTTTTCACCACGGCCAGACGCCTTCATCGACCTTTTAGCAGAAGGAGCTTTCCTCATATATAGAGGTCTGATACCAATTTTCTGACCTCAAATGGATGAGAGGCTTGGTTAGCCTGGTGCGTAGGCGAACCAACGACCATCGTTGCAGTTGACGGCATTTTTAACCAGTGCTTTTCTCAAACTTCACCACTCATAGTAAACTTTGCTAATTGGTATAAAAACTACTAGAACCTAAAGATGTTTGCCAACAAAACTCGAGTTCGCTACTGCAATAAAATTCTGATGTTCCTGAGCTCAAAATTAGTGTTCTTTCTCGCTTTTCGTAAGATGTGAAATTTAAACAGAAGCAATTCGAGAAGGGATCTCGTTCTCTAAGACAAGACGGTGTTCTGTAATGCATCAAAGATGTTGGACATATGCTGTGGTAGCTAAAATCATTGAAATATTCTGCACAGTATTTTCTCAATTCTAATTTTTAAAAATCAGGAGAAGTTCTCGGTAGAAGTTCTACATACCACGGAAACCTGTATCCACCTCCTGTGAATTCCTCAACTCCAATCACCATGTAAACTAGTTATCAAAATGTAGGAGATTGCCAATAACGAGAGTTGTCATGAATATGAGAGGATTAATTTTGAACAGCCCCTAACTGTCAGCGTCATCTGCAGTGAGTTTTTAAACGTCGATACGGAGTTTTTTTTTACAAGTCTTAAACTTCTAGTTAAAAGATATTTGTTTTCCCAACAAGGATCATATTCATATCCTTATAGCAGTAATTAATTTATTAGTACCATTGGGTCCGTCGTTAGTTGCAAGAATCGTTGCATCCTGGAAAAGTAATTGCAAGGCAGCTAGCTTCCAATCCAGGAGCACCAACAGCTGGTTGTGGTGAGAAATTAGTGTTGCCCTAGAACGCTTTTGTTGGAATTCCAAGGAAAATGATGGTCATCTAGTATTCAGCATATCAGTAAGCGTAGTAGTCGCCGAATACTTCACCAGAAAATCCACGGAACCTGTATGGATAGTGATATGATTTCAAAACGACCACAATGGCAAAACTGCTGTCTTTTATGAAAGTCAGTCAAGATATTTGCGTAGGAAGTCATGAGTATTAAATCTGAAACTACTGTCACCATGTTTAACTTTTTGTTTAATGCGTATTTTTCTACAGCAGAATACGATGTGACACACATCCACTGTGGTGCCGTTGTCAGCTTTATTTCATAGCTTGTCCTCCGTTATTCCATACCTCTCCACATAACGATCTCTTTCATTGTTGATGAAATTGCTCTGGAAGCAAGTCATGTACGACAACGAAATTTTGAATAGTAAATTCCATTCTCTAAAAAAAAAGGATAAAGCTGTCGACGTTGATCAATCCTTGAAGGATGCGCCATGCATTCGACTTCATTAAGCATCGTTTGGAGGTGATTGAATGCATATCTGCTCTTTACAATGGGCCACGGCCAATACACTCGCCTTAGCTTACCGATGTATCGAGCCAGTTTTGTTATCCTCCCAGACAGGTCTGGTACCTATTTGCCGTCCCCGGAGAGATGGAAGGCCTTGTGGGTTAGGGGCGCGAGAATCGATCCTATATGTATTGCAGGGCGCTTCCGACCACTGCGCCACATTCGCTCTATCCATTTCTTAAGATACATTTTATGATCTTGCAACTAAATATGTGAACATAATGAGTAGTATAACTACTTCATAACTAGACCCACTTTCTAGCATAATCATCATGACCAATATAATTCAAAACGTAAGCAAAAACTTGAGAAATCTGGAATCCGAGGAGACTGAGTTTAAGGATAGGACTAATTGATTCGAGTTTCGAGACTGAAACCTATACTTTGACATGATTCAAATCCAGTGATATAGTTCGTTGTTTGAAGTTCTATACAAAGTTATTAAGAGATTGAGCAAGACATTAGGTTTTTTGTTTACTCCAGTTTCCAAGCACCAAAATTCTAGCGTTTTTTTTTCTGGAAAGTTATGTCTAAACTTTTCAATTCTTTCTCTACCACCAGAAATGCCATCATGTGAGAAATTTACTTTTGTCACCAACCTCGGCACAGTGACGATTTGTACTGATTCAAATTTAACAAACACTACGTTTTCACAAATCCCAGACATGTGAGTGACCCATTATCCCATGTCATGGGCGTTCCGGCACTTTTTCAACTCCTCTCGTTGTTTTTTAACCATCGCATATACAGAATTTACTATTCAAAATTTCGTTGTCGTACATGACTTGCTTCCAGAGCAATTTCATCAACAATGAAAGAGATCGTTATGTGGAGAGGTATGGAATAACAGAGGACAAGCTATGAAATAAAGCTGACAACGGCACCACAGTGGATGTGTGTCACATCGTATTCTGCTGTAGAAAAATACGCATTAAACAAAAAGTTAAACATGCTGACAGTAGTTTCAGATTTAATACTCATGACTTCCTACGCAAATATCTTGACTGATTTTCATGAAAGACTGAGCAGTTTTCCCATTGCGGTCGTTTTGAAATCATATCACTATCCATACAGCTTCCGTGGATTTTCTGGTGAAGTATTCGGCGACTACTACGCTTACTGGCATGCTGAATACTAGATGACCATCATTTTCCGACATCATGCTTATAACACCAAACATTAGCCAAGCGGAACGTATGCTTGACGACTCTGATAAAAAGTGTTAGATCACTTCACTTTGGACGAAAACTCAACCTATCATGGAAAAAACAGGTGCTACAAGATTAGGCTGTTTGTTCAACATGTCGGTTGAAATTCCAGAGGAGTTAGCATGCCATGCAAAAGATGTGTATTGATGAATCTGACCAGTCATTTAAACGAAGTTGGCTTCTACCAATACATCCTAAATAAGAATCACAGATAAAGAATCAAGCTGTTCAAATTATATATTAGATATAATTTCACATACAACATTATAAGGTATGCCGATAAAGACGTGGCCGTAGCTGGAAGTGTGACAAAGTCGGTGGTGACGAGGCTCATTGAAGTAAATTGTATTTTGATAATTCCTATATGAGTGTCTTGTTGGATGAGAGGTCACGCTAGAGGAAAATTCATCTGACTGACACATCCAGGAAGAATAAAAAGAGTTTCCAAGTAGGTTATACACCAGAAGCTGATGGCAACACTACTCATGGCCTGTAACTGGGCCTACCACGTGGTGCTCAAATGGGAAGATAAGATACATCCAAACAAAATCGCTGATGTACAAAGCAGCCAGATGACGACGTATTCTCCGTTTGCCACAGAAATCAGCGGCGCCCGCGAACATTCTTCCTTCTCTGTAGTTTAGATGGACTGTTCGTCTACCACCCTACACTCTTATTGGCTGAGTGGATATGTTGAAAGCGACACCATCTAAGCTGAGAATTTGCGGAAAATCATAATGAATGAGTTCAGCACAGAAGTCTTTACTACGGTTAGCAACATGGTAGCGACCTCATTTCCAGGGCTAAAGAAAAGATGGCTACCAAAGGCCATACATGTAAATTTTAAAGAAAAATATTGGATTGAAAGTCGTAAAATAATTCTCTAATTACAATCTGACAGAATAAAAGTTGAGAACCCAGGTGTTTCAAAAGATACGCTATGTGAAACACACGGTTCGAGAAACGCTTCGTCAATGTAGAAGGAAGAATTTATGCGACAAAGGAAACAATTGTAAAGGTGTATTGAAACGGACGCACACATATTTCCTGGTACGGTAACGCACTCACGCATAGATGCCAATGCATATGATCAATAAAGTCTTCAGCTAATAAACTTGTATAAAGATACAGGCAAGTGTCCCAAGTTAACAGATCCAGTAGAGGCCATTCTATAGAACTAAAGAATTTTTAGAAATTTGGCTGCCTGAAGTTCTACGTCATCTAACAATTCCGCTCTCTATATTTCTTTACTTACTTGCTTAGATGCTTAGATAGCCCATCCTCACTGGTTGTGCGGACCCCAGCATAATCTCCATTTTTTCGGAGTTTTATTGGTCCAGCCATTGTGGTTCCCTGTCGTCCAAAGGTCAACAAGCCAGTCTGGCCCAGGTCGTCACCACCACAGGCAGTCGCAATTCTTGTGGATCAGAGGGACATTAGTCACCATGCCACTTTGACACCAGGACGGTGGTGGATCAAGGTATTGGTTTACTCTTAGCTAGACTTCCTGATGGAAACGCCGGACTCCTTCTCAGCTTGGGAGACCTTGCCGGGGGGACGGGCCCTTATGGATCAGAGGGAGATTTGCCACCGTGCGACTAGTTTTCTACCAGGACGGTGATGAATCCTGGTAGTGGGTTTACTCTTAATTAGGCTTCCTGATGAAAACGGCGGACCACTTCTCAGCTTGAGAGACTGCTAGAGAGATGAATCTCACCGCTGTACTTCGCAGCCCGACAACCAAGAACACCTTCCATCCACCATGAGGTGGTAGACTGTTGGGAGGCAGTTCCCTATGACAGCTAAACAAAAAACGCATTGAAAACGCAACGACTCATACGGCAATCCGTCACGAAGTTGATAATCTACTAACACCTGACGGAACGGTGACGAGGTGTTGGACTCCAAACTCCTAAGCTGCCAAGCAATGTTGAATAAAATATTTATCAGCAGACAAACTGTACACCAGCAAAGTGACAGAAAGGTAACCAGCAACGAAAAACCATAAAAGTGAACGAAAATTACGAGAATACACAGTATAGAAAATTAATGTTGATACTCATAGATTTTTACAACTTCGCACAAACTCATTAACACAACAAAGTATTGAGTTATGAAGCACACTCTTGCCGTAAAACACGCATTCAAATGATCTCCGGTTACAAGGAAAAATACAAACAAGATCTGAGGTTTTCACAGCACAACGCAGACGCCGCAAACATCCTCAAAAATAACTCGAGATTTCTATCGAGCGGATGTTTTCAACAAGTTTACAGAGATAGCTGGAAGCATAATCGGCATTTGCTTTAAATATCAATGTTTTTGCAACTAATAATGCGTATCTAAGCAATTGTATAAGCCTCATAATGAGGACTTTTCCAACTTTTGTAGGAAATTAATGCAAGCAGAACGATACTGTAAAGGATGCGAGCGGAAGTGCTGGACATGTTCTGAATTTCCAAACAACACTTCTTCAACATCACGACCCAGTTCTTGTTGATGTTCCAAGAACTTCTTTACATACCTGTTGAACAATGGATTCTAAGACTATGCGAAAAAATAAGGAAATTCTATGAAGAAGGAGAATAAGAAGGCTTTAGCCTGATTCAACACCAATTTCAAACTTACTTATGATTAATCATTTTATCCTCACGTGAATATAGATACAACTGTAGATTAGGAAGATCCACGCAATCCCTTAGGTAGTAATACATAGAAAGCTGAGAGCGAATGGGAGGATATATTGCAGATAACGAATTAGCCTACAATGCAAAGTTGTATGAATGACTCAACCAGATGACTAATTTCTAAGTCGCAAGTCTACAAAAGTAGACTTATTTGAGTCAAATGATGTTTTCCAGTAACAAATAGTTCCTATACTTGAGAATTCCTAGGTCTTTATCATCGGTAGCAAGTGTCAATATAGCTCCAAGAGTGCTTTTTGCTATCGTACGGATTATTTAAGCAAATAAGATCACCCTATTTCAACTCAAAAGTTTTCAATTCAAAGAAATCGAGTTTTCTTCTCAAAATGGTAGCCTCGCCAATAAGAAAAGCGAGGCGTATTCTCTATACATCATGGAGCAAAACACATTAGGAAGCAGTAAATATCGAGGATTTCCCGATAAAAGAACGATTGAGAAACAAGCACCTACCAATGCTTTCCTGATATTGAAAGCAGTCATAATAAATTTCCGTCTAGTCTCAGTTTTAATCCATTGTAATCCCTCTATGGGTGGTGTTGAGGACACAACGGCATATGAGTCAGGACCAGCAGATGTTCGAGATGGAGCACTGAAATGGGTAGTTTCGGTAAAAAGATGACCTCGAGTGAATTCTTCATAGAAGGAAGAAAGCGCTTCCGTTGAACAATCTCGTCGAGATGCGTCATGCATCCAACTCCATTAAGTATGGTAAAAGTCAATGAATGAATATTTGGCCTACATAATGAAAGACTTTCGGGAGCCTACCGATTTATCAAGCCAGTGTTTTTTTCCTCCCATGTAAAACTGACCCGAAATTCGCTATCTTGGTATAATGGGCTTTGGTTAACCCCAGGCGCAAAACTGAATCAAGGGTCATGTGCACTGAAAGGCACATCTAACAACTAAATGAATCTGATAGCTACAAACCTGTCGAAAATGATACCCTTCAGTCGTTGCCGCAAATGCAACATTTGTTCGGCCTCTGTCCATTTCCACAACGAAATCAACGTCCGGACCCCATTCATTGAGAATACGTGACAGACTAATGCACTAAATATGACCAATATTCAAGAAATAAAGACGGTGATTACTAAAGATTGATAGCCATAATATTAATTAATCTTGAGACTAAGGCGCGGAAATGTTAACATGGTGTTCAAAACACAACAATGTTGGACCTCAAGCGAAAAACCATGTGAATATGTCGAAAAAGGTGACCCATTTTTTTAAACATGAGTGGGAAAAGTGTCACAACAAACAAACACATAAACGAAAAAAGAAATAAGCGCTATAAAAACCTAAACGGCAGAGCATATGGCACAAAAATTAGTCAAAACTACATCCAAAAAGGTTTTTACTATGACACTTGAAAGAACTAGGAAAGACATTGAAAAAAGAAAAGTACTGATGAATTAACAAGAAGAACAAAGACGATTTATAAATGAAAAGCTACAGAAGAGATAAAATGTACCCACCAATCTTTAAAGCTTTCAAAATTTCCAGGCTTTGCACTGATTCCTCTGAAAATCGGTGATAAGTAGAAGCCATTACGAGCATTGGGTATAGTATAGTGATAACAAGGAGCAATGAAGGACACTGTCCGGTAGCTGCAATTGAGGACAATTCAGGACCTAGCAGTGATCTGCTGATTTTTTATCTTTCTTCCGTTTGACTCCTAATTCACAGTCGTACCCTCATTACTCATGTCACAAGATTTTTTTTTGGCATAAACTTCTTTGATTGATGTTAAAAAGATGGCAATTTCGTCGGCAAATGGAGAAATGGACCCTCAATATGATCCCTTTTTCATTCCAGCTGAGCATAACTATGCCGCTTTTATTCTGTTGGCCTGTCAGTCCCCTCTAGCTTCGGCATGATGATCTTTCCCGATCTTATTTTACTTATTTGGATGGCACGTCCTCACTGGTTGTGCGCGCCCTAGCAAAACTTCCACTTTTTCGGAGTTTTGGTGGTTTAGCTGTTGTGGTTCCCTGGAGTTCTGAGGAAGCCTGGACAAAATCTGTCCTAGGTCGTCACCACCCCAGGCAGCGGCCGCCCTCGTGGATCAAAGGAAGAATTGCTATCACGCAACTAGTTTGATACCAGGACGGTGGTGTATTGGTTTACTCTAAGCGGGGCTTCCTGAAAGCAACGTTGGACTCTTTCTCAGCTTGGGAAACCTTGCCGGGGGAATGAATACCCTTCTGTACCTCGCAGCCTGACACCCAGAAACACCACCCAGCGACGATGAGGCGGTAACGATTGGGAAGCGTTCTTACTTTACGTGAATCAAATTGGCCGTGCTCTGTGTGTCTGTGGTCTGTTTGCAGTAAGTCCTTGGCAAATAACGCCCTGGTATGCCGATCATCGGTATAAAAATGACTCCATTCATGAAAGAAGCCCGTCAAAAGCCCCATAACTCGGCCTCTAACAAGTTTTACCGACAAGTTCAATGAATGGACTAATTTTATACTACATCTCCTGTGGTTGCATTCTCAGTCAAGTGAAGACGAGAAAATAACTGCTCAGAACTCTGTCTTTCCATTATTTTGGACTTGAAATAGAATTCAGAAAACAGAACGGAAACTGTAAAAATCCACCAAGCACAGTAATCTAACAATTTCCACCTGAAAGGCAAAGATTTTCATGGAGACCTATGGATTTTTCATTCTTTCAATAATTTATTTCCCGAGTAGTTCCTGAGCGTATTTGTTGGTCTCTTACAACTAACAAGATACCAAACGCGTGTTCAAAAAGATACAGTTTGTCTATTTCAAGCTGACTGCAGCCGATGACTCAGGTTTCATAAGACACCAAGATGTTTTCAAGAATAACCACTGTTCGCATCATTACCATCTCCCTACTCAATCTCCAATTCACTTTCTTCAGACTCTTCGACAAGGAGGAAAAAAAAGCTCTTGCTGACCCCAGGGCCTTCAACTTGTCCCTGTTCATTCTCGGAGAGTAGCCGATGGCAAATAAACGTTTGATTCGTCTTCCATCTACATAATACAAACCTATAAAACTACTTCTAAACAACAATTGCTCGTTCGACCCATCCAACTGGAAACTATGAACCCTGATTACTTTAAGGATTGTGTAAATACAAATAATAATTGTAAGCACCGGAATATACACAACATATGCAGTGGAAACGACCAGCAAGTAGCGCCGCGGTTGGACGGTGAACAAATTTTTCCTTATTAAACACAAGGAGTGGAAATCTCCAGAAAATCATTGAGGAACATATAGAAAAACCGAGACGATGTGCAGAACATTAAGGAAGAGGTACAGGAATAAGTGGAGAATATATGGAAAGGCCGGACTGTAGAACGAAAAACACGGGAGTAAGCAACACGACCTGACTGTTTGACGGTTAGAAGTCAGTCACTTATTGAGGTGGAGGAAAACTTGCACCGTCCTATATTAGAGTTAAAATTAGACGTGGTTGCCGATTAACATCTCAATGTACTTATATGACATGAAAAAGCCATGATTGAAAAATAACACAGAAATGAATTTACCCACCCTTGATCTGTGTAAATAGCGCTATATTTCGCCAAGTGTTCATGTTCTGCACCAGCCCATCCAATCAGCAAGACTACAGGCTTTCGTAGATCAACAAATGGCGATTCTTCTGCAAATGAAAATTATATTTTCAAAAATGGTGTTAGTACAAGTACTAATGGACTGTCTCTTTTGTCACCTCACCATGGCAACGGGGTAAGGCAGACGATCGGAGTGTGTCCTAAGTAACCAACTTGAAAGTGAAGCATGGGTAGAACTATCAACAGAGCAATTCAGACTGAGAAGTTCGATATCTCCATCTGGAAGCCTATTCGAATAAGTAGAAGTCTATGCCAGCAAGCTACCCATCTCCATTGTGATAGTCTTTGTGTTTACAGCTGGTGAACAATAGAGATGGAAAGAGATCCAAGTTGTTCTATCTCTCCTTACTCGCCAATTAATAGGATTAATGGTACTATAAGTAGTAGTCGAAAGAAATCCACTGAAATGTGTTCATCATACTTACTGCTTCCTCCTAACGGTTTACCGCCCTATCGTGGCTGGGAGGTGTTCTTGGGTGTCGGACGGCGATGTACAATAGAGGAGAGGAATTCATCCGCCCGGCAGGGTCTCCCAAGCTGAGGAGTCCGGCATTTCCATCAGGAAGCCCAGCTAAGAGTAAACTAATGTTGGAAACCACCACCGTGCTGGTATCAAACTGGTCCCATGGTGGCGAATCTTCCTTTGATCCACAATGGCGGCGCCTGTAGTGGTGACGACCTGGGCAGACTTTGGCTTAGCTGATCTCAGGACTCCAAGGAACCACAATGGCTAGACAGCAAAACTCAAAAAAAAATGGTGATTATGCTGGAGCCCGCACAACCAGTGAGGACGGGCCATGCAAGTATATAAGTATACTTACTGCTTTGTCCTTCTGGATACCTCACTACAAGACGAGGCTCGTAGACATGTCGAGCAAAGAATAACCGTGTCTGCTGGAAACTTCCACAGACATAGCGATGACTCCTCAGTAACATCGCCACTTAGTAATCCGTACCTGTAAAGAAATAAATATGCCCACTTCGAAACATTTATAAGCAGAAGCGAAGAATTAGAAAAAACTACTGCGAGTCTATTTCACGGACAGAATTCTTTGCTTTAGTGGCGGTCATTCTCCTACAAAAAATGACTTAGGTGAAAGCAACTAATTTTCCACCTTTTCAAGCAATTCAGGTACCTTAATGGTTCTCACTGAGCGGATTAGATCGTGACGTTGAAATTTCACAACCACATACTCTAGCAACTAACTCTGATAACCACAAACTAACGAATTCTCAATGAGCCCAAGGGCGCAAAAGTCTTCCTCGGTGTATACCCGAGAAATGGTGTCTGAGGATTTTGGATTCGGCTCAATCCCACTAAAAGAAAGAAGTCACACAAAAACCTCACCCTCCATATGAATATGGCAAATCAGAACATTTGTTTGGATGTGGACAGGAAACGTCATATAACCAGACAGCGCAAAGAAATTCATTGTGAAGACTAGCAGGAGCAAGCAAATAAGAACGTAACTATGTTAGACTTTATAGTAGCTGGAAAATTTACATTAGATAGGAGAAAGATTTCTGAAAATTTCCACAACCGACTTTTATTAACCACGGCATTGATCTAGGAATTCTCTATATTTTTGTTGAGCAAAGACGAGGTGTTACTTTGTTCTTCTCTCTACGAGCAAGCTGACGTTTCGGCGGATTTCGCCTTCGTTAAAGCCCGAAAAGTCAAGTTGACCGCAATCCACCTAGTCAAACAGTCGTTTTCTGTTTGGTTATGGAAGTGTTTGGTTATGTAGATTGCGGTCAACTTGACTTTTCCAGGCTCTGAGGAAGGTGAAATCCACCGAAACGTCACCTTGCTCGTAAAGAAAGAAGTAAAATAACACCCCAAAATACCGATACGAGCATGTGTCTGTGACAGTGGTTTGTAAAGTGAGAGATAATTTCGAGACCGTTACCCTAATGTTGTGGACGACTGAGGTCGAAACGGTTTATACATCATCGTATACACATCAACACAAAAATCAATATGGATAAGCGATGATTCGTAAGTACGAAACGGGTGCAATTCATAAGTACAAGTGGTATCGAAAGTTAAGAGATGAGATTCCAGACCATCAAATATTCGCCAAGCAGTTTTCAGATTTCTCCGCCTCCGGCAGAAATATAAGGAATCAGTGCGTATGATAAGGCGTGCTGTTTGAAGGCTATTAGGGCCGCGGTAGACTCTCATATTCTACTTGACATTTTAATCATCAATATATATTATGTCTATCGCCCTCGACTCCACATTCATTCTGCTGTGATTTTCGTTTTGGAAGTGATCAACTTGTGGTTGGCTTCCTCGGCATGCTAAAACACTGAGTAAAACAACTCATCATCGATGCAGTTAAAACAAAGAAAGAGAACAGAAAGACGAGGTCATCACCGATCAAGAATTCATCCAACTCACTATCTGTTATTCCTTTGCGTTCCACCTCAGCATTATCACCTCCCTCTGGATTTCCAGCACACGCCGAAGTTGGCCTTGCAATTGTTTTCTCATCACATGATTTGAACGTTGATATAGGATCCACACTAGGATTTTTACAACTATCTTCCTCAGGAACATCAATGGCAACCTTCTTCGCCACACTTTCCGGATCTTCCGAAACTCGCTTCAGAACCTGTGTGACTATATTTCCTCACACTATCCTCTAGATGTGCTTATATTTTAAAAAAATCTCTGAAAACTTGATAAACACAGCACAGATATGAAACGGCCCACCTTTTTTGTACGAACCGTAGCATCCGCGCTCAATTTGTCACGCGATTCGAAATGAACAGGAGGTGTAGATGTGCAGTTCACTTGCTTAATAGGAGTAGAACATGCCAGTAAAACTAGTCATTAGTCCAATGTTATTAATATGAAAATTACTACTATACTGACTTACAGAAGCAACACTTCCATTAAACGATTCTCCTCTGCCTTCCTTCTCGTCACTGACATCTTCATCTTCATCCTCATCTTGATCTTCATCTTCATCTTCCTTTTCATACTCATCCTCATCTTCATCTTCATCGATACCAGAAATACACTCGTTAGTTATGTCAATCGCTTCGCCAGAACAAACTGCATTTTGCTCATATTGTTCCAATCTTCCAGCTGTTCGCACTTCCTGCAGATACATATATACATATATGTATATACATATGTACATATATGTATACATATGTGCAATGTATGGAGCCTCAAATTGATTCATCACGACACACCATTTGGAAAATTTCGTCTGAAAGATTATGGAGAACTGAGTCAGCAGTGAGGAGCTTCTGCAAGTCTGGGCCAATCTCAGGAAGTGCGGAACATTGTTCACGTTCTATAAGAAATTCGAATAGGAGAACATGCAAGTGAACAAATCGAAGACTATGCCGCAGAAACCAAATGAGTACCATGATACCTGCTTCGGGCACATAGAAATCCAAGTGATTTAGAAATTGCCCGCTAACGAATTTCTGATGACTACGAGCAACCATTAAAGTGACATTCTCGACTTTGTTCACTAAAAGCAACAGAATAGTTTCAAGTAAAACGGCTACAGTAAATAAAATAAGGAATTAAGCTCTCGGCGTTGATCAATCCCTTAGGGATGCGCCATATATTCGACTTTGTTAAGCACCGTTTGGAGGTGATTGAACGCATATCTGACCTTGACATCGATTCGCCGTGGCCTATCGCGGTATCGAGAAAATGGTGCTATCCTCCCAGACAAGTCTAGCACCAATTTGATCACCCCGAAGAGATGGAAGGCTTGGTAGGCTCCAAGGACACGGGAATCGATCCTACGCGTATTGAAGGCGCCTTCGAACATTGCGCCACACACGTCTTTTTAACGGCTACAGTAGAAGTTCATAAACGAAAACGAAACACATTCACGAAAAGCGGTGTAGTAAGCACATCGTTGACATAATTATTAAAAAACTACTATCACTGCTTTTTTCAGCTCCTTTGTGGGTGTCTCCAGAGTTACTCTAGATGGCGGGATTTTGGAAAATAACAAAAAAAAACAAGCATGGAATTGCAACCAAACAGTTAGTAAACTCACTTGTAACAGCAAGAAAAGAAAACAAAGCTTACAAAACGCTCCACTGTCAAGCTCCGGATCAGGAATATTGGACGAATCTCCTTCCTGGTTGCGGACTTCATGCATAATTCTGCTCAATTCTTCCAAAGAAGGCGGGCTAAAGACAAAAAGTTGGCAATTTCAACGCGGTTACAAGTAAGAAACGCCCTAAAAGAAGCTACAATAGGCAAAGAATGTAATGAAAGAATCACATGAACACTGGACTGGTCTGCTTTTCGATGAACTCCATGAGTTTTCGATTGAGAAGCTCATTTCCAGTATCCAGCATAGCTAGTTCAACCTGAGACGTCTTTGAGTGACTAAATAGGTGTGACGTTTTCGCACAGAAATATGAAACACTAAGGTAACACGAATCGTGAATAGATTTACAATGTTTGTAGATCGTCATCAAGCTCCCTCAATAGACCATTCTCGTACAGTATTTTCTCTATTCCAACGATAGACTTTTTTATCTGGAACGAAACATGCGACTTAATACCCATCCACCCAAAATTCTGTGTTAATCTTCTTTTTTGAAAACTAGTAGGCTAAGTAAATCCTCAGGCTAAGTAAAAGACTCAACATACCTTCTCCTCATTTTTAATGTAGAACAGTTCCTTCGAGTCATCTTCAAACGACACCTCACGTTGCCCGAGCTCCTCCAAACGCTGTCGCAATTTCTGAACAGTAAAAAAACCTACACCCAGTAGAAAACCACATACAAGCTAAAGAACAGGATATATCAGGATGCTTACACGTCTCATCTTAATACACTCATAAAGCTTCTCTTTCGACATCGGTTTGCTTTTTGATGAATGCGCTTGAGACACATCACGGAGTGGCTCTGTGTCATTTGATGTCTCTGGATATAATATGAATCCACAGGAATGCTTGAAGATTTATGGCTTAAGAAACCACAGAGTAGCCACAAAATGACTTCTTCATGCAATGTTTCAAAGCAAAATGGTGCCTGCAGTTTTCGTTTGTTCCACACCTGAATGAACATGAGCACAGCTGACTTCTCCCAGTCCTCCAGCACAGTCCATGTCGGGCTAAAAATGGCCCGCATTTGCGAACATCTTCAGAACAATTTGGCGATGAAGCACAGAGCGGAATTTTCATCGCGAAGTTCATCGACACAACTACGTTTATTTCATCTTTAGATGACTTTGTAAACTTCTACAGAGTTTCGTATTGCGTTAAGAAAATCAGGACTGAACACGTAGGGTCGAAGGATTTCTACTGGGATTGGAAGCCACCTTATGTCCATTCCAGGTTTTCGACTTTCTTTAATACCTACATCATATAGTATCTACCTACGCAGTATGCAACGTATTATATTATGCACGTATTACATGAATACATATATATGTACAAATACCCACCCGTGCGCTGATTCTACCCTAGTGGCTCACCAAGGCTTTCATCAATCCGGGGTCGAAAGATTGGTATAAAACTTGTCTGGGACAAGCTCACCCCTTCAAATCTATGTGCGAACGCCCACCACGGCTATCTTGGGAGTCCATGGAGAATTGACTTGACCAGCATTCAGCGACATTTGTAACAAAGGCGAAAAAATCCTCAAACAGCAGCCAAACCCACGCACGAAGGTTCGAAGGCGCTTGTGGATTCGAGGAATGCGATGAGTACTGGGACCTGCACACTATGAAACATATGTTAGGTTATATAATGAAAATGAAATAACCAAATATAGACAGACAACAACAGAAGCAAATAAACATAGGAACGTAAAAATGTTGGTCTAATAACCTCTGTCTGGTTACGGAGGTGTTTGGGCGGGTAGATGGCGGTCGACTTGACCTTTCCGTGTTCTGAGGAAGGCGGAATCCGCTGAGACGTCAGCATTACCGTCAGTAGAAAACAAAGTAACTTCTCGTCTTTGCTTAACAAGAATACAGTGAATTATAGACGGAAAGCCCCACATAGACCACTACCGATAAATCTGTTCATTTCCTCAGGCGCATATCTTTTAGAGTAGGGAAGTGTTGCGTTGTTCAATGTTAATACTTCTACTCAAGCATTCTTAGGTGGCTCCAAAATACTCTGGATACATTGTTCTCCTTTATGCAAGGTTAAATTGTGAGCCAACGCTCGAAGTCGGATTCTGTTCATCTCGTCGACATTGGTTTTTCTACTTCTCCGTCCTACTCATGAAACAGAATTAATTCCACTACTTAACTACATCCTCTATGTCAACAATGGGGCAACCGTAAACCAAAAAGATGAGCACTGTGAAGTCACCATAGCAACCTCAAACAGTCTTGACTGGCTTGGAAACCCCGATTCGGTCAGAAGTTTGGAAGGCTTGTCCAAATCACAAACGGAGAAAACGTGTCCCTTGTGTTCAGATAATACTTGAATGTGCCAGTGCTGTACGCATCAATCCCACGAAATATAACTGCCCCAGGAAGTTTACATGGACGGGGGATCTCAATGAGATTTTATTGAAACTCCAGAGAAAGAGAACTTTGCCCGATTAGCAAATCGTCAATTAAGTGGGAACTGTGCTGACCCGTTCGATTCAACGTGGTGTCATTCTCGTATTAAGAAAGTAGATAGGCAGTACCAACCTATACGGTATTTTCCCCGAACAGGTACTTCCCAGATTCTTAGCAAACAGTCGAATTCTGAAGCTACACCTGACGAAGACGACGTGTAGCAGAGTTTGCTTGTGCCTGACGTTCCGGAGCGAGTCCTCAAATTATCCTATTAGTGGGAAGTAGTGTAGTTTATGAGTGCTACAGCTATTACAGCTAAACATGGTGCCATCGATGAGCTGAGCAAACGGGGAGGAACGCTAGCACAGCGAGAAACCAAGAAGAATCTTCCAACTCGTCGGCCTCCCTCCAACTATCGAATGTCTAGGGCTTGGAACACCACTGCAAAAACCTCACACAACGCACTTTGGTCCCACTCACGAACCAAAGTTGGAAATCAAATAGGACAAAAACGCTGAAACTCTCGGATTTTTCAAAGGACCTCAGTGCCGGCTGCGCTAGCCATAATCGAGCGCGATATTATCTCGGGTTGGTTATCCCAGGCGACACGGCTCGCATCTCAGGGATATCATTTCTGGGCATATCACTATTACTATTACTAATGATGTTACATTGCTGTCTTCTGTATGAGTCTTTGATTTACTAATGCCTACGGAGTTTAAGTGTTTTTTGAACCCTGAGACGCTCGTTGATCGAATTCGACATTAAAACAGTGCTGATTTAAGGGACGATCTCTACACCAAAATTATTCTGAAGTCCCTTGGAATCCACTGCTATCCAATGACGGTGCAATCTGCGAAATCTGATGGAGAAGAGGTCTGCAAATGGACTGAGAAGTGTTCTCATGATGGTCCCGTTTGGGCGCCCCTATAACCTTTATGAAAACGACTAGCAGAAAGCAACTGCGATACTTTTAGTATACATGTTGAACAGCCTATTGGAATTTTTCAAGTCTGAGGTAGAGTGGTACAGTAGCATTATGAAGTTCCCACTTATAATTTAGGACTATGAAGTGGCCGATCTGTCGGCTGTTCCTGCCCCTAGAATCGAGTTCATCATGCCGAATCTCACCCCGATGGATACCGGATGTAGAAAGGTATTATTAAATAACAAATATGAACTCTGTGCACATTAGGACTAGTAGTCCCACGTGGAATTATAGCAACCACAAACATGAAGGATTTTAAGGGTATTCGCGTTTTTGTGAAACATTATGATGGTGTTCATGTGGAAGCCCTTTATTGGTCGGCCACCTCTTATCTAATTAGGTTACATTGCCTATACGTATACATATGTGGATGTATATATACATATACATATGTATATGTAACATGTGTATAAGTTATATATGCACGTAAGGGACAAGTGTAGCGTAGTGGTCGAAGGCGCCCTGCAATATACGTGGGATTGATCCCTGTACCCCAGGGTCACCAAGTCCTCCATTCTTCCGGGGTTGGCAAATTGATAGCAGACCTATAGCGAGGATAGCAGCGCTGGCTCAATATATCGGTAGGCCAGATATGCACTCAATCACCTCTAACAATGCTTGAAGTCGAATGCATGACGCATCCCTCAGGGATTGATGGACCCCCAGAGCCTTATCCTTTGTCCTTTTTGGACAGGACAAATATATATATATATATACATGTATATATATATGTACATGTTTCTGTATCTATATGCCACTTTATTTATGACTATCACCATTACTTTGTTTAGACTAAAACATCGCAGAAAAGAAGACCAACATCGGTCGCTTCTGTGCCTACGGCTGTCCATCTCAATAATGAGGTCAGTATTTGGTGCAGGACCGTCAAACTTCAGTTGATTGTATTGTTTTGGTTTGCTTAGATTGTTAAATTGCGTGCCATCATTCGAGAAGCTCGGTTCTTCTTTTCTCAACGTTTATTAAGACGGGTAAGGCGAATCAAAACTCAGTTAACCAAAAAACCGAAAGACACGCTAAGGAGAAAAGTGGCGAGGCTAGAAGAAGAACTGTGTGTTGTGAAGGTTGGTCTTCTTTCTTTCGGGAAGTACTTTTCTCCTCTATCTAGTGATCGCATTGCTTTGGGGCGTTTTTCTACCAGTACTGTGAACACATCTTCCGAAGCTTTTATTATCGACATAATGGATAAAGGATAAACCTCTCGGCGTTGACCAATCTCAGAGGGATGCCCCATGCATGCGACTTCATTACGCATCGTTGGAGGTGATTGAATGCATATCTGGCCTTTACAATGACTCGCGGTGGCCTACCGATCTATCGGGCCAGTACTGCTATCCTTCCAGACAAGTCTGGTACCAATTTCCCGACCTAGGAGGCATGGAAAGCTTGGTGAGCCACCGGCGCGGTAATCGATCCCATGTGTGTGTTACAGAGCACCTCCGACCACTGCGGCACACGCGCGTTATGATCGACGTATTTACATCAAGGTTTGCGTAAAACATGTCGTTAGCATTGGGTCTATGGTTAAGAATCTAGTGCTCTTTAAAAGCCTTTAGTTCAGAAATTGTAATCTTAGGAATGGAAACATACGAGACATTTACGTCTTGAGAGTTGCTCATTTCAGACTATCCCAGTGGACGATATCTGGAAGTTCGCGTTGACGAATAAAAATACGTTAGATCAACTGAAATTCTCAGTCAGTATTGCTGTTCACTTTCCAAATCGTAGCACAGCTGAATTCGATAATCTTTCAGAATGAGACTCCAACAAACGAACGATGTCTTTACAAACTTTCCCGTGACCCACGTGTAACCAAGGCTGTCATGGAACACAGGTGGACACATCTTCTCCGAAGAACTTATACCTTTTCTTTTTTAAATTTGTACTTATCTTTCTTCTTGTTATCTGAAAAAGTGTAATTACCAACAATAATGAGTGTTGGTACTTTTTAGTTAATACAGAGAGCCAACATGAGTATTTTCCCACTTATTGCAGTAACTTTAGTATATCATTGTGCCACTGACCCGGAATAACTGCTATCTCCTCCTGAACTAGTTCATTTTTCTCACTGAAATCCCGCGGTGGAGGATTGTTGTGAGGAGAGCACTAAGATGTCTTCCCTATATTTATACATTGAAGTTCGACACTTAAGGACACTATCCTCGTTGTGTAAGGTAAATCGGGTAAATCTTTGAGAACATTAAAGGGCACCAAAATTATCCCATTTGTAAGGGGTAAGCGTTAACCATTGTGTTTCCACACAAAATCGTAGTCAAATAGGTTTATTTTACAACTTCCATTGCAGCAAAATTTTAAACACAAAACAGTTTTTAGTTCCACAAATTCCTTTTTTTTAATCTGTTGAGCACCGCTTTACCAACTTCGTTCTGTTGAACCTCCAACTGTCCTTCGGTTCTAGTCGATTACGTGGTTGTGAAGTCCTATGCTGTACCCACTGTGTGTGCCAATCAGATGGGTACGCATCTCACGCAACCTCTCAGCTAAGGAGATACTAGTATGCCAATTATTGGTGAACAGAGGTCTTCATTGGTCCAACAAATGGTTCACTATTTCCTTCAGTTTTGATCCAGTAGCACCAATTCAGTCAACGTAATCATTTGAGGCATCCTTAATCCCATACATTACTGGATTCGAATCCGCGTACACTGAGAAATTTCGATAACTTGAGGCCCAACTTATTCCTTTCTTCTTTTATTGACGAATTGTAACTCTTTCTCTCCACGTGGAACTCATTAGCAAACGTGTTTTTACCAGGTTCAGTGTGGTCGAACTTTACAACTATGCAAGGATCTGAAATGTTTCAAAGTCTCCGGACAATATATAGAAGAGCTTTGAGGAGTGCTAAGTTATAAAGAATACAGTTTACTTGCTTGGACATTTGGATGACCCGTCTTCATTGGTGGTGTGGACTCTAGCATAATGATTTCCATTCGTTTCTCTCTAGCCCAATCACCGTCCATGGTGGTTTGCTTCGAACATTGTGATAGCCGCGAGGTCCGTTCCGAATTCCTAAAATCGGCTCCATCTGCAAGTGCAGCTAGCAGCTGCTAGCCATATACACGTTCGCTCGTCGTTTCCGTGGTCTTCTAGGAGGACATTTGTATTCTCTTGGAGTCCACTCCAGTCTTCTCGTCTGTCTGTAATCAGCCCTTCTCATTATGTGACCGGCCCATCTCTGCTTCACTTTCGATGTATTGTATATTCTCCTGGATCCCGAAGATGGCGAATATCTCGATAATCCGAGTTGCGCATTCGGGTAAGACGTTCTGAGTGTCGGTTAGACCTAAGAAGACATTCTTCAATCGAGAAAGGTAGAAATTACTAGCAAAATTGCGGAAAAACTGGATTATAGGGCGAAAAATACAATAGGATGGTCTGTATTATCAGGACATGGATTAGATTCGGCAGCCACAGAGGATTATTAGTCTGATCCAAAGGTTTAAGGTGTTAAAAAATCTAAAATGTTGGAGTTTTCGAAGACTTCAAGATACATGTGGTGTAACACTTTTATATCATATTTGGACGACCGATTTAGTTTATTTTGAATGGTAGATGAAGGTTTTTGGCTCCCGTATAAGGTCTTTCTTCTTAGGTATTCACAATATTTTTCTTGGTAGATATTCTAACCATTCTTGAATCATCGTCTTAGGTTGCAACACGGACAATGAAGAGGGAAAAAGGGTAACTCTGAAACTAGTCTTATGACGTTGTAAACCAACTAGTAGATGAAATAGAGAAGAGACAGCCCATATAGATAAAAGGACGAAAATCTCGGACAACCTCTCTAAAATAGCTTTATATTTTTTAACCTAACAGTACATATAATAATTCTGATATCTCTGCCCTTCTTTCTTTTAATTCGTCTCCACACATCCATCCACGAAAGTTTTGGGATTTTCATCTGGATTCCGCTGCTGCTTGACGATTTTCTTCTATCTTAATAAGTGTCGTTGAATGCTGCTTCAATCGATTCTCCTTGAAATCCTGAGATAGCCGTGCTAGAGAGTCACTAGCTGAATCGGGAAGAGCTTTCCAGAAAAGTTTGGTCCAAATTCCTAGCCCTAATAGGATGAGGGGCTTGGTTTGTTTGACGTGGAGTGGAGCCAAAGCCCTGAGCCACCACTTGCATTCTTATAACTAAATTTCTATTATTACTTCACTATTCTACTTCTACTTTTAGTTTTTCTACTTTTATGTTTTATCGAAGTGTTCTTCCGTACTTTTTATTTTTATTCTTATTTTTTATTTGTCTCTTTATTTCATCTCTATTCCTTTAGTTTCTATTTTTTATATTTTTACTACTATATTTTTGTTGGCATTGTTCACTAATACTATTTTCTACTTTTTATGCAACGCTACGGTGGTGTGAACAACAATACTACTGAATCGTTCAACAGTAAGACTGGTAAATGACATTTTTGGAATTCTAGTGTAAGGCCCGACGATTTCGAAATTTCTCGTAGAATTGATGATGAGATGAAGGAAAGGACAGAATGTCGTAGTAAGGAGGTATAATTTTTGGTCAGTTTTCAACTACGAATGTCAAGCACTTAGTGTTTATTTCCAGTCTTTCGATGAAACAAGTTCTTTGAGCACTATGAAAGAACCGAAGAAAAAAATATCTCGCCAAAAACTCAAAGCTTGTCCACGTCCACTGTCTGCCGGCGGTGCTAGGAGTGAAATTGGGGCTTCTGTAAGCTTATTCGATTGTGATTCCAGCATTATGGACTACGTAATCAAGCCTCACGTGTGGTGCAACTTGAAACTTCTAGGCTATCGTAGAACAAATCCGGTTGGATAATGGAGAAAATATCGAGTTTGAAAAAGAACGTGGACCTGTTCCACAGACAACATCAGAAGGAATAACAGAAGACACCGAGGCTGGACCCTTCACTTTTTTTCTTCCGTATTCTATGGCTTCTAATGTCTCTAGTGAGTTCTGCGCACGCTTATTCCCACTTGTTCTCGTTTAATTAAAAATGGTGAGATAGCTCTTTGGTTTGTATCACATTGGGCCGAGTGTATGCATGAGTGTCGACCCGTGCTGCACATCGTAGTGTTCGTCGCCAAAGTCCGATCACTCATGCTGGAAAGATGATGAACTTTTACGTATCTATGTTCACGAAGAATAAATTAATTCCAGAAGTCGTTTTCATTCTGGAATATACCTTGTCTTAAAATGGCAGTTTCGCGGATTCACTGATTCGAGGACTTTCTACGTGAGGACCGGGTGGCACTTTGGCACAAGTTTTTAGGAATTCCAAGGAAAACTCTTACTTGCTTGCCACCTCAGCTGGGGATATTCCTGAGTTTCGAAGAGCCGTGTAAAGCGTGTGAATCATCCTACCACCAAAGTTACTTTTTGGTGAGATATCGACATTCCCAGGCTACTTTAATAAGAGTAAACCTATATTCATGGTATTTTTCATCCTCGTTCATTAATTAAGCCTATTCCACTAAGCAGATTTGGTGCTCGATAAAGAATACGAACTTTACTATTGCCGGCACTAATTACTCATCCATTAACGGGTTAGGTGATGTGGCGGTAAGAAATTTCTCCTGACACTAATATGCCAGCTATATTGGAATTCCCATAGTTCTTCGTGAAGAATGGTGATTTATTCAGAGGAAGGTTTCTATCTGCTTGCTGTCTGTCATCCACAAACTTTTCACTCGAGTCATCCTAAAAGTATTGACAGAACATTGGACAAAGGACAGCCGTATGAGCAAGCAGGGTTTCGAAAAGGATTTAGTACGATGGACCACATCCACACGATAACAAGGTTCACTGAAGTATCGCAACAGTACAAAAGACCACTCTGTCTTACTTCCATCGATTTACAGAAGGCCTTTGATTCAGTTGAGATAGAAACTGTCTTGGAAACCCTTGATATTCAAGGAGTCCCTACTCAGTACATAAAGGTTCTTCGTGAGTGAACTCTACTAAAATTTTGCAACCAAAGTATCACCATTCTACAACGACATTAACATTGACGTCAAAGGAGGAGTTAGGGAAGGTGATACCATCTCGCCAAAATTATTTACCGCCACCCTCCAGAACGTCATGCGAACGGTGGAATGCGATAACATGGGAGTGAAAATCGACGGTCGGCAGTTACACCATATTCGCTTTGCTGATGACATCGTCCTTATAACACCAAACATTAGCCAAGTGGAATGTATGCTTGACGACTTTGATAAAGCCTGTGGAAATATTGGTCTTCGACTAAATTTCACAAAAACGATGTTCATGAAGAACGGATTGGTTTCGTACGCCCATTCACGCTCAACGGAACGAATATTTCCGAATGCTCCAGTTCTAACTATCTAGGTCGGGAAATCAATATGATGAAAGACCTAGCACCAGAGCTGAGCAAAAGGAAACGAGCGGCTTGGGGAGCTTTCAAGAGCATCCAGGATGTAATGAAGAAAACAAAGAGCATCCGACTATGTGCCCACCTTTTCGACTCAACGGTACTTCCTGCCCTAACGTATGCGTCAGAAACCTGGTCGCTTCGTAAGCAGGATGAAAGATCATTCAGCGTTGTCGAACGCGCAGTCGAAAGGACGATGCTAGGAGTATCCCGTTCCACATAAGTAAGGGATGGGATCCGAAGCTCCGACCTACGTCAACGATCAAAAATCAAAGATGCCGTTCTGTACGCCAAACAGTCGAAGATAAGGTGAGCTGGATACGTAATGCGTATAAATGACAACCGATGGACAAAAGCCGTTAGTGCCTGGATTCCTCGGGATGTTAAACGCACTGCTGGAAGACCACCGACTCGATGGTCAGACTTGTTCACGAAAAACCTAGAAGAAAGATATGATGATCGACGAGTCCCTAGAGCGAGCAGAACCTACTGGGCTACTTTTGCACGCGTCTGGGAAAAATGGAAGATTTACTGGCGCCCACTCGAGTCACTCGACGATCAACGGGACTACTGTGATACAGGTGAAGGTTCCTGTATACAATTTCGTAGTATTACTCACGTTTTCCTAACAGTTCTCACCGTTGGTGAACTCCATGCTCTTTATCTACCTATTTTTTTGCGTTATTGATCATTGTACCACTTTACATTGAGAGCTTGATCTGCAATGGTAAATCGGATTTGAATGAAATGTTCTAGATCAGTCTGCCGTCACATCTGTACAGTATTTTTCAAGAAAATCTGAGTGTTCAAGAGAATTGAACACGGACGAAATCAGGAAAAGGGAACGTAGAAGAGTCCAAGATGATGTGCGATCAATTCGACGTAAACAACAATCATCTAGAAGTTCTAAGAAGGCTCGAACTGATATTGGTGAGGCGCCATTTGTATCTTATGTGAAAAAATTTGACTTAAAACATTAAAGATCAAATTTTAACGAGCACGTGCAGCGAAGTGGTCGGAAACGTGAAATCCCCGCGCCTCAGGTTTACCATGCCCTTCATCACTCCGGCGTCGAGAAATTGGTACCAGACTTGTCTGAGAGGATAGCAGCACTGGCTCGATACATCGGTAGACCACCGCGAGTCATTGTAAAAGCCAGATATGCATTCAGTCACCTCCAACGATGCTTAATGATGTCAAATACATGGCGCATCCCTCAGGGATTGATCAACGCCGAAGGTTCTATCTTCTATTTTTATTTTACAAAAAAGGTTTTGCTTTTCTGCACTTATATGAAGCTGTTTATCATTTGGAACTACATAAAGCCACTCAATAGGTGTAATGTGTGTTCAAAGAGATATATCACACTGAGAGGGACGAGGGAGTTGTGATTTCTGGTTGCATACTGGAACCAACTTTTAATTGTCCTTAAAATAGGAGTTTTGTTTGAATTCACTTTATTATAACCTATTCCAAAATCGTTTTATTGTGCTCATTGAATGATCACAAATCTCTGCATAAGTTGGATAAGGTGAATGCAGAGGTTTTAGTAATTTTAAAACATTGTCTTCTCTTCTTCTAACGTTTTTTCTCGCCAAATTTGACTGATTTGAATTGTCACGTTTTCTATGTGGTGACGTGCGAAAGTGCTAAACTTAGGCTTTCTGCGTTCCACCAAGCTATAAAAGAGCGAGTTTTCAATGATAATGGATGATTGCAGGAGAATTGCACCCTTCCTGGGTTGCCCGGAAACGGGCTAAAGAATTGCTGCGACTGGCACCCAAAGGAAAAAGGATAGTGTTCAGTGATGATTAGATATTTCATTGTTATGTTGACGCTATTAAGACAGTGTTTTTGTTTGAACAAGGATATATGGTTTTTTTTAATGATGAGCGATTTGATGCCTTATTTCAGGAAAGTAGAATTCAGTCCATTCTTTTTATTTCATTTTTGTACCTCCTTTTCTCGAACATTGCGTGACAAATAGTCTTCTTCATCCTTTGTGTAAAGGTATCTTACGGTGGACCAATTAATCATGTTCTATGTTTTGTATGAACTAAAAAAATTCATATTTTCATACATACATTGTGAAATTAAAAAAATACATCTAAGTGAAGAGTCGGTAGACTGGAGGGTGCATATTGTCCGTCTTATGAGCTTCATCCACATATTGCTTTGTCTCGCTTTATGGTATAGTGTCCAGCAAAATAAAGAATGAGTGTGACCATGACGATAGTATCTCAATCCCGAAAATCAATACAGGCGTTGCCACTTGTCTGTGCACAAACTGGTTTAGATAAGGTATTACCACACATAGGTCGTCGGGCCATTATCAATGCGCCGGGTGGTGGTCTTAGTGCATGGGTGGGCCATTCCTGGGACCTCCTTCCACGGCATCGATAACCTTGCAACGACAGCAGCCGCGACTCGTTGCTTGACGTCTCAACGGCCGATCAGAATGGTGAGTGTCGGCGGCTTTGTGTGCTGCTTCTTGTCTCTGTGATTCGTGATATTGTACCCTTAGGAATATTACCACATTGCATCGATAAATTGTCGATTATTACGTGTTTTGCTTTTCAAATCTTGAAATTTTCGAAGAGCGCTGGGAGAGTAAGAGCGAAGAATATCTGTTGTCTCCTAGTAACTTACGTAGCCCTTACATAGTCTTCATGTTCATTGTTCAATGTGGTCCCGCAAGGGTATTTTGTAACCCTTTTCAGAAACTAAGCGATCAGCAGCGAACGGAGTTATTAAGACCAATATTAGCACAAGGATGGAAAACGGTGGAAGGACGCGATGCAATAAGAAAAGAGTTTCAATTCAAGGATTTCAATGAGGTGGGTTTGACTTTAACGAATCAAGAAGATCATATTACGGTTGATTAAAGTGCTATTAGAACTCTGGCGATGTAGTAAGCTAGCATAAGAGCTGAACACCCTTGCTATTACGACAAATTATTGGACTTGGGCCGTTTCTTGGTCCAGAAGTCGTTCGAGGTGCTGTTGACATATTGCCGAGCTATGTGCTTCAAATGTCAAACTGCTTGTTGAGATGTCGAGTTCCTTTGTAGATGATTCATTAGATGTAGCAGTTCCCAAGACCGACTTTCTGTTATCCTTGGCATTGATTGATAATTCGATGTTTTTCTTCAATAAGCAGACACAAGGTTGTTATTATCGAATTTATTAAGATACAATAGCTGACGTTTCGGCGGTTTCGCCTTCTTCAGAGCCTGGATAGGTTAATTTGAGATGCGATCTACTCAGCCAAAGACTTCCATAACCCTAGCAGATAAAACTTTTTTATCTTTTATCTTTTATTTTTTTATAATAATAACAAGGGTACTTAGCTCTTATGCTAGCTTACTACATCGCCGGTGTTCTACCAGCAAACCGTAATTTACCGTAACCGCAGCAAACTGTGATCAACTGTGATTTGATCTTCTAATAAATTCTATAATAACAACCTCATGCCTGCTTATTGAAGAAAAACATCGATTCATTAGATATCACACTACTCTGATGAGAACAAAGACTTGGATTGAAGGTTGGAAGGAAATCTGTCGTTTTTCTCTAGTATCATAATGAGCACTATTTGTTCACTATTAAAAACATGACTGAGAGAAAGGCGAAACGAAGGACCGGCATGGTGTGGTGGTGAACGCGTTAGCCAAGGGAAAGGATAACAGCGTGTTCGGTCTCCACCGCAAACACTATCGGTCCGGAGTTTTGAAAGCATCTCAGCATCGTTAAGATTATATTAGCAAATAGTTGCACTATTTATAAGATAACGGAACTTCTGAATACTTAACACGAAAACTGTTCGAGGCGACGGGACAGCAGTGTAAGAAGTGCATGAGTATATTTACCGAGTAACGAAAAAGGATTTAAAACGTTCTAACGCAAATTGTTGAAAGGCTAGAATTACAGTTCCAATACCAATGGGCTTCACATTGAACTGCCTTGAAGCGCTCATCGAAATGAAAATGTCGATCAGGACGTGTTACTTGACGGAAATAACTTCGCATAAGAAGACATTGAAATAGATGATTTATTATATCTGCTTCATTGAATTGAGTAGTGAGATAAAAATAAGGATAGAGTTCTTGGCGTTGATCAAGCTCTTTGTGATGCGCCATTCAGTCGACTTCGCTAAGCATCGTTTAGAGGTGAATGAATGCATACCTGGCCTTTACAATGACTCGCGACGGCTACCGATGCATCGAGCTACTGCTGCTATCCTCGCAGACAGGTCTGGTACCAATTTGCAACCCTGGAGGGATGGAACACTTGTTGGGCCATGGGCGCGGGGATTGACTCCACGTGTGTTACAGGACGCCTCCAACCACTGTACCACACAAGCCATTGTAGTGAGGTGAGAATCGGAAAACTAAGAGCTCCTTTTGGTGACTTTACTACAAAAATAACCTGTCAGGAAAGTTGGTTTGAAATCCGGGACTTCAGCTCTAGTATATTTCGACAAGGTAAACTGGCATACCCGCAAATAATTTAAAATTCGAAGAACATGTAGAAGTTTATTGTGTCAGAAGTGTTTAAAATCCTTCCTATAAAGAAGACGATGGAGATGAATAAGGAATAATCCAACTTAGATGATTTGTCGATTTTAAAAATGTACCAGTCACTCTCTGCTGTCCAATTGAGAACGGTCCAGCCCGACTATCTCAGAACTCAAAGGAGAATCGCTCGATCGGCATTCTACGACATTCAAAATGAAATAAAAATCCTCAAGCAGCAACAGAAGTCAAACGTAAAGGTTGGAAGACCTTTGTGGACAGCGGATTCGAGGAAACGAATCGAATGTGAGAAGTGCTGGGATCTGCACAGTAGACGTGAAGACGGGTCATATAAAGTAAAAAATGTATCTACTCTCATGGTCCCGGTGTAACTTCTCATTCACGGTTGGTTAGCACGTTTTGAACCTATCGCATGCGTTTCTGGTAAATGATGGCGGGAAAGAAATCGTCAGTGTTCTATTTTCTCCGGATTGTGTTAATGATACACTTAATCTCGTGCCACTGCATTCCAATTTTGTCTCGAGGTTTGTTGTTAGTACTTTCTCGTGCGCCATGTATTTTCCCACTCTTCTCGAGAGGAACTCGCCATATTACTGTCCTTCTCGTGTAGGAATAGTTGATTCCGGTCGCTTCAGAAACTCGAAGAATATACTTTCTCTTCAGCATTTTCATTTAAAAAAAATCTGAGCGTTATTTGGTGATCCCCCGCTGCTCATCACATGCTTGTATTACAGATTCTCTAGTTTTTGAGGTCGGAATCCCAGATCTCCATATTCTTTTAAATTATAGGGGATGCATATAACTTCGCTCTTTCCTTAACGCAAAAATGCTGAATGATCCTTCATTGTGCTTATGTGTCACCCAGGTCCTCCAGGCATACTGAAATGGGGAATGGATGGTGGAGTTGAAAAGGAAACGTGGAGGTAATACCTCCTTGCTTTCTTCACTACATCCTTGGTGTGCTGGTAAACTCATTAAGCGGTTTATTTTCTCTTGCCCTGAACTAATTCAAAGTCGTCCGCAATGTTAACTTCATAAAATTAACATTCATAACTAGAGCATTAGGACATATTTGTACTGTTGAGCGTAAGTGGCGCACCAAGAAGAAATCCGTTTCTTGCGAGCGCCATGTTCGTAGGATTCAATCAAGGACCAATTTTCCCACAAATGTGGTTCGAATCGGCCAGATTCCTTCAGCATGACTAATGCTTGATGTTAAAGATACTGTTAAGAAAACGAAGATAGTGAATCTGTCGGAAATCGACATTTATTCTCATATTATCCTATTGTACTGCTTTTATATCATTCTTTAGGGCAGCTAGCACTAGGAATTCAGAAAGTCAATGCTATTTCACCAGAACTATCATTTGGTCAGTGGTAAAGCTTTTATAGAATTTTGAAATCCTGCTATAGAGTCGTTCTATAGCTTGTGAGTGAATAATACGTAGTGGTTGGTAGTCTTCCCGGTTACCTTATCGTAGTTTCCTCTGTCTGAGCGCTACTATGATGTGCTCTATCTCATTGTGGTTCTTTCCCCATTTGGAGCCATCCACGTTGAAGTTGAGAGTGCGACATACAGAATTGTCGGCCTGTCGTTCCGTTGATCGTCGAGTGGCTCGAGCTAGTATCAGTAGACCCTTCATTTCTGCTTGCCACGTACAAGCGTAGCCCAATAGGCACTGCTCGCTCTAGGGGCTCGTTGAGCATCATACTTTTCTTCTAAGGTTTCCGTAAAGAGCTCTGACCGTCGGGTCGCCGGTTTTCCTGCAGTACGTTTGACATCCGTAGAGCGAGCATCCGGTCACTAACGGTTTCGTCCATCGGTTGTCGTTCATACGCATTACGTGTTCGGTCCACCTTATCTTCGACAAATTGGCGTGTAGAACGCATCTTTGACTTTTTGGTCATCACTATAAACTCAAACATCAGCTCTGTTCATTTCATTCTAATTTGTAGGGACCCAACGTGAAGTTCTTCAAACGTTTTCTTGGTGTCAGTCTTGGCGTTGAAGTCGCCAATTCGTCTCTTATCCACGTTTTATCTCTATCGTCTACTTATGGTCGCGTCTGACGGGCTAGCGTCCCCTCAGTGGAGATTCGTGGGGATCAGCACTAGGTGCGATAACTCGGACCCTATGTTGGAGGGTAGTGTTTGGTGACACCAGTTTGTGTTGCATTGTCTAGCAACAAATTTTCGATTCTTTGATTCTTTGTTGTGATTTAGGCGTTCGGCTTTATGACTCAAGTGGCGCTAAAAGCTGAGAAGATGGATCATCATCCTGAATGGTTCAATGTTTACAATAAGGTATATGATTAACACTATAGATAGGTGTAATATATACCGAAGGTTTGCGTAATTCCTCATTTTCTTTCGACTGTTTGAAGAAGGAGCTTCAGATCAATAGAGAGTAACGTGTCATCGATTTCCTCCTATACAAAAAATATATATGGATCCTAAAAGAAAAGAGGTGGGAAATATAAATCCTAAATTACGAAGAATGTGCCCTTCCATCATTAGGTTGTTTATTGGTGGTCTCTCTCTCTCTCACTCTCGCTCTACATCACCTCCTCTTCTCATTTTTAAATAACGTTTACCAAAATTACTATCGTGCGTGACATTCTAAATTACACAAAGCGTTGTCTTATGCAGTAAAAGACTCTTTACAACTAGTGGAAGTTTGTCTAAGGTTTTTAGGGCTTAAAAAATAAGTCCCCTTAGAGTTGATGGCAATGAATTGTTTTCATGAAGTGTCTTTCCTTCTCTTCATTCTGTGCTCTTTCACAGGTGAAATACTCGAAATCAGATTCCTTCTGTTATGCTTTACTGCTTCAGGTGGATATTACACTGAGCACTCATGATTGTAATGGTTTATCGCAGAAAGACATCACACTCGCCAAATTTATCGACTCTGTGAAGAAGTGATCGACCTTCCCTTTCAATATTATCAGAATTTG
Source organism: Angiostrongylus costaricensis (assembly GCA_900624975.1). Lineage (NCBI taxonomy): Eukaryota > Metazoa > Nematoda > Chromadorea > Rhabditida > Metastrongylidae > Angiostrongylus > Angiostrongylus costaricensis. The sequence continues at coordinate 146,321 of UYYA01003950.1, forward strand.
TTCTTCGGTTGGTAAAAAATTGGTTTTTTTTCCACTGCTCTCTTCGTTGATACTTAGTGAGTAAGAAATGCTGTTATCGTAGAAGATAATATAGTAAAACCACAGACACAATCGAATTTTTAAAAAATGAAGATCTTAGCAAAAGTGTTTACACCTTCTGCTTGTCCTCGTTGACCGTTTTCAACGCCTTCTGTCTTCGAAATTTCCCTCTTAAATCCAGAAGGATTACTTTATATTTCGGTGTGAGATCAATGTTTCATCATCACCGCTACTTTTATAACATTAAGGGTCAAATATGGTGAAGAACATCCCACTAGATGCGTCGTTTCATTCTGGTTGCACAGCTTTTTCGCTGGGAATTTTATATTCAGTTAATGGCCTATGGATATGTTTCGCCAAGCGTGGTCCTTAAAAAGCTGTTCTATACACTTAATAACTGACAGGAGACCACTTGTTGTTCGAACTTGTTCTTTCGACGCGGAGGCTGTTTCCGATAGAAGATGCCAATCTATATGGCACCTCATAACGCGGGGACCGTTGACGGTCAGGGTAGTACTATAGTAGGCTACTCCGACGCAAGTACAAAATGCGGGCGCACCAATGTGCTTGCATGCCACTGTGTATTTTGAGACCCTCTTTTTTAGGATCCTCTTTATATGTTTTATGAGAAAAAACGGCGGTTATACCACATAAATAACAAAGATAGCAAAAATAAGTTTTAGATAGCTGAAATACTAATAACCAGTACTAGGATCCACAAAGGCGGCAATTGCCTGTGGTGATAACTGCCAGGGCCATACCTTGGCTAGGCTGACCTCGGGACTCCAGAGAGCCATAATAGCTAAATCAGCAAAATTCTGAAAAAATGGAAATTGGGCTGGGGTCCGTACAACCAGTGAAGACGGATCATCAAAGTATCCAAGTAAAATACTGGTAAACTATCACACGAAAAGGGTCTAAAAACCTGCATTTCCTCACAACTATTTGTTTTTTTGTGACATCGTCATATAAACGCGTTTTTCTTCAATCAGGTAGCACTCTTTTATTTCAGACTTCTTAAACAGAACCAGAACTGACATTCAAAGGCACTATGTGCCAATTTCAGTGGCAGATCAATAAGTCACAATAATGCGCGCAAAATAAGGCCTCTGAACAGAAGCTAAACAGCCAGGCACCATAGAGTGTGATATTGCTGCGCTAGGCAGTAGCCGTGTACCCCAAAATAATAGCAGGTTAACATCTACAACAATACGTCGTCCAACATCCCCTCTGGTATTGTAAGTCAAATTCGCCAGCGAATAAACAGCTTGGACCATTAAAACAAATATAAAGTATTAATAATACATAAAGGAGACTAGATTAAGGACCATCGTATTCTATGCAGAGGAGATTTCTAAAAACAATGTGGTACCAGTCAAACAACACAGAGTTCTCAGTAACATTAACAAGAAATTAGAGGAATATGTAGACTACAAAGAAATAAAAGACATCTACTACCTCTACATTCAACTTTTTAACACTGTACTGTGGACTAGAAAAGGCTTTTACTGCATATGCATGAAGTGTCCATCTATCTCATAAAGGAGAAACGTCTCTGTTAAGAATAAAATCGAAGCACCTCCAGACACTGAACTAATGCGAACTGGGCTTTCTGACATTCCAGTACAGGCTACCTCGCATTTCGTACAAACGCGACACCGTTCGTACATAGGCAAAAGCTTCCTCTTCTCCAGAGAAAACGTTTGCTCTGGCGGTATCCTGAAAAGTTTATAAGATCTGTACTTGCAATATGCTGATTCCTACTGGAACATCATGGCAAACATATACGTACGCTGCCCTCCTTGACTTCCAAATCATCCATAAGAACTCTCTGCGAGTCACTCAACGATCCCATATCATTTGTGTCTTCTTCCAACAAGAAAAGACCTTCTGGAGGAGCATCTGCACTGACAACGAGTCGAACCTAAGCATGAATAATTGGGAACAAATCCTAAAATCCAGAGACAACGAAAAAATCACAATATTCGACCTAGGCTTTAGCTATCCATACTTTTTTTCGAGCAATAAATCAAACGAAAATAAGGAAAAATAAAGTGCAAAGGACAAACTAGACGTGTTGGGCATTGACTTAAAAAAGACTGTGGAATCCATAGAAAGTACCTTTTGGTCGTAGAACGTGTCTATCATTGTTATAAATCGTCTTGCCTCGTTTATCTTCGAACAGGTTAGTACAGGAACATTGCGAAGTATAATAGTATGGAAAACCCTGGCTAGTACAAGATAATCAGCGGCACCGCATGGTCGCTCACACCACTGAAACAGATTATTTATTTAAAGTCTCCAACTTCAAGCAGCACATTAGGCTTAGTGTGCAAGAAAGTGTTCCTTTAAGCAAAGTTAAGCCAGACGCAGTAGCATCAAACACCACTAACACCACATGTTTCTTATAAGCGCCCTTTTCGTGTGAGAGGGGTGAGAGGAGAGGTAATGAACCAAGATGAATGACTCCGCAATGCAAGCCATATTCGAACTCTTTACACAACACGAAGGAGAAATAAACATGTATGGCTTCAGGATAGAGCACCTGATGGCACTCTTAAAAGAATGCTTGGGCTGCTCAATCTTCAGATGGTCTGGAAAGTACTATGCTCAAATAAGAGAGTTGGCAATGGGACAACGACTGGCTCCAAGCCTTGCCATTGCATTTATATCTAAGGTGAAAGCACCGGTGACTGATCTCGGGCCGCTACTCTACTGTAGGTATGTAGACGACTGCTTTGTCCTTTGCTCAACACAAGAGGAATTGGACAAATGCTTCGAATTGTTAAACGCACAGTCAGAGTATATCAAGTTCACCCGAGAAAAGCCGAAAGAAAAATGGCTTCCATTTTTTAACGTACAAATTCACCTATCAGAAAATGGCTACATTACAAAATGGTACCGAAAGCCAAGTAGTAAAAACATCTTGGTTCATTACCTCTCCTCTCACCCCTCTCACACGAAAAGNAAGCCTTGCCATTGCATTTATATCTAAGGTGAAAGCACCGGTGACTGATCTCGGGCCGCTACTCTACTGTAGGTATGTAGACGACTGCTTTGTCCTTTGCTCAACACAAGAGGAATTGGACAAATGCTTCGAATTGTTAAACGCACAGTCAGAGTATATCAAGTTCACCCGAGAAAAGCCGAAAGAAAAATGGCTTCCATTTTTTAACGTACAAATTCACCTATCAGAAAATGGCTACATTACAAAATGGTACCGAAAGCCAAGTAGTAAAAACATCTTGGTTCATTACCTCTCCTCTCACCCCTCTCACACGAAAAGGGCGCTTATAAGAACATGTTTCGAACGGCAACCAACGTGTGCACGAGAAGAGAGCAGAGAGAGGAGTCCCGGAACTTGGCACGGCAAATAGCCATTTCTAATGGTTACGAAACTGTAGCTCAGAATAGGTGTAGAGGAAATCGTAGGCCTCCAAACGACAACTCTAGCGATAGAAGGGTCCCGTTTATCCTACCCTTCATCTCAAATGATATAAGTACAGCTATAAAACGCTGCTTAAGAAGGGCGAGCTTAGAGAATTCGCCGAGCGTAGTTGAAATACCACCGAGTAATCTTAAGCGCTAGCTAGTTCGCAACCGCCTATATGACCGTCTATGTGCAACTCAAAATTGCATAATTTGCCCCAGTGGTAGAGACGGTGACTGCATGAGCTCGGGTATAGTTTATCTGATCTCCTGTAAGACGTGTGGTGACGCATACATTGGCGAAACGGGTATACCCCTCTGTGTCCGCATGAAAGAACACCTAGCCGGCAAAAATAGACCAAATACCCCGCTAGGCACGCATAGGACCCAGAGACATAACGGAGACGACTTCGAAGTATGTGTCACGATCCTCGCACGCGAATCAAGAACACAGGCGCGAAAAACTCTCGAGGCACTCTGGATTAATTCCAGAAATCCGAAAATGAACCGCAGGGAAGAATGCCTCATTATCACGCGTGATATAGGGCAGTATATGAAACTGCTTTTCTGATGTGAGGGGCACATTATACTTTCACGTGATTTCTGTGCGGTTGGTCTCTACGTGACATACTTAGTGGAAACCTCATAGGAAGTGGTGAGTGTGCAAAGCTGTGTTCAAAGTGATTGAAAACTTGGTTTGGGGTTTCTTTGTTTGGTTATGGAGGCGTCTGGCCGAGTAGGTTGCTATTAACTTGACCTTTCCAGGCTCTGAGGAAGGCGAAATCCGCCGAAACGTCAGCTTAATCGTGAACAAAGAATAATAACACCTCGCGTTTGCTCAACAGAAATACGAAGAAAATCACTTGATCAATGCCGAGGTTAATAGAAAGTCGGTCGTGGAAGTAAGAGGATTTGCTTCATGGTGACAAAAATCCGTACGTATTCTTTCTTTGATGAGCTTACACGAGGTTGATAATGATGTTTATTTTCGGCTAACGTTTCAACGTCTTCGTCTTCCTCAGAGCCGATGATCCGAGTCGATGGTCCTCGCTTGTTATTCGTCTCGACGTGGCAGCTTCGCCTTCGTGCCGAGTCAGGTCTTCTTTGGTGAGCCAACTCCTCGAATGAGGCATCCTCACTCAGTGATGCCCTTTTATACACGATGCTGATGGTCGATATAATGATAATGTCCGGTGATAACAATTTGTTTTTCTTCCGGACATACATCATTGTGCACATCGTGCAGAAGTCGGTGTTGTTATCAGCTAGCACAAAGCGTAGTAATATTTCGGAACCGACTTTCCTTGAACCTCGGTATCACTAATCAATATGTATTCTTTCTCATCATAAGCTCATCAAAGAAAGAATACATATTGATTAGTGACACCGAGGTTCAAGGAAAGTCGGTTCCGAAAAATCTGTACATTCTGGTTTTTAATCCAATTAGTTAGCTTTGCAACATGCCAAGAGATATCAGTTTCAAGTTTGGAGGCGCAACGCTTTACAACACATATGAGCATGTGAGGCAAAATCAATTCACATGGTCCACCCCCACCCCAAGAGACATCCCGACATCCTGCTATCTTTTCTCCCCACCGGTATAATCTTTGTGACAGGAAGTGTTAGCGGTAAATGGTACTACCCTCCTCGCAGTTTCAATAGAACGGGCAATTTCTGACCTTCGAAGATCGCGTAACTAATTACGAATATATTTGAAAGAAGCAAAATAAAAAAGGAAATAGATCCGAAAGACTATTAAGAGTTAGTCAGCATAAAACAAAAAACTAAAATAAGCCCAATCAAATGGAACTTTACAAACGAACATCAACAAACTCGATGTCGGCAACACCACCGCAACAGCGTTTCACCTCGACGGTGCGTCCGAGAATACTGAGAATTTTTGTGCGGATTGCTGAAAGAATGTTGTAAAGGGTAACTGGCCAAATAACCACGTGTTAAGGTAAATGTTGAACGCACTGTCTGTTTCCTGCGCAATCAACTGCTTAAACACTCGATCGCACTCTTCGTCAACATCACAGCTCTCCGATCGGACGAAATAGGTATCGGATCCGCCACCACCGATTCTGCGATAGTCTATGTCGGAGTTCAACGATAGCACATGACACCTATCCTGTCACAAAAAACCACCATACACTGGCTACACAAAGTAAAATGAGAACGGACTAAAAATAAATCATATAGCACCTACCTCCAAGACCGCGATAAAAGGCAAGAACTGATGTCGCTGCAAACCGTTTTTGTACAAATCCTTAGGAGGTCTATTTGACGTGGCGATGACAACGAGCCCTTCATCAAACAGAAGCGAAAAAAACCTCTTCAGTATCATAGCATCAGCAATATCCGTGACCTAAAAGGTAAACTCCAGAGAGAGGAAGTTCTAGAGACAACCCCCTAAGCCGGTTCATTCTCAGTACCTGGAACTCATCAAAACACAGCATCCTACACCTGCTCATGATTTCATGAACAATGAACGGCACAGGATCGCAGGTACCCCGTTTCCCAACATGTGCCATCTTTACAGAATGCATTCCTAGTAGGAAAAAATATATGCAACAAACAAAGCCAGAGGAATTAGGAAGAATAAAAGCAACTTTTGTGTATTTCCTGCATAAATGGGTGGAAGTGAACTCGTTCTTTCTCTGCAAATGGACAGCAATCGAAGAACAAATCCATTATCATCGTTTTGCCGCAACCAACATTACCCCAGAGATAGATCCCTCGTGGAGCCGGGCTGGCGACTTGCCTTGTCTGAAATCTAAAAAGTACATCAAGAGGACGAGACCACATACGATGGAAACCTTGAGGTGATTCCAAAAACTGGCGAGTTTCCAGTTTTTCCTTGTGTGCTTCGATCTCGGCGTGGCCACGTATGAAGTCAACGATTCCACAATACCGTCAAAGTGGGTAATGATTGAACGCTAAAACTCATCAGTTCTGTGCTCTTCTATAAACCAAGTGTAACTTAAAAAGAAACTGACTTCAGCTAGATTAGCTGGAGTGGGTTAGGAGTGACGTTTATCAATGACCCACCTGATGAGAATCGTCCTTCAAGATACCATCGTTGACCAATCTCGTGTAGGCAGTGGTGACTGTCGAAGTGACCCTCCTCTCGAAGATGCATATCCTCAAATGAGGCCCTATGAGAAACATCTCTATCACCGACGAGATCTGGAGGTAAGGAAGGAACTAACAACCTACTTCTCAGGTTCACACGAACCAGGGCTCCCATAACTTAACTGTACAATTTGCAGAACGATATTGCAATTGACACACTAAACCGCGAGCGGCTTCATGGAATGCGACTTCCCATGTGACCGCGGTCTAGCCGACGGCGCTCATCCCCGAGGTGGGTAGCTCTCCGTGCTGAGTCTCGGACTCCTGGAGGTGCTCCCTCATCCTCTCGGATCTCGTATTTCTTTTATAGTAGTGGATTACATAGGCTGGTTTCCATTGGCTTTTCTAACTTATTTTTCTTCCGTCGAAGGAATTTCACTTCGAAGGAAGAAAAAAAAGGTTCCGGATAGGAAATACCACCTCTTGGTCGGGAATTGTTAGCTTGTAGGACGTCACCTATCTATCTACATAGATTTTCCTCGGTTAGCAGTTCCAGACCAGCGTTATAAGTATCGCTCATTTCTGAAACGAAACCGTGCTGCCAACATTTTCAAGCTTATAAAAAGTCGCTTCCAGTCATAGTAGTTCTGGAAGTGAGAAAGCCATTCCAGAACTGCGCCCTTCTCTTAGGAGTTTTCCGGACGGCTTTAAGTAATTTGGGCTCTTATGCTCCCATGAGCTGTAGTGGTTCAACTCTACCTTCATATAGTGTTATTTTACGAAGTTCTGTGCTAAATTCCTCACATGGTTTATTTGTAGTGCTTATATTATGCATGAGTTTATGTGTTAAAGAGGATAAACAGAATTTCAGTTATCCAGAAGTTGAGTTCAGCCTTTTCTAGGGCTTTTAACCGCAATTTTAAGAAAATCATGAGTGGCTTGTAATTAAATTTAACTACTTTAGCTATTTGATTCTATCCTGTAGAACAGTTCCATGGAGCCTTCGAATCCTGATGGCGGATTTGAGCGTTCCATCGAAGCTTCAACGTCCGCTCAACAACCCAGCTCGTCTTTGCAATCAGTGCAATCCACAGATGACTCGGAAGATCACCGTAATTCTGTCGTATAATATCTCAGTCAGATCATTGAGACCAATGGAGAAAGGTAGTGTAGGTGACAAAATGCTTTGCAGATATGTGTCGTGTTTGTCGTGGTGACGAAGGTCATCTGTACTACCCATGTCTTTGTACCGGAAGTATAAAATATGTTCATCAAGAATGTCTAACTGAATGGCTTAGATATAGGTGGGTGCCTTTCTCTCACTTCTTCTCCCTTCCATGTTCGTTTATTACCATTCTCTCTATCGAATTCTCCGTTTTTTTGCTTCCGTTTTCTCTTCATTCTTTTCATTGCTTCGTTTTCCTTCGTCTTCCCTTGCTTGGCATCGCACATCTGAAAGTTTCAGCAAAAAGGAGGTCTGTGAACTTTGCAATTACAAATATTCGTTTCAACCGATATATCGACATGACATGCCCAAAGCACTTCCACTGATAGAAATACTTAAAGGTATGTTTGTTATATTGGAGGTTAGAGTTTGTGACTACCTCACTTCGGACGCCTGCATCACTCAGGTGTTGCCATCAGCGCTGCTTCTATGGTCCGAACATGGCTCGTCTATACGATGGTACTGATATCATGGCTGGGTATTGTTCCTCTCACTGCTGCAAGGATCTACCATGCAGTTTTCTACTTGTCCATGCAAGAAATTCTTGTTCTACCAATAAGTATTTTTAGAACCGAGCAAATCTTACCCGATGTGCTCAAGGTTGGATTGTTACCTTTCTGTAACGTCGGGTTTCTGTCTACAAGAGTTTTCCAAATGATTTTCAGGGATGTTTTTTGCTTATTATTTTCATTTGTACGTTTATCTCCTTGGTTTGGTTACGAGAGCAAATAATTCATGGAGGACCATACGACTTCTTGAATATTGGTTTGTGGCTACCTGATTTCTTACTGTTCCTCTCCTCACGTTTGATTTCGTGTTTGAAGAACGAGACGCCGGTGCTCAAAATGGTGTGGAGGAACAGCATCATCCTCCTGTTGAACAACATGGTGATGGCGTAGCCGACGGTGAAGTACATGATCAGGTTCGATAGGGTAGATCTTTATGTAAATCGCTTCAAGTGCTAATTTAAGGGACGAGCGTTGAAATTCAACTGAATATATAGTGATTTTCAGGCAGAGGATATGGATGAGAGTGCTGACGACGAGGAGGGACGGGGCCAACCACTTGCAGAAGGCAATCATGAGCAGGTAGGGTTAGTTTGGTCTTTAGAAACTAGGCCTTCCTCTTTCCACTTTTCTGTGATTTGTTTCCAAACTTCGTTTTGCGTTAATGTGTATGTTGGTGAGCACTGTTGGGTCGCTGTGATTAGGCTTTTGTGTTTTATCTAGTAATGTTAACACTTTCTAATAAATCAGTGAAAGAAAGTACTTTCCAATTAATTCTTCGGAGAGGTGTGTAATCTAACCTAAAAGCCAATCACAATTTTAACTTATTATTTACTGCCTACTCTTTTTAACGGCAAGCTATATTAAAAAAGAGTAGGCAGTAAATAATAAGTCAAAATTGTGATTATAACTGCATCCTCAGCTTAACTGGGTTCGATGCCGATTTGGGCTCTCCAGATCAATCCCTCTGACGGGTGATTGCTGATGGCAAAAGATCGATAGAACTAGCTGAGAGACAGGTGAAACGATGGACCCGCATGGTGTGGTGGTGAACATGTTACTTCCCGGATAGGACAATAGCGCGTTCGTTCCCCACCGCAGACACCTGCGGTCCGGAGTTTTGCAAATATCTCAGCATCACTAAAGCCAATGTTTCTTCTGCTTTTGTAGATGACAACCAACCGCGAGGTAGAAGGAGAGCCTCTCAGGCCTGAGCAAGCAGGTGCGAGTGGAATCCTTACGCCGTTTTCTTTGTGTGTTTCTCAATGCTTTCTGCTTAAGATCATGTGCAACCACGGGCTCCTAATAATGATCGGCCTGCACAAGAAGTTCCACAACCGGAGGACAACTGGAGAGATCTGGACAGGTGTTATCCCTTAGTTTAAGTTTCACATTTGCCTTGTAAATCAAGGCTCTTTTTCAAACTATCTCTTAATTTTTAGTCTGTAGCCAACTTTCTAAACTTTGTAGGCTTGGCGATGAATTGACGTGGCAAAGATTGTTGGGGTTAGATGGATCTTTGGTTTTTCTAGAGCGTGTAGTGTGGGTAATCTCTCTAGATACGCTTTTCACCATTGTGTTCGGTGAGTTTTGATTACGATCGCCTAGTAATATTTAAACTAATGTAGTAAGTTTTAGTCTTCCCAACGGTTTACCACCTCATCGTGGCTGGGAGGTGTCCCTGGGTGTCGGACTGCGATATATAGCGGGCGGATTCGTCTCCCCGGCAGGGTCTCCCAAGCTGTGAAGAAGTCCGGCGTTTCCATTAGGAAGCCTAGCTAAGAGTAAACCAATACCAGGATCGGCGGGCTGCGACTACCCGTGGTCGTGAAGACCTGGGGCAGACTTTGGCCAGGCTGAGCTCGGGATTCCAGGGAACCACAATGGCTTAGCCAACAAATCTCCGAAGAATTGTGATTATGCTGGGGCCTGCACAACCAGCGAGGATGGGCTGTCCAAGTATCAAGTAAGTAAGTAAGTTTTAGCATACATTTAACAAACCATAAGGGTGTGAGTGGCGCAGTGGTCGGAGGCGTCCTGCGACATACACATGGGATCGATCCCCACGTCCCTGGCTCGCCAAGACCTCCATCCCTCGGGGGTTGACGAATTGATACCAAATTTGTTCGGGAAGATAGCAGCGATACATCGGTAGGCCATCGCGAGTCACTGTAAAGGCTAGATATGCATTGTCGAATGCATGGCGCATCTCTCAAGGATTGATCAATTCGGAGAGTTTTATCCTTCTTTATTTTTATGAAATCACGGTGCTTTCGTTCATTTTCTGTGAAGTCTGCTAAAAAGGAAATTCATCAATTTAGTCTGCTTTTAACATGAGTTTCAAAACTTTTTTTTAGCATATGCACCGTACAAGTTGGGACACTATATTTTAACAAAGTGTGGAATTCAGCAATCGATTCATTACTTTCCATCGATAGCCGCCATACTAATGGGATATGTAGCAGTTACAGCGATCATATACGTCCTTCATTATATTGTTGGATTGATACGTCTTAACAGGTTTGCATTGTTGTTAAAGCAGTTAGTAATGAACTGCTTATGGTCCATTGGTTCCTATTGCAGCCTTTATCGTGTGTTGGGGATTTGCTTTCTTGTTCTGAAAGTATTTCTGCTGGTACTCATAGAAATAGGATTCTTTCCAATTATCTGTGGTTGCTGGATGGACCTATGTTCACTGGTTTGCTTACTACATAATGAATTTGCCAAGAGCTTAGCATCACAGTCATTCTTTATATTTTGTCACCGCTTTATCGATCGTTTCAGAAGCTTTTTTCGGCATCACTTTCTTCAAGAGCAGCGTCATTCGCTACATCGCCTACATCATCAGTATTCATTCACTGGATGATTGGCATGGTAATTTTCTCATCCTTTCGCACAGCTGAAATTCCTGCACATTTTTTTCAGGTTTACGTATTCTATTTTGCATCATTCGTCCTGTTACTTCGTGAGGTTCTTCGCCCTGGTGTTCTCTGGTTCATGCGAAACTTAAACGATCCCGAATTTAATCCAATCCAAGAGGTATACTTTGTTTCTCTGACGATTGTGATACACTTTGTTTTAGTTCTTTATCCATGTATTTTTACTGGCTAATATTCTTCTGAAACTAATATTCCTATGAAAAAATTTTTTATATCAGTGGTGCCCGATTTATTTTGTCCTAAAAAGTGGATGGTAGCGCTCTAAAAAACTGTATTTCAGATGATAGAACTTCCTGTAACACGCCATTTGCGTCGTCTTGTTGCCTCGACAGTAAGATACTTAGTCCATTGTTTTAGTTTTCTTTGTTTTGAATTAATTTTATTATCACGCACACTCTTTAAATGTTTTCTGTCTTAGTTGTTGTGTAGATTTTGTGTTTCATCTACTATTCCTTCCACATATTCATTCTTGCTCATTCTAGTCATTATGCTTTACAACTATTTTCCTTATTATCTATCTTCCTCTTGGACTCGTGCAGAAGCTTTATCCACCACTCCTTCCTTACAATATGAGTTTATCGGCAGATACTCCTCTCAGCGAGCTATCCCTCGAACTTTTAATTCTCCAGGTAAAGTGGTCTAATTTCAACGACCATTTCAAAAGTTGTTAGATTTTTTGCTGTATTCCAAATTGCTTTGTTTGAGGTAGTTCTGCCTGCTCTTCTTGAGCAAACACAAGCTCGCTTTCTGCTGAAAGCTATGGTATTATGGTGGTGCATACACGTTGGTGGAGCACTTAACGTTGACAGGTGAGGTAAAATAAACAAGTTCAGAAGTGGAGAAATAAATCTGATGTCAATGTGTGGATAGGATTTGTATATTCTGGATGATTACTAAGATATGATGGCACTAGTAGGGAGAAAACTAGCTGAGAGAAAAGCGAAGCGAAGGACTTGGATGGCATGGTAACGAACGCATCAGCTCCCGGAAAGGGTAATAGCGTGCTCGATCCCCACCGACGCGGTGCAGAGTTTTGCAAATATCTCAGGATCATTGTGGTTGTATTACTAAGATATTTTTCCACGAGATTCTGAAGCTATGTTAAGTCACTCGTATATGTATGTTAAGTGATGTCGAATAAACGTCTAAATAGTGTTGTAATCAATATTTTGGTTTGCTTCAGATATCTACTACCAGACTTACCTAATCCAGAACAGCCTCAGGATGGGATTGGAGCGCAAGGCGCTGGTGGTTTGGCTGCTGAGCATCAGGTTTCTTTCGCATTAATTTTTCACCGTGAAGAGACCTGCAGTTTTCAAAATTTGAGGCTCTTCTTCTTTTACGCGAACCGCAAGCTGTTCAACCATATAATCGTCCTCGATTTTTCCCACTACGTGTTTTAATTCTCTTGTGTGCTGTAGCGGTCACGTGTTGCGTTACTAGTTGCATGTTGTTCCTTGTACCAGGTACATTTTTGAACACACGTGGTTATTTCTTTAAGGGGCCATCCAACTTCTTTTTTAGTGGTGGTAGGTCGAGGGATCATTTACAGTCTAACAGGGTATTCAAATGTCCATGAGTTGTATACGGTATGTTTAACATACGGGATTTTGAAAGTTGTTTTGATAACACGAAGATGACATAGAGTCCGTTCAAGGTGGGTGCTGGTATGTATGTGTGTTGGATGTTTGTGAAGTTAAGTTTGCTGTCACTGCATTGGTTCAATCTGGGCGTCAACCATTTGAAGGAAGCGATCGTTAATTCATTAAGCATCGTAAGTTTTTCCGCAAGTTCGATATACACTAATCCTTCTGCTTTATATAATGTAATTCAGACCGCTCGCCTTGTCCTGGTCTGTATTCCTATTGTTTTTGTGATTCCCATGCTTATGGGGACGTATTTCCAACTTGTCATCATCACTCCTTTGAGGCTGTCTCATCAACAGGTATTGTATATTCCTTTTCAATTAGAACTAAATTCGTTTATATTATTTTTGCATCTTCATTATCTCGAATGGGTTGTCTTTTGTATGTGTACTCAGTTATTAGAGATTCTTGTAGACGTCACTGGTATTTCTATGGCAAGACTGGGCAATGGGAGTGCTCCACATGAAAATCGTTTGTGGAGCTATAATGATGGGGCCAGAATGGTGGATGCGGCAAGTATTCGATCAGGTGTTACGCTTTATATCGCTTTGTGCTCCGAATCTTGAGATCGTTGTTGAAAGCATAACTTGTTCTTCCGTTCAGATATACCAGGATGGCATTCGCAATTTACGTGCTGGATTCATATTATCCCAGCTTGTTTTTCCCGTCATACTGTTTTTGAGTTCTTTACTCGCTTTCCCTTACTTGATGGCACGGCTCTACATTTTCGTAACTGGTACGTTTTTTATTCAATCAGTAGCGATGTTCTTTCATGTATAACGAAACAGTATTTAAACCAGCTGCTCCACTCGTGGATACTGTCCTCGTGTTGCGCTATTGCTTCCCAAGCAGTTTAATTCTGCTCTTAGTAGTTGGATTCCTCAAATGGCAGTTGAGTAAAATTCAAGGTTTGGCGGAGAATATTCGGAATGAAAGGTGGGTCTTTGTGTTTAAGTTTACATATCCTATCTTTAATGTCTGTTGATTAAAAGGCTTAAAATATTTTCCTTAATTCCATCGTTCACTCAACAGGTATCTTGTCGGGACACGGTTAGTCAATTACGAGCGAAATGGTATGGCAGCTTCCCCCACTGAAGCTACTGTTTCTCCGTAAATCTATTGTCTTTTAAGAAGTCTGATTAAATTTTTAGTAATTTTCTGTTCGTTGTATTTGGTCTTCATCGAAAATTTCTCTACACATTACTAGTTTCCGTAATTTGAGTTGGTTGAGTGCTGTTTTCCACGAAAGATTAGTATTTGTGGTGGAATCACGATGCGAAAAAGTACTACATGCAGGTTTATAGTAAAAGATCAGTTCTACTTAGAGTGGTACGTTCGTACTGGCTGTCCTAGTGTTACTGGTGTTAATGAAAGAACCAACACTTAATATATGAAGAGGTTATGTTGTACCGAATGTTGAAGAAATGCAATGTACTTATAACTCGTACATAATGCTGAGATATTTGCAAAACTCCGGACCGCAGGTGTATGCGGTGGGGAACGAACTCGCTGTTGTCCTTTCCGGGGAGTAGCGCACTTCACCATAGCAGGGTATGCTGCAAAATATAACTCGTATAAACCCTGCCATTAAAAAGAAAAAGGTGGTAAATAAAAGGGTTAAGATTGTGATTATAATTAAGCCTCAGCTTAACTGGGTTCAGTGCCGATTTGGGTTCCCCAGATCAATCCCGTTGACGGGTGATTGCTGATGGCAAAAAGATCAATAGAACTAGCTGAGAGACAGGCAAAACGAAGTACCCGGATGGTGTGGTGGTGAAGTGCGATACTCCCCGAAAAGGACAATAGCACGCGTTCGTTCCTCACCGCATACACCTGCGGTCCGGAGTTTTGCAAATATCTCAGCATTATATACGAGTTATATTTCGCAACATACCCTGCCATTAAAAAGAAAAAGGCAGTAGATAAAAGGGTTAAGATTGTGGCAATGTACTTTGTGGGGATCAACAGTCTTTGAGTTGGACCAAATATTTTGTTGAATATACGTTTTTTCGGGTTAGACCGCCATTTCTGTCGTGCTTATTGTTTACCTCTATGTATAAGAGCTGAAGCACAACATTTATTCGTTTGCGGATAATTATTGTTGTATATGCAACTATCATTTTATTATACCATTACGGTCGCCTTTAGGGTCCATATCACACAATGGTTGGTAATAGGATTGAGTAATCTTCTGTACACAATTCGCATAAATGACGCGGTGAATGACATTTTAGGCCGTTAAACAGTACATATTGTCAGCTTTGGGCTGTCTGACAGCGAATTTTCACTCTGGTGGTGAGAATTGGAAGCGTAGATTACCATCTTTGTTCAAGTCGAGCGCTGCTCCTACGTAAAGCGGTTCGTAACCAGGCATTCCAATTACGACTCCCATTCCTCTGCCTTCTCTGTCCCTCACAGCAGAGTACGAGGTTAGATCATCCTGAAATTTCCGTTAATGAAAGGACACGTAGCCCCTCGTGGGGCAGAAAGCGGTGTCGTAATGCTAGAATGTTGAGATTTGTTATATAGTAATACTTGGTTTCCATGTATAGTGTAAAAGGCGTGTCTAGGAGTCGGAGGCGCGGTGCAATACACATGGGATTGATCCTTGCACCCCAGGCTCGCCAAGCCTTCCATCCCTCAGGGGTCGGAAGATTGGTACGAGACTTGTCTGGGAGGATCATATGACTGATTCGATATATCGGTAGGCCACGTCGAGTCAATGTGTAGGCCAATATGTGTTCAATGACTTCCAACGATGCTTAATGAAGTCGAATGAATGGCGCGTCCCTCAGGGATTGATCGAGGTCGAGAGCTTTATCCTTAGCCTTTTTATGTGAGATCGATCTAAGTTTAAAGGGCACAGAAGTTCTACTAATCATATTATGAAAGTGTTTGAAAATATTGTGACAAAAGTGAATCTTCCTCAGGGACTGTCAACAAGTAAGATTGCAGGGACGTTCTTGTACCCATGGCACTTTAGTGCTATGTTTAATATTGATACTTATCAAAGCCTCGTAGTGCACGGTGGACAAACAGCGACTTACGCAACAGCCGAATAGCAAGAATGGTAGAGTCGCTAAATTGCTGAGCCATTTATTGATAGGTCATTTAGTTCATTAGTAGCGCCAGACTAATTGCGTGGTCTGCTGGAAGTGAGTGAGCGAAACTCATACAGTATCTGTCTTACCAGATTCAGTAGCTGCTGATGTAGAGGCTTTCTTTGTTGTTGAAATGAAAGGACTTTCTTCCTGTGATATCGAAGAAGAGCTGTCTCACAATCGCTTTCGGAGCCAAGTAAGCATAGTCTGGAACCGTAATATAGCCTAGCATCAAGTTTTTCTTATGTCGAGGCAAACTTTCACCTAACAATTTGGGGCTGAGGAAGGACCGCCTAGTATCACATATGTATTTCATCTCAAGATTTACCAAAATTACTTTGAAGATTACTTTAACTATTGCTTTTCCTAAACAGCAGGATGTCTCATTCACTGTATGGAAACAGATATCTCTATAAGGTGATGCAATATTTGGATTGGTTTTTTAAGGCGCTACGGAAGTTTCCAGTCCAGCAAAAAGTTCGCATATGTCGCTTTAAGGCAAGAAAAAAGATTAGCCTCTTCTTCATACATGATTTTTGTGACGAGATCAATTTTCAGTTTCGCTAGCTAATACATCTTCGCTACAATGTGCAATCATCTGCAATATCGAATGACTCCACAATTTTAGCCTTTGGTGGACTGCGTTGAACTCGATAAGCACTGTCCATCCATAACATCTATGAGAGCACTCTCGCGAAGGCGCCTAATTTCGCGCCTTTACTTACCTGCTGGTTTTAGACAATAAGTGGACAAGAGGCTAAGGCTCTCGCCGTTGATCTATCTCTGAGGGATATGCCATGCATTGGACTTTATTAAGCATCGTTGGAGGTGACTGAATGCATGTCTGGCCTTTGCAATGAATCGCCGCTGGCCTACCAATATATCGAGCCAGTACTGCTTTCCTCCCAAACAAGTCTGATATCAATTTGCCGACCCCGGAGGGATAGAGAACTTGGGGGGCCTAGGGCAGTGGGAGCGATCCCATGTGTATTGCAGCGCGCCTTTGGCCACTGCCGCTACACACGCCTACAGTTTTCGGGAAAAGATAATAGTACCACAACGTTGCTGAGATATTTGCAAAACTCTGGACCGCAGGTGTCTATGGTGGGGAACGAACGCGCTATTGTCCTTTCCGGGGAGTAACGCGTTCACCACCACACCATGCGGGTCCTTTGTTTCGCACGTCTCTCAGCTGTGGCAAAAAGTATTTCGCTTACTTAGTAACCTGCCATGAAAATTATAGAAGGCAGAAAACAAAACGTTAAACAAAGATAATAGTATTTCGATACAGCCGCTCAGGTGGCTCAGTGCTTAGAGCTGCCCTGCAGTACACATGGGTTCGATCCAGAACCACAGGCTGACCAAGCTTTCCATCCGTCCGGGGTCGGCAAGTTGGTACCAGACTTGTCTGAGAAGATAGCAAAACTGATATGACCCATCGGTAGGCATCGCAACTTAATTTGCAGTCGAAATACGCATTTAATCACCTTCCTCCAACGATGCTTAATGAAGTCGAAGGCATGGTACATTCCTCAAGGATTGGTTAGCACCGAGAGCTTTATCCTTTTATTTCGATAACCAGATAACTTAAGGGGTTTAGAACGCTATGTAATTAAGGAGAGTCTTTGTTCTACCGCTCTATGTGTATAAGCGGTATACGTGTTACTATTCACTCTATGTATGCTACTACTATACTATGGTCCATCGTGCAATGCTGTAAACATTTGGAAGTCTGTTGAGGCTCATGTTGAGATTATTTTTGTAAGTTTTGTATCAGCGCCTTTCACACGATAAATGTGATTCAACAAAGGAATTGGAATTGGAATAACAGTCAAAAGCCAACCAAATTAGCGATCAATGAACTCCTTCGAGGAAAGTTGTTTGTACATTTCTAAGCACTGAATGGACCTTTCCTAGCCCACCCCTGCCGCAAAATCGATGTTGTATAAGTAGTCGATTAAATGCACGACTTATCATAAAACAACCACAAGGGTATTGAAACGTGAGCAACACGCTGAACCTCAGTTAGGTTTTGAACCCGCAAATACCCTTCCGGGGTACACGTGCTATGCACCGCACCAACCGAGGTCCATGATTTGATTTTCTTTTAGCGATGTTTTACTGTATAGATGCTCTCAGGATTCATCAGGAATGATCAGGAGAACATAAATCGACATTGCCGAGGTAAGTTGAAGATGCAGTCAAAATTACAATATCTTAACTCATATTTACTGGCTAGCCTTAGCACCGACGGAGTTAAAAAAACTGGCTGAAGGAAGAGCAAAGCAGGAGGCTTGTTTTGTGTGGATGGGCAGTTAGGCACGTAGGCCGTGGTAAAATTTATCCCGAGCTTGAAGCCCAGCTCAGGTTCTGAGTTCTGCTCATGTTTTAGCATCCTTGTAGCTGTATTCCACATAATGCCTGGCCATGAAAAAAGGATAGGGATTAAGTAAAAGTTGGAATATTGTGATTTTGACTGCAGCTTCAGTTTAACTCTGTTCAATGCCGATTTGTGCTCCCCAGATCATTCTCGTTGGAGGTTATTACTAATAGCACGGTAAGATGAAAACTGGCTGAGAGAAAGGCAAAGCAAAGGACTCGATTGGTGCAGTGGATGACACGTGAGCCCTCGGAAAAGGTAAGCCTGGGTTCTAAGCGCATCTGACGTCCTGAATTTTGCTCAGCACCCTTTTGGTTGTATCTCACATAATACTTTTTCCTGCAGAAAAAAGATAGGACGTGAATAAAGTTAAAACAAGGTAAGACATATCATAAGTTTTTCTTGCCAAAATAAAGCACAGAGAATAAAAAGGGCTCCGTAGAGGTCATGTCAGCCATTGTGTCCACTAACAGATGAGTCCAAAAGCCACGTCGTCGTATAAGTTGTAACACCTTTTTCGTCTGTGCCACATCTCGCCAACGGAGATATCATAGAAGCACATTCCGTCGAGGGACGAACAAACTTCTCCGAGAAAAAATTTTTGTTAATTGTGTAAGAGTATAGCTTTTCTGGGATCAAGCCAGGGTCAAAGTTTGTGGTGAGAAACATAACGCTTGAAAAGAATACGTATGACAAAAAACATTGCAGAAAGACGTGCCGTAGCCAATAATATGCATCGAAGTCACTACATATTGTCCGCTATGTCCCTCTACGTTCACATCAAGTTAGGTAGGAACTATCGCCTATGTAATTTTCTTCGTATTTTTGTTGAGCAAACACGAGGTGTTATTATTCTTTGTCCACGATTAAGCTGACGTTTCGGCGGATTTCGCCTTTCTCAGAGCCGCTTCCTATGAGGTTTCATTGGTTTGAGAACATTGGTCCCTTTGGTTCCTTTGAGGGCTTCATTGGTTTTGGTTTGAGGACATTATACTTCCACGTGATTTCTGTGCGGTTGGTCTCTACGTGACATACTTAGTAGAAACCTCATAGGAAGCGGCTCTGAGGAAGGCGAAACGTCAGCTTAATCGTGAACAAAGAATAATAACACCTCGCGCTTGCTCAACAAAAATACGAAGAAAATTACTTGATCAATGCCGAGGTTAATAGAAAGTCGGTCGTGGCAGTTATCGCCTATGTGTTATGTTTTCGATTCATACTGGTACCAGTGTTGGCCACCGTGAACCTTATTGGCCAAATTAGTCGGTTTTATTCCGACCATTATGTAAATAATGTGTTATGAGGAAGAAACATACTCTTATGTATTACAAGAGGGAAGCTTTTTCTCTGAAAAGAAATGAATTCACCTTCTCGCAGCTGCAAGTGCACCCTCGGGGCTGCTATCATGCGCCGAGGTGTCGATCCCTTTTTCGAATTTCCTGAAGGCAATACATGTTTATGGATGCTTCTCAGTCGTTTACGGAATATGCTATATGAAGTGACTAATCTGTGAATTTACCGTTGTGAGATAAAATGAAGGTTGATGGGTTGCATGTCTGGGAGGGGCAAGTAAATGCCATTTATATCCTTACGGTTATTCTTGAACTGAGAGTTCAAACTCAGCAAACTGCCATCATCCGGGATTTCCCAATCTGATTCGGTTTCTACATCTCGTTCTGAATAGTGGTAGAACGCTTTAGGGACACGCAGATGCATTCCATCACCAGTAGGAATCTAAATGATACGTTCCGCATTCATATTTTTTTGAAGAAAGAAAACATTAATGGTACCTGCAAGTACGGTACAGCGCTATAAGAGTCCTTGACAGTACCTATTCCAAACGTCATATCTTTCCCATCGTATAGAAGTTGCGGATCCACATCGTTCTTATACCCGGGTAACTTTTCGTAGGAATGCGCGAGAAATAGAAGATGAAATAGAAGAAGGAAGCAGTGAAGCATAATGTAGAATGCAAACTGAAATATTACTATGCCGTCAATTTTTATTTACTGCCTACTATGTTATTTAATGACAGGGTATTGTGTGAAGTATAACCATAATGGTGCAGCGATAACCACAAAATACTGAGATATATGCGAAACTCTGGACCGCGGGTGTCTGCGGTGGGGAACGAAGGCGCTTTTGTCCTTTCCGGGGAGTAACGCGTTCACCACCACACCATGCGGGTCCTTCGTTTCGCCTGTCTGTTAGGTTGTTATTTCACAACAGCTACTACGATGCTGAGACATTTGCAAAGCGTGGACTCCAGACCAAATTCGAACCGTCGACTACCTTTTCCGGGGTCTTACGTATTACTAGGTGACAGTCCACATCATATCCTTCCATGAAAAAATAGTAGGCAGTAAATAAAAGTTAAGCGTTATTTCATAACAGTTCGATGGGTGTTTTGTGAACCATGATTCTTTTAGAGCGGCATCGCGTTGTTGTTTGATGAAAACGGTGTTGATTTCCCATTCTCACGGTAGAAAAATCACCAAGATAGGAATAACTAGACAGCCATCATTAAAGACAGATATGTTTGCCCCTTAACGAGATAGCAGCAGTGGAGAAAGGCTATGTGATTGAAACAATGTAGAGTTGACCTGATTGCGTGGGGCCATTTCACTTTCGTATGTGAAACAGATAGAGACCATAACCTAATTGAGCGTAAAATGAAGTATACATGCAGAAATATCTGGAAATATGGCGAGAAGAATGATGCGACAGAGATGACGATACGGAATATTAAAAGTGAAAGTATAAGAAGAAGTACGGAATATTTTGCTAAGTATTGGCAACAGGGAGGACGGATAGTACAGTCATAGTGATTCCGTCCACTACGGGGACGTCCCAACCTACCAGGATGCTTGCGACCAACCCGTGCACCCAAACCTTTCATCCTTCCAGGGTCGAGGCGCTGGTATTGCACTCTTCTGGAGCATGCTCACTTTTTACAGTCCAAGTACGGACGCTCTAGTCCGGCAATCGCAGAAGGGAGAATCAACTTGACTAGAATCCAACGGTCTTCGTGACGAAGGTGAAAAAGTCCTGAGGCAGTATCTGACTTCAGCCGCAAAAATTTTGAAGGCCTTTGTGGATGGTGAGCGCTAGGAAACGAATCGAATGTAAGAAGCGCTGGTATCCGCGTAGTGCGATCCATGTGATGGTGGATCGTTTAATAACTAGATGAAATTCTCATCTTATTTTTTATAAACACTTCTCCTGCACAAACGCGAACTATCTTAACCCTTTTATTTACTGCCTTTTTCTTTTTAGTGGCAGCGTATGTTGCGAAATATAACTCGTATGTAATGCTGAGATATTTGCAAAACTCCGGACCGCAGGTGTATGCGGTGGGGAACGAACACGCGCTATTGTCCTTTCCGGGGAGTAGCGCACTTCACCACCGCACCATCCGGGTCCCTCGTTTTGCCTGTCTCTCATCAAGAAAAAGGCAGTAAATAAAAGGGTTAAGATTGTGATTATAACTAAGCCTCAGCCTAACTGGGTTCAATGCCGATTTGGGCTTCCCAGATCAATCCCGTTGACGGGTGACTGATGGCAAAAGATCGATAGAACTAGCTGAGAGACAGGCAAAACGAAGGACCCGGATGGTGTGGTGGTGAAGTGCGCTACTCCCCGGAAAGGACAATAGCGCGTGCTCGTTCCCCACCGCATACACCTGCGGTCCGGAGTTTTGCAAATATCTCAGCATTACATACGAGCTATAAAATATGTTAATATTAACTGCATGAGATCTATAAGTTCCTGACAAATCGTAGGATTCCGTTGTCATTTGGATTGGAAGTCTGCTGACGGGTCTGACTCTGTGTTCAGATTCATTCACAATTGTGTCTTATGGCTGAGCCCAACCCTAATCGTTCATACGGCCCATTTCTTCTAAATATTCACAGTTTTAAGTCTTAGAGTCTTTGGCCGAGGAAGTACAACAATGCCGAGAGATCACAATTCCAGGAAGGAAGCCCTGAGGTTATAGTTGCCCAGCTATGGCCATTGTTAGCTTCTCATCGGTGGTGAAAACACCTGCCCTCCCAACCACTTAAGTGAACATTGAGGTCCCTTACATAAAACGTCGAATCCGATGATATCTCAATTCGAACAGTTCATTATCGAAGGGTTCTATAAGAGAATCCTAGTTCCCAAGATCGACTTTCTCTTAACCTCGGCATTGGAATATGAATGTGTCGTTTTCTTGTTCAGCAATCGCGAGGTTTTTAAACAGCATACATTTACTTCCATAAAAACACAATACAATACAACGCTAGCTGACGTTTCGGCAGTATCGCCTTCTTCAGAGCCTGGAAGGGTATACTGATATACAATCTACTAGGCCAAACGCTTCAATAACACTTACACAAAGACGAAAGACTCTTTGGTAATTACACGATCAACAACTTCTCGAAAAACCCACCGCTTTTTCGTGACTTCCAATGAGGAAGTTTAGAACAGCTGATTATAGTCGCATGTGGTTGACGACTGCACCATCCCACATCAAAAATCGATGCGAACGTACGAGATCAGGTCGCGTATGATCTCCGGGCATTCGTCCCTGCTATTCATTGTAGGGCTTTTGGCATTGATCCAAAAAGCCTCAAGGAGTTTTCGCGCTGGTGTTTTGGACTCCTGTGCAAGGATATTGACTTTCACTTCAAAATCGTCTCCGCTATGCTTTTGTATCCTATGCGTGCCTAGTGGGGTGCTTCGTCTTAGTTTTCGTTTGCCATCTAGGTGTTCTTTTATACGGATACACAAAGGTCTGCCCGTTTCGCCAATATATTCGTCTCCGCAATTGTTACACGAGATCAGGTATATCGTACCTGAACTCATGCAAATCATTGTCGACGAACCACAAAGAATGTGGTTCTTTTCTTCCTACAAATGTTACCATGATAAGGAGTAGTAAAGGAGAAGCAGAGGTTAGGAAACTAGCGGAGCATTACTCTGATTAAAGGATAAATAAAGGATAATGCCCTCGGCGTTGATCAATCTCTGAGGGATGCGCCATGCATTCAACTCCATTAAGTAACGTTGGACGTGATAGAATCCATATCTGGCTTTTACAATGACTCGCGGTGGCATAGCGATGTATCGAGCCACTGCTGAAATCCTTCCAGACAAGTTTGGTACCAATTTGCCGGCCCCGGAGGAATGGAATGCTCGGTACGCCATGGGCGCGGGAATCGATTTCACGTGGGTGTCGGAGTGGCGCCTCCAACCACTGCGCTATACCCGCACTATCACTATAATACCTTTGTTAATACAGCATTTCGCGATTAGAGAAATAATAAATAACCACAAACGTAGGTGATTTGACGGGCTCTTATGAAGACGTGCGCGTAGCGCAGTGGTTGGAGGCGCTCTGTAATACACACGGGATAGATCCCGCGCTTCAGGCACAGTAACCCCTTTGATCCCTCCGGGGTCTGCAAATTGGTACCATATTTGTCCGAGCGGACAGCAGGACTGACTCGATACATCGGTAGGCCACCGCGAGTTATTTCAAAGACCAGATATGCATTCAATCACCTCTAACGATTGCTTAATGAAGTTGAATGCACGGTGCACCCCTCAGGGAATGATCAAGGCTGAGAGCTTTATTCTTTTTATATTGATCCTCATCAAAAGTCGTCCGAGATGTCATCTATTTGCAATCCATTGTTTTCCATCGCAGTAGTCGTTTGATGCAATGGCCTGTTTTCAGCATGGTGAAGCCTTTAGATGGGAGTGTTCTTGGATGTCGAACTGCTAGATACAGCGAGGTTTATCTTTCCAGCAGTCTCCCAAACTGGGAAGGAGTTCGACATTTCCACCAACCCACCTAAGAATGAACTAATTCGATGAATCGTTTTCTGATAGCAACTTAATTGCGAGGTGGCAAATCTCCCTTATTGGGTAGTTCCGAACCGAAGAAAATTCCGTTTTATTATTCACTTTGGTCTTCAGCTTCTTGTTAGGACATTACTGATGTTTTTTTACCTAGTCTAGAAGTGCCTTCAAAAGTGAGTGTCTTCTTTTCGAAAGACGATTAGGGGTGAAATCCAGTAGGCATTTCCGGTCAAGAGTTGTAGGTGTACGTAGGGCTTGATAGAAATCTACTCTACATCCCATTTGTGCTATCTTTTTCTCCCTTTGAGCATAGCGTTGGCAAACCAATGCACTACGCATTAGCTTTTGTGTTCCTACTTAGATGTACAGTTTGTGGGAGATCATGCAGAACATTTTGACATTTTGGTAGCCTAGTAGGTCTTCTCTAGAGAAAAATCGGGTTGTGCTCACTGGCTTCACTTCGTGGAAAACGACAGAATAAGTAACCGAATTCTGGGGGGATGTTAAATCATGCACTAAGCGTGCTACGTTCATATATCCTTTCTTCATGTGTGTGCAGCTGTTAAACATAGTTCGTACGGAATTTATTCATCTACATGAATAACTGCATGAATGCACGAGTATTCTCACAATATTCCTCTATAAAATCATGGTAGTTTAAATTTAACACCAATATGACGATAAACCACCAAGTTCTCCTGTGGCTTGAATTTCCAGATCAGTCCGATATAGATCTTTTCTTATTGGGGATTGTAATTCTAAGCGTCCATACTACGTAAATAGAAGGCTGTAATACAATCTTCAGTTGCGTTCCGCAGACATCTCTTCATAGGAAGACCTTTCCCAAGAATTGGTGAAAACAGTAAGGTATTACGCATACGCAAAGTATTTACACATATCCTAACGGTTTCAGTTTCTGCTGAGAGCATGATATTTTGGAATTTGACTAGGCTCTCTCTCATCAGTAACTGGTAGAGGTTGTGGTTGGAAACACGGTAAGTGAACATCGGTAGAAATAAAGGTTCATTTTCTTCAACTCTATAGGAATAAATATGTATGTACACCTCTGGGAACGATATAGGCATTTCGAAATATACTTTCACAATGAAGCTAACATAGACATAAGAGAACACATTCTACTGCAAAGCGGTAGACAGGGAGTATATGGACTATGGGGAAGAAAGGTTTTTGTCAACCTTCAAGCACTGCGATGCACAGAGGAGAATTTCAGCTAAACAAGAATCATCATCTTCGAGGCGCTTCTAAAATTCAGAAATCCATATCTTCATCAAAAGTTAGTTTCAAGGTTGTTATTGTAGCAACTTCCATGATGCAACATGATGAATGAAAGAAGAAAATGAAAAGCGAAAAAAACAGAAAAGACACTGAAAAAAAGTAAGGCACGAGTGGGATATAACATGAGGACACTTTGACTAAGGCAATTTAGAACGCGACGTTCTCTTTGTAGGAAGAAAAAATGACTATGTAATGAGTCCGAATTACGAACAAATTGAAGTAATGAAACCACGACAGAAGGAAACGGACAGTGAAAAGAAAAAAGGTTGATGGCACCGGCTCGTAGTGATTTGTTGCAACTGGTTATAGTGATGTCAGTTATGATCCCAACACGTTAGCCACAACTGATTCATAAGCCAACCAATACTGAGACCCAACTGCAGTGGGAGACGTCGTCGTCACCGATGGGATGGCGATCGCCTACTGCTTGTAAGGATGGTCACGAGAAGTGCCGAGAACACGACGTTGGTTAATCATGGCACCTGAACGTTAGCACTGTTAGCGACATTAAATGTTATAGTCTTATGTTCTTGTTATATTTCTACCTCTGCATGAACCCAATCTCTCTCTTGTTTAGATTACAAGACTTTTTTAGCTAAGTTAATTTTGTTCTGAGTGCTAAATGGCAGCGCGCACAAGAAGCTTGGCAAGAGTCGATTGACCGGTTAAGGTTAGCTTGTCTAAATTTAAAGTACTTAGTGTTCTATCATGCAATTTTAAGCCATATGCTCGTGAAAAATGTTTTCCAAAGGCAGTGTTATCGAGATGAGATGTAAGGAACGTAGGAGATCAAGGCAAACTTAAACAAGCAAGTAATCACAATTTCAGATTCACCGATATGTCTGTGGTAAGGAAGACATCAAGTACACGTAGATGATATCAACATTGGAATGCAGTGGAAAGAAAAAACAAAGATACAAAAACAAAGAAAAAATTCAAATATGGCAATATTGCTGAACAAAGTACTATTTAAGTATTCCATTATAGGACTACCTGAATAAATAATACTTCGTGGATCTTAAGAAAAACAGGTCACATCAAGAAAAATGGTTGTGAAAGCTCTCGCCAGATACAAATGTGAGACCTTACTAGTGGATGGAGTACGTCTCGATATTATGCCCATTTCCGAGCGACAAACCCACCAGGAGTAGTTTGAGCTGCAGCAATATCAACTCCAGCATAATCCGAGTACTGTCCTCCGAGCAGACTGTACTGCTGCTGAGCAGCCGCCTGCTGCTGAGCTTGGGCTTGTTGGAAATGCTGAAGAGCCGCGACGTTTGCCAAGTTTTCATATGATAATCCTTGACTGAAAACTAATGACGTATGCAGATGCTAGAAAAGAACTTGAACAGATTAAACCATGGGTTACGACACTGTTAAAAGTGATTTACCTGAGCAGTAGTTGCTGGTATTCAGCAGCTTGCTGTTGTTGTTGTTGCAAAATGGCGGCCTGTTGAGCCGCAACTGCCGCAGCGTTGTTGCTGACGGCGACAGCAGCTGCTCCCAGCTGCGATTGCAGCCCGAGCATCTGATTCTGCTGAGCAGCAGCTCCTCGGCCAGGACTCATTACGATTGGGGCCCCAGCCATTGCCATCGTTGGAGATCGAGCCAAAGCTGGATTGTTCGCTGCAAGCATTGGCAGCACACTTCGAGCTTGTGCAGAAAGTGCTGCTGCTTCTGAAAATATCAATAAAGTTACCGACGTTAACGGACAAGTAACATAGTTTAAATATAGTCACGTACATGAATGTAGTTACTTTGAAACACTTTCAAACTTGTGTGGCCTTTCATATACCTCATCACGAACACACCCCACTCACACGTATGGAAGATTGTATAAATTCGTTCTCCTGTTCAAAAAGGCCTTCTAGAGTTTATGTTATCAAGTGGTTATAATATTTATTGGGGTGTATATGACGGACGCGTGTAGCGGAGCGGTCAGACGTGTTCTGCAGTACACATGGGTTCGATCTTTCGCCCCTGCCTCACCGAAGCCTTTCAACTCCGGGATCGACAAATTAGAACCAGATCTGTATGGGAGAATTGCAGCACCGACTCAAAACATCGGTAGGCCAACGTGAGCCAGTGTATAGGTCAAATGTGGATTTAATCATCTTTAACGATGTTTAATGAAATCGAATGCATAGCGCAACGGCTAAGGATTGATCAATTCCGACAGTTGTGGCCTCTTTTCATGGATAACGGAGTCATATAAGAGCGACATAGGTAAAGGCTCGTTAAGAAAACATTAATGAATACCGTTATGGACAATAAACTTACGAAGAGCAGCGGCTAGCGGTTGTTTGAGCTGAACGGCAGCAGCGGCAGCAGCAGCTTGCTCAGTTGCTGAACGATAGGTGCCGTTAATAATGGCCAATTCCATAAGCTGTTTCCGTTTGAGCTCATCCTCGCCTTCAGGCTTCAATAAAATCGATGAATTCTGTTATACAACTCACATCGTGTAAACAATCCAGATATTATTAATCCGAAAGTTGACATAGAAAAGCTGTCAGAGGACAATATCGGTCAGCATAAATACTTCCACCACTACCTTCATATAGAACAACAAAAAGAGGTATTTTCTTAGGGCTATAAAGTCTTCGTCCCAATGGTTCACCGTCTCATCGTGGGACATGCAGCGGGGGTTCATCCGCCGGCAGGGTCTCCCAAGTTGAGAAGGTGTGTGATGTTTCCGCCTGGAAGCCCAGCTAAGAGCAAGCCAGTATAAGGAATTACTAGTGTCCTGGTATTAAATTGGTCGCAAAATGCCAAATCTCCCTCTATTCAATGTATACGAAAAGACCAACATACATAAATCAGCTACTATTCTAAATAGTGAAAAGGAGGCAGCAATTGGTAAAAGAGAGTGGCGTAATATCCTCAAAGTTGTTTATTGCTGCACCACAGCGGTGTAGATAGCGGAATGAAAAATTGGTAAACGTTGTGGACGATTGCTAACGAGACCTTGTTCCGCCGATGATATTGTCACCTGTTAGAACAAGCTTGTCGAGTTCAGTGAGTCAAAAGGGAAAAAGGAGGCCTACGGTTTAATCGGAGAAAAATCAAATTTGTGAACATGGTCTGTTGCAGGATAGCAGGTTGGTCCAAATAGTAGGAAATCCCTGGGCTGACTTTCTATTAACCTCAACACTGATCAATAGTTTACTGTTAACCCTAGCAGACGAAATTCAACATGTGAATTTTCATTCGCATAATAAACAGCCTCTCTTGAACACTCACCGTTTTGTTCTCTGTAAGTCCTCTAGCCATCTGGTGGAGAACAGCCGCACGGCTTCCCACATGGGTGAGGAATATGCGTGGTTCAGATCAAGAGATCAAAAAGTTATCCCAGATATGGCGCGAGGTCATGTATGATCAAACGACACTACTCGTTGCGTCTATTCTTCGACTTTTTTGAGTCTGTCCAAAACGACTCAATAATTTTTCGCACTAACGTTTCAGATTTTTGTATGACTATAGTGAACCTTGCTTAGCACCTCCTCCGTCATGTCTTTGTGTCCTATGTGTGCCTAGTAAAGTGTTCTGTTTGACTTTGAGCTTCCCAACCAGGTGATCTTTTGAACGAACGTAGAGTGGTTCCTGTTTCCCCAATGTATTCGCCCTTGCACGCTTTATAAGAGACTTCAGAAACCGTAACCGAATTTATGCAGTCACCGTCTCTACCGTTAGGGCATACCGTGCTATTCTGCGTTGTCCATAGACCCATAGACGGTCATACAGTCGGTTACGAAGCAGTTGGCGTACCACAGTGTTCTGTGACAACGTATTCAAAAACGACTACATCACGAAATAGTACCAAAAGGTAAATAATAAAAACATACTGGTTAATTACCTCTCCTCTCATCTCTCGGACAAAAATGGCGCTTGCAAGAAATATGATTAGAACAGTCACCAATGTGTGCACCGGAAGAGAGCAGAAGGAAGAATCTCTGAACTGGCGCCGCAAGTGGCCACTTCCAATGGCGAAGAAACAGTAGCTCCTCGGGATATGTGCAGAGGAAAACCAAGGCCAACAGACGGTAACTCTAGCGAGAGAAAGGTCCTGTCCATACTGCTGTTCATTTCTGAGGGAATAAGCACAGTTAGAATATGTTGCGTAAAAAGAGGTGATGTAGAGGAGAACTCCTTGGAAGAATTATCACCCAACACTCTCGGCGCCAGCTGGTTCGTAACTGCTTACATGACCGTCTATGTACAAATGAAAAATAGAAGAAAAGAAGCAGAACATTTTATGTCCGCATAGATGAGCACCTAGCTGGGAAGCATAAAGTGAAACAGAACACTCCATTACGCGCGCACAGGACACAGAAACATAAAGGAGAAGATTTTGAAATTAAACTCACTATCATTGCACAGGAATCCAAAACATCTGTGCGTAAAACTCCTGAAGCGTTTTGGATGAATTCCAAAACCAGAAGTGATCCGCAAGCAGGAATGCCTTGTGATCAGGCATGACCTCGCGCCATACCTCAGACTGGTTTTTTGACCTGAGCCGGGCACATTCCTCACCCACGTAAAACTCTGTGAGGCTGGTCTCCAACAATAACTGGTGGATTTACCAAGAAATGGTCAGTGTTCAAAAGAAGCTGTTTACTATGCAAATGAAAATTTATATACCATGTTGTATTTGCTGAAGTTTGAAAGTGTTTGACTTGGTATACTGCATGTCAGCTTTATCTTTCCAGGTTCTAAAGGAGACAAAACAACGTCAGTTGTCTTGAATAAATAGTGTGATGAAACCTTCGTGTCCGATCATCAACAAAACGGTGAATTATTAACGTGGATGGTGTCATGAACCAAGAGCATCATACCACCTATACCTGGGATATTCAATGAATATTAATAAAGACGTGGGAGAAATCTCCACGAAAGACAACGAAGAATGTGACCTTGCTTCGTGATTCTAGAAGCCCCTGATAAACCTGTTGCTACCGACATACACGCTCATGAAAATAACACATTTTCTTATAGCTTCATCCTCTGTAGCCTAAATTGATGCTCTAGTGAAAGGCAAAAAGTTCTGTACAATACACACGTCACTCAAGTGGTGTTCTTCGAAGATGAAACGGTGTACTAATTACGAAACCAGTTCTCGTAGTTTAAACCTTCGAAGAATATCCGACTCTTTAAGACAGATAGGATTAATCGTTGAGAAGTGAACAACTTGACCGATCATGTGATGAGGAAACAAAACTACAGACTGACGGAAATGACATTTTCGCGCATCCTTAAAGAATCAAAAGGACATTTTGAGAGATTCCAGCTCGTTCGTTGAATGCGTAAGCGTTAGCTGCATGAAGTTGAGGACCAGATCAAATCGCACCTTAGCCTGTGCGCCAATCCGGATAACTACGTAAGTAGTGGCTGCAAGAGAAGAGCATGAATGACTGAAGTGCAAAAACCTGTAAGACAAGTGAAAACGAGTCATCTAAGCAGGTATTGAACTGAACCAGACTATGACGAATTGGTCCCTTGCCTCCCCAGAAACTCATTAGTACTGAAATCATAGTGAATCGTTCGACAGGCTCGATTAATCCAAAATCCATGAACATACACTACCCAGTAATGGAAGTCAACGCTATCGTTTAACAAATCCCTCATGTAAAAGAATTAATAGCTGTATGAATGTGTCGAAAATGTGTGAAAAATCTGAAGAGAAACCTACAGCAGGCACAAGAAGTTTCTTGACCTCATCAACTGCTCGGGCGAGTTTGATTCGCGATCGATTGGGAGTGTCCTCACATTGGATCAAGACGTGCAGATCTTCAGACAGATGTTCCCAATTCGGTTTTCCACGATTGAGTTCTTCCTGAATTAACACCGAAGATTAACTATGTAGTAATACAATCAAACACCAGGTTACTTTTTTCTTATCTCGCATCGATCCTCGTCCCCGCACCATTATTTTACAACCCGTCTCCTGCTCAAGCTGTTTCGCTGTCATTCCTCGTGGTCCCAATATCCGTCCGACGAAATTGTACTAAATCAAAACGTCAATAATAATAGTAATAACAATAACAGTAATAACAATAACAATAATAATAATAATAACAGTAGTGATAATAATAATATTGTTAACGGCCTCGATGCAAGTTTCCTTAACAAATGCTTAGGAATCACACACATCTGGATGTTCTTTTGCTGGAACAAAGACTTTCTCTGTAGTGACTTGCACATCTCCTTCGGGATCTGGAAGGCTCATCTCTTCCTTCGTAAACTCGAATTGGAACAACGCCACACGCACCTTACTGATTTCTGAACAAAAAAGAAATTAATGTTAACCATCTCACAATAAAGTTCCCAAAAGCGTAAATAAACAAATAATGCTACAGCCTAACAACTCCGGAATTACTTAAGAACACTAGTGAACATTTTGCTGCATTTCTCTTCAGGCCGACTGAAATCACAAAGCGAAGAAATGAAATGTCATGGAAGTTCACCTTCATCTGCGAGTCGTTCTAGGTGATGAAATACATTTGGAAACGCTGAGAGTTGCTTTTTGTCCTTGAGCAGTTGTGATAAGTATTCAACGGAGTACTGCTGGCTGGAAGAGATATTCGAACCTGGAAGGAAATTAAGCGTCAAGATCGACAATACATATGCACTTCATAGTGACGATTATAACTAACGAGGAAAATTCATTAGAAGATACCTAAAGAACTGGGTGTGAGCAGAGTAGAGCTGGGTGGGTCAAACATGGAAACGGAATGGAACGGCAAGGTGATCCGGGCTGCACAACATTCGCTATTACACCACGCGGCCGTCACTGTGCCTAGCTGCCCTTCACGGTGCGCCTGTTCTCCTAATAGACAGATAGCCCAGCGGCCTGGAGATGCCTTTTTACGAAGCCCCAGCCCCACGTCCGCCTCAATTGAAAACATTACACCACGCAACTACGGTGGACCCTCCGCGGATCCCATTGCTGCCAAGTTCGTGGCAGCCGGAGCGAGGCCGCGAGGGATTCCCATCTATAGTTGCCCAAGGCCGATCTAACCCGCAACGCCCATGGCTGTGCTTTCGATAGTTGTAGATGTTTTTTTCGATAATCTTGATAGTTTCATAGAATGCATCTTATCACTCTAAATATACCAATGACTTTTCTGAGATATTCTTCCAATTGTAAATCTGCTTGAAGTTCTAATTCGTTAAAACAAGCAAAATACATGTCCAGAAAATTGCTAATGCAAACGTGGCAACATCAAGGACTAAGATACATGTGGGGAACACCATGCTACCCTGTTATGGGAAATGCAGACTGTTCGATTGCTTCCGTGTTCGAAGCGAAATAAGAGTCTCCACAAAAGAAGCAAAAACAGTGCGTTTCGTTGAGCCCAAAAGAAACCAGAATTCCTTCTAAGTCGAATAAGTGAATAAAATTTACTAGGAGCTAAGATAAAATTGTTTATATTGAATGGCGCTATTATTTTCGAGCAAGTGAATTGCATAGAATGCGCATTGTCCGTTACGGGGTTAGAATCTTCACTGTTAGCTGCGTTATGATCAAAGAGCAAGCGTGCAATAATGTAAACCTTATTCTTTCGGTCAATATTGCTAATCAAGTTAGATCTTGCCCTTTAGAAATTCCACCAATTGTTCAAGTTTAACAGACGAGCACAGCAGTCATGGTATAACTTGGAGTATAGGTAAGGTTGGGATAGGCCGCCTGCAGATTCCAATATGACAGCAAGCCTTTACAAGCACCAAAATGTTATCGTAAACTACAGCATGGACTATTCCTGGCTGGCACGGTGTGTTAAAGCATGTGATAATAAACACTGAGCAACATAGTTTTCGGCAAGCTTAACTATTACTTTCACGAGGGCAAGCAATTAGTATGTGCAGTGGATTTAGAGAGACGATAATATTAATGTGAAGCATATTCTGTAAGTTGGGTACCATTAGCATGGTGGTGATGGGACTGCAGAAGGGCGGCGGCCGAATCGGCGGCGGTCATTGCTGCTGGAACGGCGGTAGGATGGCCGTCCGTGGATGATGGAGCAGCGACTGGAGGTCTCGGTCCCACGGTCCCACTCTGCAACAGAAGAGCAGACCACGTTAGCCGAGCTAACCACACACACACGAGCGACGCAACGAACACAACGTCATCACACAACAACAATAGAGGCTAACGTTAAAACAGCATAGCATGAAAACCGGCTCTACTCATTGCAAGTTATTAAAATTCGCAACTTGTAAAGTGGAGCTGAGTAGAGCTGTGTTGGGTAGCAGGACGTTCCTGCACCGCCTGCGTATTCTGCCAACGAATCCACTTCCATTGACTTCACACGGAAATTTTGTTGTTGAAATTCTATGGCTAGTGAAAATTTGTGACAGAATGTAACTATGATCTGTCACAATACGAATTAACCCTACGTTTAACCCTACGTGCTTTGTTGATCACTGAAGACATTCGAGTGAAGTCGTTCAAGGACGACTTGGTCAGTACAACACTAATAGGTTGCTTAAGAACTGATCTTAAAAGAAATTTGAAAAAAAAACACGCTGACGAGACAACTGTCACTTAGAATTCTACTGAAGTGTAATCTCTTTCCCAGTCTAGATTCTACTGTGTTCTGAAAGCTACTTGAGAAAGTGGCTGTCACACGGGGCTGTGGAGACCTTCGACATTGTTTTTCTTTACGAAGAAATGAGAAAAACATTGAATGGTGTGGGAATTATCTCATATCGTTAGTGAATGATGGTGAATGCGCGAATGATTAGAATCGATTAGAAAGAGAGAAACGGGGAGAAACTGGGACAATATCTCCACATGTACTCGGCAACGACGGTGGACCGGCAGCACCCGAGACGATAGATGAAGCAGCTGACGCCCAGCGCCCTAGTCCAGGATAAGTCGGCAACTGACTCCTCGCAGACGTTCTCCACGAACTCGATCGATTAATCCGCTGACGGACGGCATCAAATCACGCGGCAGAACTCACACTTTCGAGGAACTTGGTGTACTCGGACGGACGGATTACATTCGTGACTATAGCAAACAGGAGCAACGCTACCGAACAGACGGAACAATGCCCGAACCAACGACCACGTGCAGGTATATGTAAGATAACAAAATAAGAATAATGTAAGAATTGTGGAATTATGAGGAATGAAGACTTGGCGAACCTGGAGTAGTTACTGGTCGACGTGGAGACAAGCGATAGGAGATGGGGACGCGGATAAGATGGCGACGAATAAGAGTAGACCCGTACCACTGATGTATATCATCTACAACGACCTCCAAACAAAGACAAAATAGCCCGGGCCATCTTAATAGGTGAACAGACATAACGTAACATAGAATTTGCCGACAACAGAACGAGGTCATCAACAACAATATGGAATATGTTGAGCGCGAGTACCATTATATAACAAGAGTCACTGGATTAATTCATTATCGTGAGTTCGTAAGAAGTACAAATGCATTGAGTCACGCCGTACTGAGAGCTAAGATGAGGAACGCTATGTTTTACACAGCGCCGCAAGAGCTGACAGAATGTTGACTGAGCAGCGCTTAACCCGAACTCTAAGTGTCGTGTTGCCTCCACTTAACCTCCCGCTCCATCTCCGTCAGATCGGGTGATTCTGTAGTTCATCATCGAGCAAAAATTTCAGTTCAAGAAGGTAGCGTACAGAAGCGGTCTGATTAGGAAGGGGCAAGGTAAAACATCACGATGACTGCCATTACGGCGATTCCAGTTCTGGCAAGTGAAACAGGTCGTCGCATCGACTTCGTCCGCCCACTCCCAGACATACTTCCCGATGGACTAAGTCTTGCGCAAAATGGTCTTCACAACGAAAAATATCTTCCTTCGCAATGTTTCCACCTAAGTCATTTTGCTGTATAGGCATAATTTTTTCATTTTACATAACCCATCATCACATCTACAGTGCGGTTCCCGGCAGTTTATACATTCCATTCATTTTCCTGGCATTTGTTGTTCACCGTGGTCTTCGAACACCTCCCATGTTGTTTCGGTGCTGCTTGAGGATTAGTTCGTCTTTATGAATGTTGCTAAATATTGATCGAGTCGATTCTTCTTGAAATCTCGAGGATAACCCAGTTAGGGCGCTCCCACGTTGATTGGGGAGTGCGACGGATACGGGGTCGAACAAGGACCTTGTTCCTGATGGACTCCATCACTAACCACTGTGCTATCCACCTGCCCTGGAATACGGGAATGAACTTGTCAGAAATTAGGAACATAGTAGAAATAACCCTTTCAAAGCAACTCTCTCTTCATAAAATTTCCAGCATCTTTCGACCAGCTTTTAGATGGACCGGTCCTCACATTGTTGAATGTTCAAAAAAGAGCTACTACCATTGAGTACTAAGTGACTAGAACTTCCAGTTAGTGATGTATAACATACATTAAGGACAAGTAATTAATACTAAGCTAATTAGAAGCGAAGCTAACATTGTCAGTGATTGTTATAAACGTGTCTAGGAGTTAGATGCTTCTTAAATGCAAAGTCAGAGAGCAGACAAGTGAAATCTCTTAAGCGAAACTCACTTTTGGGGATACCATCGGCGCTTCAACAACTGCTCCCAGCTGTTGTTTAGGAACTCTTTACTCACATTATTGGAATGATTGCCTCTATACAAAGCCGAAATGAATGTGGAATAAGAGAATCTATTCTTCCCAAGCAATATTTAATTGAATTTGATCGTAGGTTGGGGGTTGTAATCGTATGACCCAAGCTAGCCATCACCACGTGTTGAAATGAGCTCCACGTGATGCATAAATCTGGACGACAAATGTGCACAGTTAATTCACAAACTTTGAGGTTCAGAAGTGATCTCAAGAGTAGGCTATTTATGTGGAATACATACATACAAATCAGAACAGCTGATGCATTTTACTGCTTGCAAAATCACCCAAAATGTTTTGAAAAGAGCTTTAGTTTCCTCATTGAAACGTCAGCTATATCCCTGATCTGTTCTCATGGATTCAATATTTGGTGACCTACATGTTCGTTCCATCGCTGTTCTCCACTGGCTATAGTTTGACCATTGGTGAGAGCTCGCATGATCACTGAGTATTCAACAAACCGTGAGGATGTTCCTTGCCTCGTGCGATAGCTCTCTAGACCTGGTCTGATGTTCTAACCTGAAGAATAGCAGCTGTAAACTTAAATGTGAAGTGTAAAGATGTACAGAGTACAGAAGGAACAAAGTTCCAAGAGAAATATTGGCTGTAAGGTTATACTTTGGTGCTTTCAAGTTAGTGACGATGTGTGATGGAAACAGGCGCTTCTCTTGTTGGCACATACCGCCACAGAGGTGATTCGAAAATTTAAGCACTCAGAATAAGCACAACAAAAAATGAGAGTTGACCAACGGAAGCGAATGTCGGTAGTGCAAGATAGCGCGTTAGAGTGTCGATAATGGAGGTTATGTGCCGCAGTAGTGACGAAGAACATATGGACTGGAAATGTGTCGCTTTTTATTCCAGATGTGGCAGTTCGCTCCCGTTTGCTCTTACCGAGGACTCAGCACTGCTATTTTGAATGCCTAGCTTGTGAAGGCGCTTTCGAGAAGATCTTTCACGAAATGTGTGAGAGAGCTGTTTAAAGAACTAGTCATAACTCTCTACTTCAGAAAAATGCTGTATTCGGAACCGTGCTCATGTTGGATCAATAAATGAGAGTTGTCATTTCCTTTGAAACCAGAAAATGTCGCAACCTCAGTGAAGGATTTCCGTCAAGGTCGTCACTGTTCTGTCGTGCACTTGACGCACAATCACATTTGCGAACACACAGGCGGACAAGTCCTGGAAACCACTGCTGAGGCCGACAGAAGACGTCGTGAATTGCAGCGAAGTGCAGTGCAGTCCCATTACCTTTTCGGTAAGGACAAGAAAACAGCAAGAGTAACGACATACATGGTCCTTTCTGAAGGCTTCTTGAGATTTCAGCACTACAAAATGAACCATTGAACTGCAATTGAGAAGTGGCAAGCAAGAGTAAAGTAAAGCACAAATTTCAGGAAAAAATCTGGATAGTCAAACGGATAAAGTGTGATGATGATAATGCGCCATTCAATATAAACAATTTTACCTTAGCTCCTAGTAAATTTTGTGATAATGATGACGTCGATAAAAGACTAATTCGGTAGGACACGTCTGTTCTCCGGCTCGCAGCAGTACAACATCGCTTTTCGTCGTCATCACTGTCGACTTAATCCAAATCCTTTGTCAACGGGAAAACCAGTCTTCTCGACACCTCACCACCACCACCACCACTGTCGCACAGGTGAAATCATTCGAAAAGCCACCAAACTATGAAACTAATGTGCAGTGAAAACTGGATGCCTAAGGGAATAAGAAAGACCGAGCGAAATGACTCTGAGGAACGAAAAAAAGTCGTGCTAACTGAAACAAATGAAGACTGGTAGAAATTTCTTCAGCGTCTTTTAAAATTTAATCAATACGTCCAA
Source organism: Angiostrongylus costaricensis (assembly GCA_900624975.1). Taxonomy (NCBI): domain Eukaryota; kingdom Metazoa; phylum Nematoda; class Chromadorea; order Rhabditida; family Metastrongylidae; genus Angiostrongylus; species Angiostrongylus costaricensis. The sequence goes on from UYYA01003950.1 coordinate 184,264, forward strand.
AATTCGGCAAGAAGACTGAGATATATGCAAAATTCGGAAGATTAGGTGCGTTTAGAACTCATGACTACCCTTTTCGTGGTCTCACATTTTACCCGTTGCACCACCAAAGGTCATTGTTTTGCCTTTCTATGAGCCGTTTTTTACCCTAATGAGGTTATCAGCAATCGCTCGTCAACAGGAATGATCTGGAGAGCAAAAATCGTCATTAAACCCACTTAAATTGAAGCCGAGTGGGTGGGTAGCGTTGTGACGACGGTGCCGATCATCGCGAGCACGGTCCTCGCTCCGTGCTCACCAAACTTCCCATCCTTTTAGGGTTGGCCAATCGGTACCAGGCTAATTAGGGAAATGCTCACAGTCTGTAACGCAAGTGGAAACGCTCTAGCACGACTATCTCAGGAGACTCGAGAGATAGTAGACTCGACCAACATTCAATAACATTGATAAAAAAGACGAAATCCTCAAGCAGCAACCGAACCCACACGGAGGTAGTTGGAAGGCCTTCGTGGCTGATGATTGCACGGAAACGAATCGAATGCCAGAAGTGCAGGGATACACACAATAGATGTGAAAGAAGGGTTTTGAGAATAAAAAATAAGAAATAAACAAGATAAAGCTATAGGAGAGATTACAACATTTCAACTTTTATTGTCCAAAAGTGCAATCCGTGGACGAAACCATCTAATAACCTCTATGTTTAAAACAAAGCAAAAGAAAATCAGCAGAAGAGTTGTCAGCTCACCGCTTCTGTGACGGCACCCTAGATCTGAGCACAGTACTCTCTGAATGGAGTGGCTAGGATGGTGGGCGTTTCGGTTTCAGTAGGTGAATGAACTACTGGGAGTTATGATGAAGTCACGATAGAAAAAGATCGACAATAGCGCCAAAGTGTAGAATTTCACAGGCGCATACGACTACCCCCAAAAGAAAACCAATATCGTCTGGCCTCTAAAACAGTCATAGTAGCAGTTCGGTACGATTTTAGTACGGGAGCTATAAAAGAGTAAGCATAAGAGCAGAAAAACAGAGGAATCTGCTGAAAAGTGTCCCAGTGGTCAGTTATCGATTGCGTACCTACCGATTTTCACAACGTTTGAAAACGATGAGTGGAGGATTAAGAGGAAAAGAAAGAAATATAAGAGGATGAATCTGAAGAGGTGGAGAACGAACGAATGAAGGGAGAGTGTGCGTGGCCACATGGCGGATGTGTAGCATGATCCTGATGGGTGAGTGAGGTAGTGGTGGGAGAGGATCAATGGCATTCAAACGGACGTGGCGGACGCCTGATTGGTCTTGACCTTGGCCACCGATGCCCTCCCACCCACCCGCCGTCTACAAACATTTGCCGGCGGCTTCCAGGCACTTGACTTCTTCGCGTTCTGGAACCTTCTCACGAAGGTCGATACAGCAGCAGAGTCTTCATCGGGCGGAACTATTGTTGAATGGCTCAAAGAGTTTCCCATTTCAAAACTTTCAATATTCATTGCTGTTCGGTGAAAGCGCGAACAAATACGTGGGCGATCGAGGGGTTCGCATACACATTTCTATTGTATAGGAACATTCCTATGGGGTCTCTAGGACGTCGAATTTTTAACTTTTAACTTTATTTTACTAAGGTGAATGGTTATTACCAGAAACCTCACAATTTACGGAACAAATACCTAGGTCTTCCCATTACGGTAACGTTCTAGGCTTCTGGAGTCACGAATTTTCTGAAGACATTTCCAACAGAGACTTGATTATTGAGGACAGATGTCTCAGAGATTGTTTTCCTGACTGATTGTGGATGAGACCGGACGAGAAGTTCCTATCCCTCCAAAGTTATCTGTCGCGTCTCTCAACGAGCTACTTCTGAGCGTTCCGCTCGATCGGCGATCGATCCCGATCGATACAAGCAGATCGCAGTCGTTCTTGATCCATTTCGTCGATTTCCTCCCATTCACTGACAAATCTTTTGTACTGTAACGATGGTATAGGATTCAGAATGTTACATTGTGTGGTTCGATTTGTTGAGTACAAAAATGCTATCACAACGTTCATCTGATGGCAGTTTCGCACTAGGACCTTTGAAACAGATTGCGTTGAGAAGAGCAGGTCAAGCTCTTCATAATTCTGACCTTCTCACTTTGAATCCGTTCATGTTTGTCAAATCGTTGTCCAGGTTTTATACGATGTCTGGAAGCCGTATTGTCTAAATCTGCTCGGACTGGCGCTTAGTCATGTTTGATAGGAACTATTTTAGCTTCAAGGTACTTCTCTTCTCCATTTTGCTAGCCTTTGGAGCACTCTATCCATGTTGAGAACGCCAAGGATTGTTCAAGTTCAAGTTTGCTTTTTTCTCCTTTTATTCTTACATTTCTAGCGAATTGCTATAAAAATGTTAACGTAAAAACTTGAAACGGAATGACCAGCTTAAATGCATATACTATGAATACGAAGGATGAATCGACAATTAGGAATATGGGGTAGGAATTTTAAAGATAGAAGTCAACACCTACTTCAGGAAAACCAGTAGTTGTGAGCTATTTTGTAGATATACCACAGGAAAGCTCACTTGGTGAAAATCACCACTCTTTATGACAAGTAGTGAACTGAAGAGGGCGTAGACCAAATACTAGGGAGGATCCAGGACGACGATGTTGTAGACGGATGGCGGGCAGTGAACCAGTCGGCCAACTCCGACGCAGAGCTCGATGAGATGACGACGTTGTAAAGACAGCGAAGAGTTGAGGCCGAGTCTCGTGACACTCACGCTGCCTACTGTAGAACTCGATCGATAGAGCTGGTCTGTCAGGTCGGATCGGATTGGGTCGGGCCCAGTGGGCGCAGCTCGCTCTCGGCTGGACATGGTTAGCACCCACCACCCACCCAATGGGACTCCGGCGGCAGCCGACTCGCCGACGCCATTCCTCGGTGGCCGGCAGTCAACAGGCATTATTTGCTCGTTGTTGGCGGGTGAGGAATTGTTTCGACATTTGCTTAAGACGGCCACAATATGCTGTTCTCCGTCTTGGATGTCACGTGTGGGGAACAAAATATCGGTGCTCATACAACGGAGCTTCAGAATATTAGCGTTGCTGTCAAAAGTGCCTTTATGGAGTAGAAACTGGCAGCATTTTACGCGTATTTGAAGGCAAGGAAGGGAAACTAGTTTGAAACAAAGTGTCAGAGAAATCTATCTATCTACGACGACGAAACAAACGGGACCACGAAATGTGCTGGCCGGGTAAACGGCATGAGGATTGTGAATTAACATGGATGATATTTGCTAGGACGGAAGTTCTTCACCAGAAGTGATCAGGAAACCGGCCAGCTTTTCATGTAGTCCATAGCTAATGGAGGCGTTTCTTACTGCTAGTTTTTTCAGTCATCGTGACAAGAGTTATTATCGCTTTTAAGTATCTCTGTTCATAACAGATTGTGTTTGTACGTCTTTAATTCATAAAAGGATAAAGGATAAAGTTCTCTGCGTTGATCAATACTTGAGGGATGCGCCTTGCACTCGACTTCATTAAACACCGACCGCGGGAGGATGGAAGGCTTGGTGAGCCATGGGCGTGGGGACGATTGAACGTGTGTGTTGCAGGGCGCTTCCGACCACTGCGCCACACGCGCCACCTTTAGCTTATAAAATACCTTAAATGATAAATTTTTTTCAATATTTGGCTATAGAGCAGGACTTTTTTTGCCCCTACACTGTTGGAATATTCAAGGCTGTATCGACTAACTAAGGGCAATTAAACTCAAAGTCGGAAACCCAACTGTTACGCAAACATCGTCATTAGCCGACGTTATAAAAACACACTCATGAACGCTGAACGGCACGGAATCTGTGGGCGATAGAACTATGTAAAAACTTCGAGCTTGTTTCGAGCGTCCGACTACTATGGGCATTCTTGGTGATAAAATCCGATTTTTAGGTTCTGATGATTTAGGTGTATGAGATAATTTGCAGTAGACATCTTTTTTGTGAAGTGTTCTTCATCTTGATTCCGATGAAGTGCTGATTTTCTCCACGTGGCGGCTTCCAGTGAGACGGCTTTCGTGCGGAACACAATCACATATCCTGAGTTAGTTTTGATGACATTCAGATGAGCGACAGCTGAGCATGTGATAACCTATTTTGTGTGGTGGCCAATTTCGTCATCGAGAAATGCAATATTGGGCACTCAGTAAATGTCCATTGCCAGGCGTGCCTCAAAATAGATGCTCATTAACCGACGTTAGGAGCGAAATGAGAAGATTCAACCTACAAGCCGTCATCAAACACTGCGCCGTCACCGTCAGATATTGGGTGCTAATGAACAAGCACTGTGAATGACATCTATGCCTTGAAGCGACTTTTTTGGCTTTTTTATCAACCATTTACTACATGCTAGTCAGCCCACAACTGCTACGTGAGAATAGAAAACTTTCACATTTTTATAAGAATGCGTAACTGTTCTGATATAAAATACGTTACCACTGAATGAACGCCTCCCATAAATTATCTCGGCGCTTGCGTTACAGAGTTTGTTAGGAAATTTACTAGCGTCACGATAAAGTATCATGATTTTCAGATCTGTCAAGTGAAAGTGTCAAACGATCTTCTTGAAAGAGTTGTGTTTGGACGACACCAAGCCTCTGATCTGATAAGTTTTATCGAGAAATGTGCTACTTCACACAAGACAGTTACCATCACTTTACTCAGTTGGTCGTCGATTCACTCGAGCAGATTCTTCTCATCGACCGGCGATTTTCAACGCGTTGATTCGATTGCCCTCCACATCATTCAGAACCAGTCTGTTTATCGCCTGAAACATTACAATTTCTTCTTGGAGAGCTGGAACGTCACAGGACAGTAATGCACTTCGACACCGACGTTCATTCGAACATTCGATTAGCACTGGCAATCTAGTTAGTTTGTAACTATCATGTGGTCGTTAGTTGAAGTTAAAACGCCCCATAATTCTAATAAATCTCGAATTTGGACTTACATGACATTTAAACTCAAGGTCGGGAGAATAGCACTTATGAAGAATGAAATAGGTAAAACCATGCTCTTCAAAAAGACACAGAAAGAAGCAAAGAAGTCAAGAAAGAAGTATGTCCTCATGTGTTTCCTTGATTTGGAACCTTTGTTTATTTTTTAGAACAAAACAACGATGACCATGGATTCGTAACCAATTCGGTTCTTTGCATTAGGAGACAACTAGGCCATATTGGCGATAATCTCTTGTAGTAACTTTTATGGCGGACCGAATTTTCGCATTAGAGAGTTCGAAGTGCACTTGTGCTAATGCACTTATTACTGCTAAACTAGAACAGTATTTGCTGGTTTGTAGTCTGTTATGAGGTGGTGCCGGAACCGAATAGTGTCACCTTTCGCACTTCTGCAAGAATAGACGCATCTGAAAAGGTTTAGCGTTCCTTTGCGAAGCTTCCTTGCCTGGGTAAACCAAGGTACCAGTTGGTACTGAATTTTAGGTCAAGTCGAGAAGGGCGGGATAAATCCACCACTGTTAGTTATTTTTCATGTAAGCGTTTATTCAAAGAGTTCCTATCTTTTCACTGGCTGCGCTTACAGTGGCTATAATCTTGTCACTGCAAAATAATGGAATTGACTTTTCGATACACAACTCTTATAACCGTGACATTTAGCAGGGGTGACGAAGACCAGAGAGTATGTCTTAATAAGTAACGTCTCTAATCATAGCCAAACAGATCAGTGCTCGTTTTGAGGCTAAATTCCAATTACACTCAATTTTCTTGCTTTATCCATATATGTCAGGCCAGTCGAATATTTTGCATGAATACTTACACAAGTTTTTTTAAGCTCTTCATAATCTTGGATTCGTATACTGATTCTGCTACACCAGTCTTGCATCTAAGCACAATACCACCTATCTGACGGGTGGCTTATGCTGTGGGCATGTTGTGACGAAATTCTAGTCCGATATGTAGTCCGACTTTTTCTGGTCTGGTGTTCGGATCTGTTTCAATAAACCTGTAAATGCTAAGAGAGGTTACACTTCTTTTTCTAGACTGTTTCTGAAATTCATCTGGACCATTTTCGTAGCCGTTTGTCGTTAGTGATATCTCGATATTCTCGTTGAGGAAACACGAGGTGTTTACCTTATTCTTTATTCCGTTAAATTTCGGCGGATTCCGCCTTCTTCGGAGCCTGCAAGAGTATACTGATAGGCAATTTACTAAGTCAAACACACCAGTAACACATACAGAAAGATGAAAATCTAAATCGCAATCACACGATCAACAGCTTCTCGAAAAAATCCACCGTTTATTACGCGCCTTCCACTGAGGAAGAACAGCTGATCAGCGTCGCATATGGTCGATAAATGCACCACGCCACAACAGAAGTCGAATCGAAGGTACGGGGCCAGATCACGTGTGATCTCCGGAGATTCCTCCCGGCTGATCATTCTAGGGTTCCTGGTATTTATCCAAAAAACCTCTAGAAGTTTGCGCATTGGTGTTATCGCATCCTGTGCGAGGATAGTGGCTTTAATATCAAAATTGCCTCCGGTATGTTTTTGTATCCTATGCATCCCTAGTTGGGTACTTAGTCTTCCTCTTCGTTTTCCATCTAGGTGTTCTTTTATGCGGATACATAAAGGTCTGCCCGTTTCGCCAATATATTCATCTCTGAAAGTACCACAAGAGATCAGGTGTGTCGTACCTGAACTCATGCACTCACCGTCTTTGCCGTAAGGGCAAATTACGCAGCGTTGTGTTTCGCATAGACGGTCATATAGTCGGTTACGAACTACTTGACGACGAAGGGAATCGAGTGGTATTTCAACTATCGCTAATGATGTCAATACGTTCGCGACACTGTGCATTGATTTCGATGCGAATCATGCGTGAAATGGCTTTTTTCAGCTTGAAGCCGACATATCTCAGCCCTCGGTGAACCACATCAGTTGGAATAACATCGTGAGATTTAACACATCTTGGTCTAAAAAATATTTTTTTTCTGTCTTATACATAATTTTTACTTTTCAATTATCCTTTTTAAATCAAGGCTTATAATTCGAACTGCAAAACAATTGAACAGGTTTTGTCCAACAGGAGACAACGGTGTTCTCCAACGTAACGATGGTTTTTGCGGAAGTATTTTTCCATACGATTACAAGGTTCTCAGTTCCCCCATTACTCTGTTAGAGAGAAAATCATTTCCGGTTATCGACAAACAAAGTTCATTGCTAATCTGTCAATGTAGCAATGCCTTTGTTCTTATTCCCACTTTTTATCTTATTCGCATTTGCGTTGCCTTCACCACATGACGGGGGTGGGACTATGCCATTCCGGGAGTTTGAAATAGACAACACTATCATTCTATTCTTTGATTCACGTATTCTTTCTTTGATAAGCTAACTCGAGGTTGATAAACAACTTTATTCGGCTACGTTTCGACCTCTTCGTCTTCCGCAGAGTCGATAATCTGAGCCAATGTTCACAGTCCTTCGTATTCTCCGGGCAATCCCGCAAACAATAATCTTTCTGTAAGAGAGAGCATTGCCAGGTGAAGTCGCCTCATTTGACTGGTGCTCCACTGAAGAAGATAAGGGTGGATATGACGACGAAAATACCACATCGAGAGTACGAAGGACTGTTGATATCTACTCGGGTCATCTGCTCTGAAGAAGACGAAGATGTCGAAACGTTAGTCGAATAAAGTTATTTGTCAACCTCGTGTTAGCTTACCGATGAAGGAATACAGGCTGATTAGTTATACTGAGGTTGAAGGAAAGTCAGTTCTTAAAGCACTGTCATTTAATTCTTAGAATAGGTGCTGTTTTCTTACATTTGCTCGAAATCGAAATTTCTCTTTTCGTGAATTCCCGAGGAGCCTGAGGCTGCTTGCCAGCTCGCTAAGCGCGCTATGTGGAGTTGATTTCGGCGATAACTCACAATAAATTCGGTGAGGTCGACAAAAGTTCTCAATATTTTAATGACGATCCAAGCGAGAGAATAACATATGTCATCTGATTAGCAACTGTTTTTATCAGCGTTCCTTTAAGATCCATGCATACAAAGTGTTATTAAATGGACGAAGTATCTACGTCTTCTGGTTTTGGACGATACCGTCCAGCGCCCACATGCTGATATATCCTAGATCTTGAACTCATGAACTAGACTCATGAACTCTTGACGTGGACTTTACGCAGGAACTCAAGCATGACAAGTGTTTTAAACTGGAAAAATATCTTATTTATCGCCCATGTATTACTCTGTGCGGTTGCTATCAATCAACTAACTTAAATACTTACAACAAATAAGCGGCTCTGAAGAAGGCGAAACCGCCGAAACGTCAGCTATTGTATCCTAATCAATTCTATAATGACAACCTATTATCAACCAATGCCGAGGTTAAAAAAAAGTCGGTCTTAGGAGTTGCTACAGGAAGAATCGTTTACTCGAAAACATGGACATGGAGTCAGGTGTTTCTTGTTCCTATTTCTCAAGGTTCTTAAAGGCTCACCAAGTCGATCGCTTCCTCTTATTCAGCTATGAAACTAAATCTTTCATATTGACTTCCCGACCTAGTCGTAGCTAGAGCGTTCAGAGGTGTTCATTTCGTTGAGCAGGAATGGAGTATACGAAATAGGTCCGTTCTTATGAACATCGCTTTCGTGAGAGTTGTTGGAAGAAGAATTTTTCCACAGCCGCTATCAAAGTCGGCAAGCATTTGTTTCGCTTGGTTAATGCTTGATGTTAGAAGAACGACGTCATCGGCAAAGCGAAAATGGGTTAATCGCCGACCATCGATTTTCACTCCCATGTTGTCTCATTTCAATGTTCACCTGACGTTGTCGAGGATCGCAGCAAATAATTTTTAACGATATGGTATCGCATTGCCTAACCGCTCTTTTGACGTCGATCGTAATATCGCTATAGAATAGTGGTATTTTGGTCGTGAAACTTTTATAGCTAGTGAAGTGGTTAGTGATGCTGTCGATCAAGAAACAAAGGAAATAGCTCGACTGCCTCCCCAACGCTCCCCTCCGATCCACGCGCTTTAGATTGGCTATCTCCAACGCTGAATGAGAATTGACGTGACCAGGATTTTACGAGACCCATAAAGAAGAAAGCCGAAACAACATGCGAAGTGTTCGAAGACCTTTGTAGACAATGAAACCGAGGGATATGAATAGAATGCAAGAAGTGCCGCGACACGCGTGGTAGATGTGATGAATAGTCATGTAATAAAAAAGAGGAAAAATAATCAAGGTAAGTTACCTAATTGAACCTCTGCTAGACGGAATCGAATCCATATCGCACGACTTTGCCACAATAACGAAACCCTCGCTGATCTTCATCATCACCCGACCATATACAAACTCACGACTCTTCATTATCAGGTTGCTTTTTAGAACATAATAGAAGCAGCACTGACTAACAAAATTCACCAATAAAGGATAAAGCTCTTGGCGTTGATCAATCCGTGAGTGAAGCGCCATGCATTCGACTTCATTAAGCATCGTTGGAGGCGATAGAATGCACACCTGGCCTTTACAGGGGCTCGCAATGGCCTACCGGTGCATCGACCCAATGCTTCTGTCCTCCCAGACAAGTCCGGTACCAATTTTCCAAACTCGGAGGGATGGAATGCTTGATGGCCCATGGGCACAGGGGTCGATTCCACGTGTGTATTGCTGTGCGCCTCCCACCACTGCGCCACACGGCCCCAATTCATCAATAGTGTCCTTAAACTGCGAGCCAACGCAAGGGATGCTGTCTGTTGTGAAATTCAATCGGTAGCATCAACAATCTCTCATTGGTTTGATGGTAATCAACGATTTATGTCTGGTGCCTACGAGGAGTGAAACCAATGTTATGAATGTTATTCTCCATGAAATGTTGGTAAAGAACATGAAGTTGGAAAATAAGTGAATAATCGGGTATAGAGCAGTTGGAGTGCGTGTGGCGCACTGGTGGGACGCGCCCTGCAATACACATGGGATCGATTCCCATGCTCCAGACCCATGCCTTCCATCTCTCCAGGGTCGGCAAATTGGTACCGAGGAGAGCAGCACTGGCTCGACACATCGGTTGGCCACCGCGAGTATTGACTCGTAATGTAAAGGCTATATATGTCACCTATATGTATAAGGCCATATATTCAGCCACCTCCAAACGGTGCTTAATGAGGTTGAGTGCATGGCGGGCACATCCCTAAGGGATTGATCAACGCCGAGAGCTTTATCCTCTATTCTTTTACAGCAGTCAGAACTCTACTCCACAGGTTTTCACCTATGAATACACGTCATGAATCAACCAGTTTTCCGAATTCCTTAACTTTAACCATGATTTTCAAAAACAATTTTCGGCCCATTTTTCTAATTGCTTCTGTCTCGCGTATGAACACGTAAGTATTGTATATGAGGTCAGTAATAATACACTTTAGCAACATCATGGTTGCGGTAGAGCTTTTGTGCTGTCAAGCTGAATTTCATGGAATGGTTGATGTTGATTGAGGTGAGGTCATCCCAGTGCCGACCACAGTGAATGTGTGATGGCATTTCGACATTTCCTTTCTCTTCTTCTTCCCTTCTCTTCTCTTTTTTCTTCTCTTCTCTTCTCTTTTCTCTTCTATTCTCTTTTCTCTTCTCTCCTCTTCTCTTTTCTCTTCTCTTCTCTTCTATTCTCTTCTCTTCTCTTCTATTATCTTCTCTTCTCTTCTCTTCTAAATTTCTTTTGAAATGGCCACATCATGAGATTCCCTCGACTCTGAAAAAGAAAAGGAGAACGGAATTTACAATGCCCATGTCACATAAGTATACATGATTCAACGTGATCTGGTTTATAAACTTCGACGAGACTGCGGAAAGACTACTGCGTACTTCTGTGATGTATAGCTTTGCATATAAAGCTAAGTTATAAGACACTTTTTTATCCGATATCTTACCTGCTACGGACATAATACGAGCAACAGGTCCTGCTACTAGGCCAGTCGATGTCCCTCATGCTTACAATTTCGATCATTCTGCTTAGAAGACGTCTCTGTGATGGATAGAACATCGATTTGCTTGGTGCCAACATGTCATTGTGGTGAAGTTTATATCGTCTACAAACCATTTCAGAGGTAGCGTTGTCAAAGATCCCCGTGAGATCATTTATTACGAAGTCCCTCTATGTTCTCTGAGCAACGTCAAAAAACTGTAGGCAGTTGAAAGAAGAAAACGGAAAGTCTTAAACCGTTTACAGCTAGATATGTCAGCTCACCGATATTTTTGCAGTTAACTGTTGCGTAATCAGTGCTACAGACAGCCTTCCAAGTCGCTCGATTCACGTAATCTGAATGGAAGAAAATACCCAGATCGTGGAACAAAAGTCTATCAGAACTATGCTAGCTTTTTATTTGTTGCCTACTACAATTTTACACGACAGGGTATTATATGAAATACAACCATAACGACACAAAGATATTTGCAGAACTGCGGACCGCGGGTGTCTGCAGTGGAGATCGGACACGTTACCACGCTTACCGAGGGCTAACGCGTTCACCATCACGCCATGCGGGTCCTTCCCGAGAAAGGCTTTTGTGCTCCTCAGATCAATTCCGTTAACGTGTGGTTGCTGATGGCACTGATAGATAGAAAAACGAACTGAGTGACAGGTGAAACAAGTGACCCGCATAGCCTAGAGGTGAACGCGTTAGCTCCCCAAAGGGGTAATATCGTGTTCGATCCCTACCTCAGACACCTGTGGTCCGGAGTTTGGCAAATATCTCGACACCATTATGGTTCTATTAGAACTGTTTACACAAGTGTCAGAATGTCGAGTACGATACTATGCCATCACTGTAAACCTCCAACCCGCTTTGGTGAAATAGGTGTCCTACTTCTTTCCCCACAAACAACAATGTGAGATCGTCACCGTTCAAGACAAAGTGGGCCAATCCAAACCATCGTCTCACCTGACGAGCAAATGATTTCAAGCGCTTTGCCCATCGCATTACATGCAGATTTGAATGGGCCGCCATACTAAAGAATCGGACTTTTTATTGATGTATTGCCATCCTTAATGATATGCAGCCTCGTTCTATTAGCACATAAGGGATGGCGAACATCGATTTCGATGAATTTACTTCTCCATAGTTTATTTCGCCGAAAAGACCTTTTTCTATAATTTCTGTATTCGTTCGAAAGCTTATTCAACACAGATGTTGTGCCATGTGTAGATCGGGAAAAATTATTCCCAATATTTAATAGTTCAAAAGAAATCGTTCCTTTGACGAGTTGTTCGTCAGACGTATTGTACTTCGCACACAGAAATTCGACAGGACACCACGGCGGGATGTGATGGTGAGTGACTGCTATTTCGCTGTGATGTTTCATGCTAATCGTATGGAATGAACAGATTTTTAAGATAGGTTGCAAATCAAAATTCCTGATCATGGCAGCAATATGGTGAGACTTAAGTAGAACACAGTAAATATTAACATATGTACAACCACAATGATGCTAAGATATTTGAAAAATTCCGCACCGCAGGTGTTTGCCGTGGGAACGAACGCGCTATTACGCTTTCCGGAGGCTAACACGTTCACCACAACACCATGCGAGTCCTTCATTTCGCCTGCCACTCAGCTAGTAACATATACAACAGTTCGCATTCAAGCAAAGTTTGCAACGGAGATGATTTTGAAGTGAAAATGACCATCCCTATAGAAGAATGTAAGACCTCAGCGCGTTAAATCCACGAAGCATTCTGCATACATTCCGAGTCCAAAAATCAACCGCAAACAGGAATCTTCATTATCACCCGTTATCTCGAAAGATATTTCAGACTGATATCTTAGTGTGATAGGAATGCATTATCCATTCATGTAAACTTGGTCTGGTTGGCCTCCACGTGGAAGACTCAATAGTAGACTCATAAAAAACGGCGAGTGTGTGAAGAAGCTGTTTTGTTTCCAGTATGCGATTGAAATTTAGCCGTTGAGATTATGGAGGTGTTAGACTAATTGTGGGTTCAATGAACTTATCTTTCCATGCTCCGAAAAGGTAAAATCTTCTGAGACGTCTGCTATTTTAAACATATAGTAAAATAACAACCTTGTGTGTGCTGGTTAAGAAGAGCAAAGTGTCTCGAATAAGTGTTTTTAAATGTTCAACCCCTCAAATCTCGCAGTTATTGAAAAGCTATCCCATTGTTATCGAAGAATTAGTATCGTTCACGAAGTGCTGGCTGCTATCGTTGTATTCCGGACGAGTTTTAGCAAGTTCACAACAAACCTAAAATTAGGCGTTAGGCATTTTACGTGTTAGGAAGTTGTTCCTGAGAGTCGAGATGCGATGTGAAACATGCGATCTCATCTGTGATTTTAGCTAAGGCTGAACTAACGCCATGATTAAGCAGTGCGATTCAAGAATACTTTCTGCAATAGAATTCTTCAGTAAAACAAATGAAACTAGGGGGGCTCATCAACACTGTGATGGTCTTCGTTCGTTCGACCAGTGATCTGTTCCCAAGCGCGGCAGATATTAATGAAGGCTCAGGCGGCTCTTCCCCGAGTTAGTCGGTGATTAACAGAACTATAGGTGAAGATGTTGTTTAAGCGAGCTGACACCTATAACGTAGTGGTTAGAGGTCACCTGCAATAGAAAGACGGTCGTCGGTCCGACTCTTTGTCCAGAGCAAACTATATCTCCACCATCCCACAATGAATACCGGATTGGTCAGGGGGTATTAAGAAAACACTAAACTTATTTATCACTACGCCGTCGTAAGTCATTCTATTGGTCAAGTATGCGTTCAACCATTTCTGCGGTACTTTAAAGAGTCGAATGCACGATACATTTCTAAGGCATTGATCAACACCTAACTCTTGACCGTTTATTCTTCACAGAAGGTTGTTGATTTAGTTATTTTCTTTTGGCACCAAAATTGTCTGGGAGGATAGTATCACTGGATCGATACAACGGTAGACCACTGCGAGTCATTGTGAAGGCCCGACATGCATTCAGTCACCTCTAAACGATGATTAGTGAAGTGCAATGCATGGCGCATCCCTCAGGTAATGATCAACGCCGAGAGCATTATCCTTTAAGCAATGAGACCTTACAACAGCAATGTCACGATTGCAAATTTACTAAAAACTCGAATAACATTCGTTTTAAGTCCACAGAGCATTGATGCTGATAAGCGCCAGGTAATGAGATGTGCCGGCAAAGCGGTCTACGCTTTTGATCGGAAGCGTCTTCCAACTAAACACTTCCGATCGATTCCCGGATAAAAACGACGTTAACATTCTCGTGAATGAGAACGAGTCGGTGACAATTGCCTTACAGGGTCCATTTCATCCATAGCTCCCTCTCCCACACTCGACGTCACAGTCAAGAATTCGCATCTTCGACCTCAACTCAGATTACCAAAAGAAGTGTTTGTATGTCAGTGTAGAGGAGCTCAAGAACATGTATTCGAACAGTCCGATTGTGCACGAGAAGAGTCTTCACCGTTGATATCCACAATTTTCTGGACTAACGATCAATGAGATGCGTATGACAAAGGTTTATAAGAGTTTTTAGCCTCCGAAGCTTTTCATTATTCATATAGTTAAGCAACTAGGACTTGAAGCTTTGTTGAAGAAACTGAGGCCCAGTGTAGGATCTAACAGTGCCACTGTTTCCAGAACCCTCTTGAATCTTGCTTGAAAACATCTTTAATTTACAAAGAAAATGTCGGGATTAATAGGAATTCATTTCACCACCGAGGAGTTTTCAGAACATAGAGGAGCGCAAAATAAATGAGTGTGGTTTATGAAGGGAGACACGAGAAAGTCAACTATTAATTGTCAGAAATGAAGTGCAAAGACAAGCTATGCTGATAAGCTGAGTAACGCTTTCGAAACCTCGAAACCGACCGCAAGTGTTATCAGCTTTATGGCACACTGATGTTTCGAAGTGATTGACAAGCGTCAGGTTTCCTTCATGTCCTTCATTTTCAAGACCTGTCTTCGATTCTCTGCCTTCACGCTTGTTATTAAATGATTGTGTCCAATGACACTTTGCTTGACACGTGAACAGGCTATTTCCACCAAAAATCCTGCAGTTTCTCCCTTATACTTGGAACTCCCTTATGTTTGAAATCCCTTTGTATTTGAAACTTCCCTTGCTTGGCAAGATTTTTTCGTACAGCCCTGAAAAGCCTGGGTCTGAATGTTCTTGTGTGGACAGTATAAAAATCTGCCGGTAATTGTGGATAGGGGCAAGGTTTGCCACATTGCAACTAAGTTTCTTCTAGGAAGGGATTGATTTATAGCATTTGTTTACTCTTAGCTGATCTTCTGTGGAACTGTCGGGCTTCTTGTTAGCCCAGTTTATTCTACGGGGTGTAAATCCTCCATGCAATGTACGTGTGTTTCGGCTATAACCACTGCCACAGATTACACGAATTTTACGCATGTATATACATACTTATTTAGTTATTTTTACTACTCGACACCATGTAGTGATTATGGAACCACTTGTATTTGATCCGTTTTCTCTGGTCCATATTCCAGGAAGAGCTCTAGATTTGAATGTCTGCTCGGCTGTTACTTGAAGATTCCTGGTCTTTTTTTTTGAGCATTGTTGATACACTGGTCGTGTAGATTCTCTTTGAAATCTTCAGAAATCCCTACAAAAACTTTTTCTAAGCTTTAATAACAGTCATTTAACATATTTTATAGGTTGGAGAGAATGAGCTGATCCCAGAGGATTTTCCTCCATTTTCCGACCATGGAAAGATGGTTGAGCCGGTGTGGGTTCGAGCAAAGCTTTGCGCTTATTGAGTGGCTGCAAACCACTGGATTATCCATGTCCTATTCACATACATATATACGCATATATATTCATGCATTTATATACATATATATATATATATATATATATAATGTGCAGGCGGTTCGAAGTCCCTGTCAGCCGATAAGTCCCACACCATATTGCCTACTTATAAACTGGTGAAATTTCAAGACCATTGCAGACTGTACAAATGTGGAAGGAATAATGCATATGTGCTTAATAAGCACTAGCTTTCACCTGCAACTTCCATTGAGAACTCGACCGTGAGTACTGAGAAGGCGTAAGGAAGTAAAGGAAAGAAGCAAAGCGTCATCGGACCAAGAAGTATGCGAGAGGCGCTGGTGGTGTGGATGTCTTCTTCAAAAAGATCTTTAAAAATAAAACGAATAGAGCGTCAGGCGTTGATCAATCCCTAAAGCATATGCCATGCATTCTCCTTCATTAGGCATTGCTGGAGGAGATTGAATGCGTATCTGGCCTATACACTAACTTTTGGCGGCTTACCGATGTATCACATCAGTGCTGCTATCCTCTCATATAAGTCTGGCACTAACTAACCGACAGTGGAGAGCTCGACGAGCATGGACGTGGTTTTGAACCGAAGACGACGTGTGTATCTTAGGGCACTTCCAAAAACTATACTGAATGCACATCACAAAACAAGATCCTAGCAACGAAAATCTATCCCTCTGAGCAGCCAATAATGCTAATCCGGAGTGACTGATCCCGGTTTTCTATGGAGAATCTGTCTATGTAAGCCTGGAAAAGTTGTAAGCTACATCATTATCCGCTTGAATTCCGGAATTGATGCCAAGAGAAACTTAACGAACATCACATTGGGATCCACAGATTAGTGAAACAACACAAATTCTTCAGTGCATTACGACGATGGAAACATTGATGGCTTCTCGCAATCCTAGCCCACTACTCAAAACCGGTTCCAGAAGTATCCCAGTAGAAAAAATTTAATGAAATTGACCTCTTCGTTGTACTTAAAAGCTTTTGTCAACCCAAGTTGATATTCCTCTTGCTTTGCTTAAGATTCTCTTTCTTAAAGAGGCGATAGAGATAAATAAAATCCAGGCCGAGAAGTCCCATAATATTATAAATTAGGAGCTATTAACCCCTTAATCCAGCGCGATGGAAGATGCGTTTATCGGAAACATAAAAGAGGAATATGATAAGCTAATCCAACGCTTTTGCGTTATTGCTAAGAAGCGAAGAGTTTGGAAGACACTAAGAGACGTATGTCTCGAGAATTTCTCGAGCTGATCCGTGAACGTGGTGTTACGAGTAGCCAATATTCTGGACGCAAACGAAAAAAGAAGACCTTCACGACAAGGGAGACCTTGGCAGAACTTAGAAATTATCTCTCTTTTTCGGATAAACTAGGTGGCTCAGTACAGCGCACTGCTTCCATGCGATGAGAGAACAGTACTATGAAAGTGCCACAAATTCTTGCTTTCATTAAATTGGAAAAGCGAGGTGCGCATTTACTTATTTAGCGTGCTCATTGAAAAGTAGAGGGCTCTACTCGCCATCTAGATGTGCTCCGTGAATTGTAGAACAATTTCATAACTGGAATTTCATTACTCTCCAACGACATCGTCATCTACATAAAGAAGCTTCCGACAAGGCGATACAATCTCTCTACAGCTGTTTGCCGCCTCTCCCAAAAATATCGCTCGAAAACTCAAATAAGACAATCTTAACTCTTTTATTTACTGCCTTTTTTTCTTCTTAATGGCAGGTTATGTTGCGAAATATAACTCGTATGAAATGCTGAGATATTTGCAAAACTCCGGACCACAGGTGTATGCAGTGGAGAACGAACACAAATAAGACAGTTTTATAATGGAAGTTAATGGCTACAGATACATCAACTCTGCTTTGCTGACGAAATCGCTTTAACATAAAGTATTAGCCAGTTTGACCAAATACATATTGAATTATTTTAGCTCAGAGAAAAGCAGGAAGAAGTACCTTATGGAACTTGCAGAAGCATCATGGATATAGTGAACAGGATGGGAAACGACCCACTCCATATCCATCACCCTACTCTACGATTCCTCATGCGCAATGCACTCGTCAAAAATCTTGCCGCCACGTAAGCGGGATGAAAGCTCATTCAGCATTCAAAAGCGCTACAAGACCATTCTTATATGCTATCGAAAGTGCTACTGGAAGTGTCGCAGATCACGTAGATGAGAGGGGGATCCGAAATTCCGATCTGCGTCAACAATCAAAGATCGGTGATGTTGCTGTACACTCGAAATTTTGGAAGGCATGTGGGGACCGACACATGATGTAACACTTATCTCAGCAACAAAAAGCCAGCGTTCCGTTGCGGTTACGGTGAAGTTTCTCGAGCAACTCACACCTCCTTTTCAGTTTTCGTGGCAATCACTTCCATTTTATGATTTGGCCTTGATTTTTGGTTCATCCATTTTTTTTCCAAACTTATTGGAGCCTATGAACATCTCCAAATTGTTGTTCACCAAAAAGCCGAGATGCTTTTCAGAGAAGCTTAAGAGCAAGACGACTTCATTGGTCCTGAATCCGTGAAAAATCTCTTCGTTTTGAAATTTGAGGGTATAAAATTATGCACTGGTGCGAATAGCACATTGACAGTGATGCCGGTTATCGCGAGGAAGGCTCTGGTTCGATTCCTCTCCGCGCCAATCAAGCCTCTCATTCCTCCGGCGTCGAGAAATTGGTACCGCACTTGCCTGGGAAAAAATAACTTTACAGTTCAATTGAGAACGCTCCAATCCGGCTGTTCCAGGACTCCAGGGAGAATTGCTCGACCAGCATTCTACGATATTCAGGATGAAATGAAAATCCTTAAGCAGCAAGCAAAGCCACACGTAAATGACGTGAAAACGGGTCGTATAAAATAAAAGCAAATTTATGCAGCACTTCGATGTGATGAGCTATTCGCTCTGTATTTCTTTGTTCTTATTTGTCTTCATAACAAGTTTTTTCGTCTGAAACCACCATCTTGTGTTCACATCGCAAGGACGGACAGTTGTCGATTAAGCATGAACAGACCTGAATCATATTGAATCATACCCTTTTCATGGCAATCGTAGGCGACGTGCCAAGTTTTTCCTTAAAAGGTCGTTCGCCTCACCGCATGTAACATTTCTATCCTTCTTTCTGAATCCTTCATCGTCTACTACTAGCTTTCACTTTTCCCACGCATTCATTCCATGCTGTCAGCTTCATATTTACCACCTGACCAATCACTAACCGTCTCACGTGGTCGTCCTTTTCTTTTTCTCTGTAGTCATTGATGTTCGTCGTTCTTCTAATGCAATTATGTTGGCAGGAATGTATATGCAGCACTAAAAATACAATCGAATAAAATGAACGTCGTAAAAAGTGTTCGCCTTTGATGGAAATGCGCCACTAACAAAGATGACATCAAATTCGTGACGTCTACTGACGCTTTTATGTCCACATCTGTCGCTGCTCCTAAAAACCTCTACAGTCGAAGCCGAGCTGAAATTGTTTGCAGTTCTTGCAAAATTATTTATTTACTAACTTGTTATTGTTATTATTATTTATTGCATGATCTGACATCATAAGTTTTAATACTGTGGAGACCTCAGCACTTCTTGCATTCGATTTGCTCCCTCGCATTCACCATCCATGAATGTCTTTGAACTTTCTGCGTGTGGCTTCGGTTGCAGCTTGAGGATTTTTATTGTCTTGGTCACGGCTATCTTTGAATGCCGGTTGAGTCGATTGTCCGTGAAGACCTTAGATAGCTTTAACATAGAGTTCTCACGTGGATTAGA
This sequence comes from Angiostrongylus costaricensis, assembly GCA_900624975.1. Classification (NCBI taxonomy): domain Eukaryota; kingdom Metazoa; phylum Nematoda; class Chromadorea; order Rhabditida; family Metastrongylidae; genus Angiostrongylus; species Angiostrongylus costaricensis. Next base: position 203,858 of record UYYA01003950.1, read on the forward strand.
GTGAGTGATCTTGTTTCAGAGAAGGCTGATGCCAGTTTGTTGAACCCGAAGAGATAAGGAGCTCATTTGCTCTAAACGGAGGCGAACAAATGACTGAGTAGATGAAACCGACCGTGGAATGAAGGGGATCACTACTACCATCGTCCCACACGCTCGTTACAGAGCGACTACAAAGTACAAGCCTTAGTTCTCTCGGTTTTCCCAGCAGAATCTGCTAACTCTGCAACATATTACATCCATATCTTTCCACAGTGTTAATTTTGATGGTAATTTTCTCCACGTTTTTTCGTAATTTTCTGGAGGTCACACGCTCCACTAGAGATTGCTCTTGATCAAACCACCATTTCGCGCCCGTTTGAGATCGAACTACCTCACACAACCATTCTGGTTTGTCTTTCAAGTTTCCACCATTTCCCTCACATAAAAAGCAATCTTTGCTTCTATAGTTCCCTAGGTATGCAATAGAACTTCTAGTCACTTTAAAGTTTATGATGTGAACTGTTGTGTTTGCAAAAATTCTGCTCTTACTCTGTCGTACTTTGACCACTATCGTTTGGTACTCTGGCGTTAAACACCATTGCCACACCAATTCATCTACGACTCATGCATGCAACCCGCCACAAAGTTGAGCTCAATATCAATTTACTGCCCAGAGTTATGAAAATGATTTGTGTGATTTTACTTAAATAACACTTTCATATTTACTTTTTTTTATCACTATTCACTATTTATCACCATTTTCGAGTATACCATATTATCGTCGGTCTGCAAGGTGGGTAGGCCGGTCCAGCACCTGACCGCCGACTCTTTATAATGTTGACGTCGACTCTGGCAGCTAAATGCTCTCATAAGAGTGTTCCGAGTACTGAGCGCACAGAGATGCGGAAAAATCAATTCCGTCGAGCATAGTGCTTCCATAGTCGGTTGGGGATGAGCCCCATGTGCGTTATCGGCCCGCATCCCTCCGGGCGGTCGGCGGAGGGCGGACGGCGGGTGGCGCTCTGTCCCGTAGTCCGTCACGTTGCCGGTTTTACTGCTAACACCCAGCTTGTTATCGGAAACGCCAAAAAACATCCATTATAATACTGCAATTTGTGGCCATTTATTTCTCTCCTCCTCTTCCTCTTGTCCCTCCTACTCGTTCCCATTTTTTTATGCCACATAAGGTCACTATGTTGTCCTCGATTGATTCGATGCAATAATAGCACTCGTAGTAGCCTCTCCAAGAACTCGTGTTTGCCAACATTTTGCTTTCATTCCGCACCAAACGTTCATATTTTACCAAGAAGTCTCCGTATACCACTGTATCCACTCGTTCTCATTTTGGTTTATTTCGATGATTCACAGTCACAGTGATCGTCGCGTTGACGCCACGCATCTTTAAATAACCATCTCTTTTCTGAACTATACAGATGAAAGGGCACGTGTGGCGCAGTGGTTGGAGGCGCCACTACGACACACACGTGAAATCGATTCTTGCGCCCATAGCCCACCAAGTCCTCCATCCCTCCAGGGTCAGCAAATTGGTACCAGACTTGTCTGGGAGGATAGCAGCACTGTCGATACATCGATAGGCCACCGCGAGTCATTGTAAAGGCCAGATATGCATTCAATCACCTCCAGCGATACTTAATGGAGTTGAATGCATGGCGCATCCCTCAAGGATTGATCAACGCCGAGAGCTCTATCCATTTTCTTTATATAGATGAAAGGAGAAGTAAGGAAGAAAATAGTAAGTGATGCAGACACTGACTGGGCTTCTCAAACTTTTCTATCAATCCCACAATTCAAACACATGGCAGATCACTACGAGTGGCCTCTGTGTTTCTTCTACGCGTCCTCCTACATTTTTGGGAAAGTTTATAAGTTTTCAGTACTCCCCACCTTCTGAAATTTACCATTGCCTTTCCAGTTTCTTGCTCTGATTTTTTCACTACTCACACAAACCACTTCTATATTTGACATTCATTCTTGTAATGCTTTCACTAATTTGCCGAACATGTATCCCTTCATCTCGACTGAAACTTTGGCTCCATCAGTTTTTTCGAGGGCTTCACAGCAACCAATTCAATTGTAAATAAGTTCTGGCCTATAGTTGCCATCTTTGACTAGTCTGGCCACTTGTCCATCTCACGCCATCGCTCGGATCTACTTCTTCGAATCTGGATCGTCTTCGTCCAAACACCTGTTATCGCCACTCTTTGGCGCTTGACCCAGTTTCAAAGGCCATTCTCGAGCGTATCACTTCACTACCCGCCGTCGGTTGTCGGTTTGATACGAGTTTTGATCGGACTTCAAGCACAGCCAACCCGATCGTCTATCACTGCGACTTAGCTCCTACGGTTTGTTAAGAAACTCTTATATCCTTCACGATTGGAGTGTAAAGAAATCCGATATCTAACAAGAGAATCAACTTCGTAAATCTTTTTCGGTGTTACGTTTCCATTCAGTTTCTATCGGGTTTCTTCAAAATCGTGAATATGAACGATTCCGTTAGTTATAGCTTTTCATTAATATTTTTTTATCTGTCTGAGTCTCTGAAGCATCTCATTTCCAAAGTAGTCTGGTAACAAGCGGTGAATGGTTGAATGATCTTTGATATTTCCTGCGTTCTTTACCGCAATAGAAATAATACCTCCAGTAGTTTTATACATTTAGCTAAAATTCTACTTTTTACACTGATGCTATTTGCAGAGGATTTTTATGAGCGCTGACTAGTTGACCGAAAATGAAATCAGACATCGCTCATGCTTCCTCTTATGAGGCTATTGAACAGGTCTCTTGGGCTTAATAGTCCTCCATTCGATTCAGTGTACATCATTTCGTATTCCAATTCTTGCTATGATACTCTCACTATCAACGGCAAATATAATGCCGGTTACCACTTCGCACAGATTAGTTGGAATCCGACTTAGAGACTAATGCATGAATAATACATGGACTTTTCTAGCAGCCAAATACTAGATGATAACACTTTGCTCTCTGACGCTCAACGGCAACTGATTAGATATTTTCAACGATCGGTTCAGTTCTAATACCGTAAGTGGACGGCTAACCTTCGGTGGACGATACAGTGAAAATATGTGATGGAAGTAGAGTACCATTTTATAATGGCAATTAAATAAAATGATGAAGAGCCTAGTGAAGCTCTATTGATTTAAGAAGTCTCCCGTGTCAATGAGCTTTAGGGATAACTCGAACTACGAGATATTCATGCCTACTTGGAGCGATCTCCGTCATAAGGGAAGTGTTGAAGTGCTGATGTGGGCGTTGCCAAGCGGCCTTGCCGTCCACTTTGGCCTCTCGCCAGACGAAACATCCGTTCCCAGCTGCAGCACCAACACGTACTGCTCGGCTGGCCAATGTCGCCACTTATATTCCTGTCATTCCACGTTCTCTTTTCACACGTCTACTGATGTACTTTTCTCAGATGACTTACACTACCAAGATGATCTAGTTTCAGCCGTACTATTTGATCTATATCTCGTTTTGAGCTGGAGTTCTGAAACCCGTAATTGATTTCAGTCTAGTTAGTGAAAAATTCACCCAAAGCTTTACGATATACAGTCAGTAGCAATCACACATTAAAGCAAAGGAAAGTAGTAGCATAACAGCAACTAAGGAACTACGTGAAAGGAGACGAAAAGCACCTTATAGCACCTATATAATAACCATTGTCGACGAGTTCACACGAACTTTTTCCCATAGCACCTTTTGAGGAAGAGGAGTAAGGAAACTTTTAAGTTGTTAGAAATATCATGCACGCAAGTCATAGTAGATTTCAGCGGCCGAGGGCATTTATTCGTAATGGAACCTGTATTGACGCAGTCCACCGTGTTCCCGTATTTTCGAGTGCTGCTGCATTGTGGACTGGTTTCCTAACCCACACCATTGTGAAGGGCTGCAGCCATTGCGACGCAATTTCCGTACCACCTTTTGCCACTGCCGACACCAACCACATCGCATCACAACGTATTCCGTCGTAGTAGAGACGTATTGATTTCGTGCTGAATGTCGGCATTGGGATCCCAGCCAAACACACACCCAGACCACCCACAAGCCACCCACTTGTACTGCATCTCATCATGGTAAGCCTCGCCAGAGCTCGTCAACACCAGTCTGCCACCACACGTTGACTCCACCCCTCAACGTCTCGTGTTGATGACGCCAATGTGACGAGGTCTGGCAGGCAACCGACTTGTGTTCTGACAAACTGAAGACGATAAAAGCTTTCTCGTGTAATTCCATTCGCAGACTGGAATGCCGTGAAGAAATAGCCGCAATGCTATCTTTATTACGTAACATTCTCAGTGGTTTTTCTGTAATCTTTCGTTTTCTCAAGTCCTATTCATCCTATTCAACCGCACTCTTTTCGCCAACGACTGCGCAGAAAATTTCAGTGTCAGTCCGATGCTTCCAAAAGTCCTAGCCATATTGTCTCATAAGTGGTGTAAAGGTCTTGAGTTTAACAGCGTTTCTGGTTCGCCCACAACTGTTTACTACGACATGATGAGGTAGGGAATGTTTTTACACGTCTAGTTACTCATCTATATCTCAAAGTACTACTTCGGTTAAGAAATATTGGTAAAAGAAATTCTCTCGGATTCTAGAGTTACTGAGTGAACTCTCAGTGGGCTTATTGAGTTCCATTGGCCATTGGAACGGTTTTCGTCTTCTTGTGGTTGTGCGTTCGTAAGAACTTACCGAAAAAGGGTCGTCTTGGTCAAGTAGTGAGGAATCTGTGGAAACACTGTTCTGGATGTTTCTTTTCTGTATCAGTGTTTATCATCGGCTTCCTTCAGTCTAATGCATGTTTTCATTCAGTGATCTCCTACAATGATCAAACAAAAAATCCTGGACATTTCATCCATGCAGATGTGATTTGTCATTCCAGTGCATTCTTCGCGGAACCGTGTTCCACGAGGCAGGGAGTTTCACCTGATACGATGGCGTCAAGACGTCGTCGTCTGTGTGCCGTGTGGTGGTGATTGCTCGCCTTCTGGATCGAGGCGTAGACCAGAACTTCATCGCCAGGCATCCGCGTCGTCGTCACGCCTTCTCTCCTCTTCCCGTCCATGGCTTATTCATGCTCTGTCGGCCTCTCCATATTCTGTGCTTTCAGTAGCTCGTTCTTTATACACTTTACATATGCATGCGTCGTTGACGGCAAGTTGTTCATGTGAAGTCGGCTCGGGAACCCCTTGAAGAACTCCGGCCATTCTGAGCGAACTTTATAACACGTAAGCCAGTGATGTTCGCGATAAAATGCAGAAGTTTTCGTCCTTTGAACGCTTTTAGGCCAAAAATAGTGGGATTAACGTTTTCAGTTTTTCTTAGAACGTCGCAAAAGGTATAGCCAGGAAAGCAGTTGTTGGCTTATGTGACCATCTATTAGACACTGTTAGTGTAGGAGATGTGCGCGTTCTCATTGAACGATGATTAGTGCCGCTTTTTCGGATGAAATTTCAGTAGGGATGCGAAACGACATTCCTTCCGAGGTTTTGCTCGCCCCTGTCGTGGACATTTCGACGACTTGTTCGCCACCGATGCAGCGTGGACGATGTCGGATGGACGGCTGTTGCTTGATTCGCCATGAAAGAAAGCGCATTGAAACAAACTTGGACCGGAATGGAACACTCTCAATATGACATTCATCATTAGGTCCCATTCACATGCAGCACTACTCGTTCTCTTACCGCTAATCTTCGCCGTAGTCAAGGCATTATCCGTTCTCCCGTATTGCATCCGGTACCTGCGAGAATCCGCTTTCATTCTACGACCTGCTGCTGTTTATTGTCGTCATTTGCTGTTCTCTTCAAATATGGTTCTTCTCTATTCACAATGTAACTACTCTAAAGAGTTTCAGCCGGTCACATTCCTCTAGTGAAAAGCAATAACACTTATCACATGATTGTCGTATCAGTTAGTCAGATGGAAAATTTTGTGGCTCTTCAAAGAAGGTATTGGAAGTGCGTTTTTATTTCTCTCAAACATGGGTGTTTTCAGTCCTTTGCTGCGGAGATACTCATGTTTAGTGGTTCTTGCTCCAAAATCACATCTGTACCTCTATCTAGTGATTCTTGCGAGATATTTCACCGCTTTTTTTCCACTCTAGCAGAAACGGAGTAGTACCCCGAATCATTATTAGATCGTTTAAGCTGCTTGATCAAAGTGAGCAAACGATTGGTGTGTGGTACGCATAAATGGAAAGAGTGGACGGAGGCGAGAAAACGGCGACGGGTAGGAGACCTAGTGTCGACGTAAAGAAGTCAGAAGTATTGAGAGAGTGTGCGCTTATGTTGTGGTTAGAAGAAAACAAGTGCGATTATCGTCTCCATCGGCAGAGGTGAGCCGTTAAATTTCCAGCACTTGAGTTCATAAGGCACGGGGTCACTTTTCCAGCATGTGTTATAACCTAGGTTTCGTATCAGAACAATCATTTCTTGTTTCTGCTCTTGCCGTATTCGTAGACATCTAACCTTCGGCTCTTTATTGTGCCGTCGTCGTTCCCATGGCATCACGGAATCCACAATCAAGTCAGGCTTGTCACCTTAGCATGTTTACCAGCCGGTGTAGTCCGTCTCCTCGTTTTTACGAGATGTCTACATCGGAAATTCGATGTCTTTTAGCGCTCTTAGGAGTGCCTTTAGAAAAAAAAACTGAGAGGTGTAGAGCAGATGGTCTAACTGGAAACGAATTAACATGGTGAGCAATATTGTCTGTGTGCTTCGAAATAGAGGATGAATCCTTTCATTGACACTATTTCATTCTATCGTCTTCACATGTGTGGTCATTCTTCTTCATCTAATTATGCATGCAAATGATAGTAGTAACATCTGGGATTATGCCGTTAAAGCTGCGTTTCCGACCTCCACCTTGTCGTGTTTCTTTTTTTGCAAATGTTTTTGTCCGACCGAGGTCGACATCTAATTTTCTCATTCTGCGTGTGTCGCCTCATTTTCCGGAGGTCGTTTAATTCAGCTTGACATTCTTCCGCATAAGAGCTTTTCTTCTGCAATGAGCTTTCTAATAAAGAAGTCTGATAATTTCTGAACTCTTTCTATTCCTTAAATGTAGGTGAGAACTTTACAGCGATTACGAAGACCAACTGGACCAAAGGGATAGGGTGGGGAGGACGCACTGCGGCCGCCATGCCATTGTCGTACGGTGTTCACGCTTGGAGTACTCCATGTTTGGAGACTCACCACTAACCGTGTTGCCATTTGCTAGATTTGTTTTTCTTCAGATTTTCAGATTCTCTGCGAAATAACTTGCTGTTTTCTTGATAAGCACACACGAGGTTGTTATGATGTACTCTTTATTCACAACAGGTGGCGTTTCGGCGGATTTAGCCTTCTTGAGAGTCTGCAAAGGTCAAGTTAATAAAGGCTAGTCAGTCACACCTCCAGAACCCCAACAGAGAAGCCATGATGCCTAATTTTCAATCGTATTAGAAACGAAACCGCTTCTCCACACACTCATCGCTTTTGCGGAATGTTTTCAATTTCCCATCGAAGAACCTTTCAAAACATTTTGGACATTGAAATATACTGGATAGTTTGTTGTGCTTTGGTCCTGAAATTTTTTTTTCAAGAACATTTCTGTACATTGCTTTCTTCTTCGTAAGCTCGTGTGTTACTGAGTTTTTCTAAAAAGGTGTTAGTGTTGAAAACGAGTATAGTTCTTGAGGACTTTCCGCCTACGCGTTTATAGCTTGTCCACTTTTATTTTGCTTATCTCAAACTGACCATCGTCTAATTAGAGTTAGCGAAGTGTTTCGATTGCAAATAATCGGTACTGCTTTTCATTTCATCGAATTTTCTTCATGGCAACGGGCGTTCACGTAGCCCCCGTGCTGTAGCTGTGCGATTTTTCAGGACCGAATGCTATAGAGAAGAATGGTCGACGCCGTGCTGCCCTCGCCGTCCACCTCCCCTAACGGCACTTTCAACAAACGGTTAGTACTCTCTCTGCTCACTGATGAACGTCTCGTTTTGTCTCTCTGACATATGTGCCGGTTTTCTGGTATTCCTTTGTTTACTTTTGCCAAGTGCACTCTGATGTGTCATTCTTGTGCGGGAGTCTGTGCCGATAAACAAATGGGATGTCGGAATTATAGTAAAAAAAATTATGGTTTTCTAATGAATTAACAAAAAATTGAAGGATAAGGGGATGTCCAAAAATCGTAGCCGCTTTCTCGCTGAAAGCCAGAAGATCGGCTATTCGAATTTACTTTTCCGGACAAAAAAAGGAATCATTTTCGTTGAAGCTTTAATCCAGAATTTGTGACCATTCATGTATACCGCTCGTGAATGGAGGAAGTTGGTCCGTTAACACACTGGAGTCTGGCCGAAGTTTGAGTTATGAATCTAGAAAACTGATACCTGCTCTTGATGGAGTTCGGTGATACGGACATGAAAAACGGTTTCTTAGGGTTCTCTATTGGAATAGTCTATTATTTTTGTTGGTAGCCGAAATTGTTTCATTAGATAGCAAAGTATCGCAAGAGTACAAAAGACTTCTTTGTCCAGGTTTCATCGACTTAGGAGAGGACATCACTCGGTTGAATTGAGCTGAATTCAAGGCATGGAGCCTCTGGATAACTACGCCATTGCTACTCAGTATATAAATATCCTTTGTGAGCTATACAACAGCGTTACAACCAAATTATTACTGTTTCATAATGCGGTTAATAGTGACGTAAAGGGTTGTTTGTTGAGGTGATGCCGTCTCACCAAAATGATTTACAACCGTCATCTTGAACGTCGTGTAGAAATTGGAATGTTGTAATGGAATAACATGGGAATGAAAATCGATGGTTGGCCGTTACAAAATCTTTGCTTTGCCGATGATGTAGTTCTTACAACATCAGTTACTAGCCTAGCTGAGCGAATGCTGACCTATTTCGACAACTCTTGTGGTCTTCGGTCGATCTTCAGTCGAACATCATAAAAGCAATATTCATGAAAACTGGCTTCGTTTACGATGCACCATTCGCTGCCACTGGAAAGAATGTTTCCAGACACTCCAACTATGAGTGTCTGAATCAAAGAATCAACATGGTGAACAGCTTAAATCCTGAATTGAGCAGAAAGCAACGACCGGTTTTGAGAGCTGGCAAGGGCGTCGGAGATACAACGAAGAAGACAAGAAACGGTCGGCTCAATATTCCCCTTTCTGATTTCGCGGCTTTTCTTTCCTAACTTTCTCCCTGGCACTGGAAATCTTCCCATTAAATAAACAGGATGCAAAATCACTTAGCCTCATCCTCATTATAATCGATTCTTGAAGTATCCTGTACCACTCAATTGAGAGAGAGAGAGAGGAGAGTATCTAATGTTCCAACCTGCGTCAACGGTCAAAGAACAAACATGCCATAAATCTAATGGTCCACACACGTGGTTCGTCGTAACTACAACCGGCGGACAAGAGCTACCAGCAGCAGATTGTGGCGAGAAATACACAACCGGGAGGTCACCGACCCAATGGTGAGTCTTCCTCACAGGGCAAGTGCTGACTTTACTGGCACCACTTGAATCGTCCAGTGATCGACGAGCGAGCAGGTGACTGATGGTTGTAAATTCGATATTTATGGCTGCTATATGACTTATGCCTGTGGACAGTAAGGTTTTTTCATCTCGAACAAGTCCGTTTTCTTACTGGTCCGATTATCACCCGTATTCAAAATTGCAGGAGCACTGGACAAGTTGGAATCCTCTTGTGGTATCCTATTTTCAAGCTATATTATCCGCCTACTTTCTTGGCTTTCCATAGCCATTGATAAAATCTCCTTCTAGCCATCATACCCTTAGTCTGGGCATATCGCTCTGCAGTGGTCTATGCATCATTTGTATCGTGGTGGAATACTCATAGTACAGACACTTACCAATCCAAAATACCTTAATTCTTCTCATGCCAGACTTCGGCAAGTATCTACATCAAACATGAACAGTGTTGAACGCCAGCATTCCTGCGATTGCTCGTAAATTTTCGAAGCATTCATCATCCCTCAACTGTACACCGTTCGATTCCCTTTACGTATCACTCACCTGTTGTGCCTCCATGCTGCGTCGGTATACGCCTTGAAAGTGATGATGGGACTCCTCTATGACGCAACTTCCTCAACTTATCTTCAAGGTCTCTTCCCAAAAACCATGGAAACTGGGCACTTTTTCTGCCAGTAAGACATGCTTTCAGTTGTATAAAAAGATTCGAGGCATGCTGGTACAATAATCCACCCCTCCCCTCTCCCAATATGACTAAATCAGATGACTCAATGATTAAATCATCATTCTTCATAACCTAAATACATTCGTCTTCTACCCCTTCAGTGGTTTAAAAGAGAAACTAGTGAGTGAAATAAAAGGGTAAAGAGCTCTTGGCGTTGATTAACCCCTAGGGGATACGCAATGCATTCGATTTCATTAAGGACCGTTGAAGATGACTGAATGCATATCAGTCTTATCCTATCACATATCAGTCCTATCTCTTACTTCTGCTGTCCGTGGTATGCGTGCTGCCCATTCATTTCTAACGTGGATGAAAAGATCAAGTGGGATGAGACGATTATATGTTCGCCTGTTGGTCGACCAGCATTGCTTTGCTTACGTCTTCTGGCAACACGTAGATGTACAGTTACGAAGAATGAAAATAGTGAAATCATTCCGAAGAAGTGTAAAGAGCAAAATTTCATAAGCTTCCGCAGCTTATCACCCAGCAAGTTATGACTTTAAATCTTATCTTTCCAGGGTATCGTTCGGTAGTGACGCTGTGAAGACGTTCGTATACGAGAAGGAGTCCGAAGAAGCTACACCCATTCTGCAGCGACAATACTTTACCGAGTTCGTTTTTACTTTAAGCATGTTTTGACCTTTCCAACTATAATTTGCTGCTATAAATTAACAAAGGAACATCTGACCTTCGGTCTGTACTCCGAATATTCTCCTTAACTAGTTATTCTGACTTCGTGTTGTTGTCAGAGTCAGTGGCCAGAAACACTCCCGCATCTACCAGTTTGTCTGAAACTTCGTGTACATGTCGGCTGCTGCCACATTGACTTGTTATGACGCTGTTCCAAGTTTGCTTTTCGTTTCGTTCGTGCTTGATTTCTGTTACGCAGCTCTGTTTACTGAGTGAGTTGTCTGCGTCGAAAATACATATCAATGGCGGTAAATTGGCGTGTGGTGCGTCTAGAGCAGGAATGAGATGGGAGGGGCTGCCGGGGTTCGGGGGGAGAGAGTGTGCTGTCCCACTCACAGATTCATCGAATCACATTTGCAACAGTGGCCCATGACGAAGTAAGTATCGCTTTTTTCATTCGCCAGTCAATCGCGTTGTTCAGTGGTTCTCGTTTCCACGTCCCACTTGCTCCGTCTGCTCAACATCTGCCGCTATCTTTTTGAATGTATGATGCCGACTCATCTGATTACCAAACAGTGAAAATCGATCAGCAGTTTGGTAAATCAGTCCACTTGTTTCGCTTTTTAATGATACGATGCGAACTGGTTCATCACTGATAGACATAGCCAGAGTCATTGGTAGTTCGCTCTAGTTTTGTTGCACTCAGTTCCAGATGTCCGCATTGAAAACCGGTGGCGGGCGACCAAATGTTGTTAGGAGAATTTCCTGAAACCCCACACCGTAGTTAAGCGGACGTTTTATTGTTGGGTAATAAATCATAGCTCTTCCACGTTTTTTTTTCTCGCCTATTCCACGGCAATATGGGGTGCAGGAACGTTAAAGTACAGGCGGACACAGTGGCCATATTCATACACCGTCAAATTGTGCTCACCATCCAAGTCCTAGTTGTTGGTACTGCTTTACACATCACATTTGTCTCTTTACATGGCTGTTCGATTGATTCGAGCACTTCAATTGTTTGATTGCATCGAGCATTGCTCTGGCGGATTGCCACCGTGGCTGGATTGCGTAGAGGGTCAAAGTTGACGTGAATCTCACCAACCGGAGCGGTTATGACGACCTTGCTCGTATAAGCATTCACGGGCAATATATTGAACTATTTTGCATTCACCCATCTTTCTTAATTGAGACAGTTTTTGTATTTTAAAAACAAGTACCATATTTAACGTTTTGTTTTCTGCCTTCTACAATTTTCATGGCAGGTTACTAAGCGAAATACAACCACAACGTTGCTGAGATATTTGCAAAACTCTGGACCGCAGGTGTCTATGGTGGGGAACGAACGCGCTATTGTCCTTTCCGGGGAGTAACGCGCTCACCACCACACCATTACTCCCCGGAAAGGACAATAGCGCGTTCGTTCCCCACCATAGACACCTGCGGACCAGAGTTTTGCAAATATTTCAGCAACGTTGTGGTTGTATTTCGCTTAGTAACCTGCCTTGAAAATTATAGAAGGCGGAAAACAAAACATTAAACATTGTGATTTCAACTACAGCCATAGCTTAACTGGGTTCTATGCCGATTTGCGCTCGCCAGACCAACCCCGCTGACGGGTGATTGCTGTGGCAAAAAGATTGATAGAAATAGCTGAGAGACAGGCGAAACGAAGGACCCGCATGGTGTAGTGGTGAACGTGTTACTCCCCGGAAAGGAAAATAGCGCGTTCGTTCCCCACCATAGACACCTGCGGTCCAGAGTTTTACAACTGCAATAGTTTGAAGTTTTGGATTGTAATATTTTGGGACGCTAGAAATTTATCGCAACATTTAGTTCCATGATACATTGGCTGTAATTCCATGATTCTTCCTCTTCGTGGTGAAGCAATGCAGGGTCATTTATCTCAGATTTTTTCTTTTCACGATAACTTGGTGATATTAATCGGTTTAATTGTTCTTTGTTTCTCTTTTTTTTTCATCTTTTAGAGTATAAATCTACTGTAAGGTAGAAACAGAACAGGTTTCTGATGGTTGTCATGGTCCTACTACCAACTCTTCCCGAAGCGAAAGCCTAGGTGCTGTGGCCCACTGGCATTTGACTCTCAGTGCATAGAATAATAAGGATGATGTATGTAAGTTAAATGGCTTTCTCAGCTTAGTCCATTGGAATGAATGACTTGAATACTCGCTATCGCCCTACCCTTCGATCTCCTTGGTTCTTTATACCGCAACTTCACCTACCCATCTGAATCGCAAAGCACTCGCTGGATGGCCTGAGCCACAGACGGGGTTGCCAATCGGTCACTGTCGTATGTTAGTCGTCATCTAACAAGTTAGTGAGGGAACAACTCTCTGGGAACATGACGCGTCGCACTATTGTTTAGAGTCGGCAATTAGACATACTTCCAACTCAGCCGTACGTTTCTCCTGAAAACATTCTAAATTGTAGCTGGTCGGTAATCACAGCTTTTCTCGTGTTCTACAGAATTTGAGTGGCTTCGGTGTAGTTGAAAAGGAAATGTCGCACATTTTTCCTGCATGTTACAAAGTTCGATTTTTCCTAAATTTTCCTAAGTTTTTGGTCGGTCTTATGCGTAGCGAGTTGACAGGCATCTACAGAAACCGTTGACGACTTCCGAATTTTATAAGGCACTAACGGGTTTGATAGGTCACGCTGCGACTGGGAAGCTTTCGATGACAACATCGAACCGTCAGCAGAACACGTGTTTTGTTTTCATCGAACGTTTTGGCAGTGCGCCATAATACCTGACAAGTGTGCGACCTGCTATAATCTACCGCTAGAATCGGCGAGCAATTGCCACGCACTGACATTCTGGAAAGGCGGTGGATAGCGCACACATCTGGAAGATTGGGAAAAGGAATGGATTTTCCACAGATCACCGACTAAGTGATTATTTCGTTTATTATAAAGATCATCGCTCGAATAAAATGTTGCATTAGAGCGATTCTTCCATCCACATTCTAATCCCAGTTCAACGTCGCAGCACTCGGCCTTTCACTTGAAATGTATAGCTGCCATTTCCATTGTTTCGATGATGCCTAACGTACTGTACGTTTTCCGCGTTTGCATATTCCTAGTCAACACAATTCCTGCGTCATCGATGTGTTTCGGACGGCTTCTGTTCTCATGACGTTTCGGAATGTCATCGTCTTTCCTCTTTGCCGACCAGTGTGCTTGCTCTTTGTGCTGCTGTTGAGTTCTTCATTTGGGCAGAAAATCTGCCGTTCATAACTAGTTGTTTTGCATGTCGCGTGACTCAATTGTCGGTGGTTGGTTGAGGCAGATCAAGCTCAGTCGGTCGAGCTTCATTTCTAGAGGGACCACTAACCTCTCCATAATCGCTTCTTCTCGTCGAAACACACTGAAGTTTTTCCATTAAATTATATCTTAGCAGTTCCCGATCACTTTGTTTGATAAGAAACAAACAAATCTAATGTATGCAGAATTCGCTGCTTTATGTTGTCTGCACACCGATTTCACGATAGTACTTTGCCTGCGATAGTTGACTATTGCATTCGAGACAGAACATAGACAAGAACTTATATGTGCTCGTGTGAACAAAGGGTGCATTCCAAATCAGGAGAGTGCAGACGTCAGCTCTTTTCATTGAGTCCTGCACAGGATTTGCTTCAGAGTTTCCTCAAGAGATTCGTAATTAAATTTATTATTTAATTTTATTTTATTTGATCCGTCTTCACGTCTACTATGCGGACTCCCGCACTTCTCACATGTAGTTCGTTTCCTCGCATACATTGTCCACGAAAGCCTTCCAAGTTTCTACATGTAGCTTCGGTTGCTGCTTGAAGATTTTCATTTCATCTTGAATACCGTAGAATGCTCGTCGAGCAGTTCCCCTTAGAGTCCTGAGATAGCCGGACTAGAGCGTTCTCAATTGGATTGCAGAGAGTGATTTTTTCTCAGACAAGTCCGGTACCAATTTCCTGACCCCGGAGAGATGAGAGGCTTGGTTTACCCGGAGTGAAATCGAACTAGTACAATGCTCGTAATGACGGACATCACTACCACTGTGCTATCCGTCCCATGGAATTCGTAATCAATAGCATTTTGAAAAGAGCTCAGAGGAATTTATGGGCAAAATGTGCAGCTAAGGCTATATACTAGCATTATTTCTACTGCTGTTTGCTCAGCCTACTTCTTTGTTCTATCAAATTGAATGGACATGTAGTCTGTAGAACAATGTAGTGCCCAGTGATGAGCCGAACGGCACCTAGCGATTCACTGGGCTATCCGGCCATACTACACCGTATTGTAGTAATCGCAGAATGACTATAATCGTGAGGCAGTCTGTTTAGCTCTATCGTGTAATAGAAAGAGACTCAAGAGTCGCTCACACACATTGCTGTAGTGTGGGAGGTTATATAAATAATGCAACTCGGAAACCACCGAGAAAGAAGTTGCAGGCACAGAGAACTGCAACCTACACATGAGCCGCCTTCCAGTGGTGGGCCTTAGGCTCCCATCACTCGAATGTCGTGACACGTTTCTAGCGCTGGTCTAATCAGTGGAGTAGTTTTGTAATGAATCGGTAATCTGTTCCGTTCATCCATCCCTTCTTTGGCTCACACTGTTGTTGCCGTTGTCGCTTTCTTGGCTGTAAAAGATATAAGGAACCATTGTAACGCTTCTTTCTGTATCACTCTCTTTCCGTTAGTACCGAGTGCCTTTAGAACGAAGCTGCACGTGCAAAATTAGGCGATGCGAATCGATTCGGCGATGGTGGATGGGTTTGCCGACGGCGATTCTACTATCCATATGGACCTTTGGCATGTGGACGCGCTTCCACAGGTTACAGGATGCGGCGGTTCCAGAATGGTTACAGTGCTCTGAGAATCCGTATGCATATCCATGCGCGTGGATGCCGGTGACGAACAAGTTTTGATTGGTGGAGGGTTGCGAGGGATATTGATCGGCCGGCTGAGGGTCGGCCTCAAGCCGGCCGCTGCCGAGTCAAGCCACCAGCGGGCTCCATTTGATCGGCCCGGTCATCTACGGCTTCTCGTCAGTTTCCTTCCCTTCCCTCAGCGCTTACTCCTTTGTCGTCATTTACCACACACACCCACTTCCGTATGTCCCCCTACGACGCATTTGCGAATTCCTTCTCGTCATTTGCTTGACAGTCGCTTTGGTGTTATGTTTGTTTGTTTGTTTGTTTGTCTGTTTGTTTGTTTGTTCGTGAAGCCGCACGCGTCCGTTTCGATGTTCTCGTCAATGGACCTTCCACTCATCGCTCTATTGTTTATCGCATTATATGATAATTAATCCCTTTTTTTCGGCACACGTATAACTCTTTGGGATGCGTGCAGCAAAATAGAAGAACGTCATTTTTAACAAGTACGTAATTTCTCGAAACGTTCTTTGGAAGCTGAAGAGCCGTAGAATAGAAAACAGTTTGTGTAATTAGACGTATCCAACAATCAATGTCGCGCTAAAATCGATCGTGGATAAAGTTCAGAGCTAGCTTTTATGAGCCATCGAGCCCTTAGCTTGCCTTTGGCTGCGGCAAAGTGCGCTCACTGGCCTAGCTGTTTAGTGAAATGCCTATTCTGTTATTGTTGAAGTCGCCATTCCACCGCTAAGACATCCAGTACTTCTGTATTTAAGAAATCTCTTGTGTTCTGTTCTGCACAGATCCACAGTAGTCATCCGGATGCGTGAACGTCGTACCTGAATGCCTGCTTTCTCGCTGCGTTGCTTCCAAGACTTTCTTCGGTCGGCTCCGGTCGGATGTTACTTAGAGGGCTCTTTTCTCGGTTTCCCCGAGAAATGAACCCGGATCTATCACGATGAACGGAAACTATGTGGGATTTTTTTTGTCAGGGTCAGTTTATTGGAGCGTGGAAGAGTGAGCTAACGTCAGAAAAATTGCCGATTTGTTCTCGGTTTCTCTGAGACTGTATGAGGAGGTGAATAGGCCACACATCTGGGACGGGTTAACTCCTCTGGCCGTGTTGAACAATGCAAGACACTTTCTCACACCTCAAAAATATTGTGTAGTGAAAAGGAACTCGAAATTGTGAAAAAATTGTCACGATTTGCAAAAAGCACGTGAAACACATGTTTCAGTCGTGAGAAATCTATTATAACCGTGATAAAACATGTTTTCTTTTGTGAGACAATAGACTGTCAATAAAATCATGGCGCAAGGTTGGGAAACTTTTAATTTGTCTGGTTTCCATCTCTAATGTTCACTCGATGAATATTCCTTTACTCTGGACAGAACTCATTATTGCTATGAGTTTTATTCCTGCTCCAGTCGGAAATGGAGTAGCAGCCTTGGCTTCCCTGGCAGATTTGGCCGACTCGTCCACTTTGCCACCTGAGACGCCCAATCTGGCTTTTCTCACGGCTTGTCCGTTGTTGGTTGCGAGATTCCCTCATTAATTGTGTTTCATTCTCGCAGCTGGTTACATCCAGTGTCCCGGACATATCCAGCGGTCCATTGATTTTTCTCGCCAACGTTTTCCGCTTTATTACTGCCGTCATTTCTATGAATATAGGTTTTGGTATCAACGTAATTCGTAACGTTTTTCGGCGATGCCATTTTCTTCCCACCTTGTCCATGTTACCAATTCTCCTTGCATGATAAGTGTGAAAATATCGAAGAAATTGATATTGGAGAAGCGAAAATCGCTCAGATAGTTAGTTGTATTACTGCAGCCCAGACGCGCCGGTGAATCGAGTGACGGTGACGTCAGATCTTGTGCTTCCTGAGTCGCCGAGTCCTATTTCACCTCCAAATCAAATAGAAGAAGTATACAGGGGGACGGTCAGTCCTTCAGTCCATTCAAAGTGAGTTTAAATTCGTAGAATTCGTAGTTTAAATTCGTTGTGGTTCCCAAGCGAAGTGTAGAAGTTGAAACAAGAAATTGAAGTTTTTAGAGGAAAAAGTACAAAAAACCAAAAGGATTGGTTGTGAGAGGCTTTAATCGCTTAAACAGCGCGAATTTTTCAGCAAAATGGCGGAACACGAGAATCCTTTTCGACCAGAAGAAGTGTTGTATCATGAAGTGGATCCGATCGTCGAGCAGTACATGCACAAGCCGTTCCCACCAAGTAGACCGGTTAGCCCCCAAACTACACCCATAAAGCAGCAGAAAGATGGGTGAGGCTTACTGATTTCTGTGTGCATGTCGTTCATTGTGAAGTAGACATATAAAAGGAAGAAAGTGTGCACCAATAGTTATCGAATTCATCAAGCATCGTTAAAGGTGATTAAATTCATATCTGGGCTGTACACTGACTTGCGGTGGCCTACCGATGTGTCAAGTCAGGGATGCTATCCTGTCATTCAATCCTGCTAACAAATTGTCGATGCCGGTGGGATGGAAGAATCGGTGAGCCTGGGGTACGGGGTCTAACCAAGGACCTCTTGTGTGTTGCAGGGCACTACTGACCACTGCACTACGTGGTTAGATCTATATCCTTTGGTTGTGATTATTGGTGGCACACGTGCGTACATGTGTTTTTGTTACGGACGAGAAGCATTGGTATTTGCGTAACCGCCTGGTTCGTATCCATTCATTTATAGGTTTACGTCAAAAAATTTTCGGCGCAATGGAGTCGAGTATGACAGTTCGTTTTTCAGGCCCTTATCCCCACCGCCGTACTTACAAAACGGTTTATCGAAGGAGCAGTTGATAGACAATGAGAAGGCACAAACGTTACCACTCCTTTCCCCTGATCAGCGACATCCAAGTGCTGTGCAAAAGTACGAGTTTTTTTGCTAAATCGTTTTGAAGTCAGAGCATGACAACAGCATAGTAGGCTCGGATAGAGATTTCAGAGGTTATCGTTCTAATAATCGTAAGAAAAGAATATTTACCTAGAATTGGAATATTTAACCATATTGCATAAACTTGGGAATTGGCAAAAGGAGAACACTCAGCTCAACTAATGAAGACAAAATCTGTGCTGTTTTGCCTCAGGACGAAGATAGGCGTAGGAAAACAATTTCATCTCAAATAAGAGGAAACGACTACTCGTCGTTTAGAAATAACATTAGACTTCTTCACAAAACGTGAAAAATTCCTACTACTTCCGCATTTGTGTCTCATTAAGAGAATTCGTTTAGTGGTGATATTACTCGTTTAAGTACTGAAAAAAGAACAAATAGTTGTGAAAAGTGGAAAGGGTTCAGAATCGAAACGTTTTGATCATTTTGTTTGTATAGTTCCATAGAACGTTTTACACTATCCCGAATGTGCAGGAGGCTCTATTCAGAACGCGCTAAGGGCTTGATGAGCCGTTTATGGCTCATATACGTGGACCTACATGACTTGTTTCGTTGCTCGCTTTCCGTTCTTCCCACGCATGCCATGTTCGCAGCTAGCAAGACAGCCGTCACAATTCTGCCTTCTTTACAACAAAAGTTGAAAAACATGCATTTTCTGCAGTGCGTCAGAAGAATCTGGCTTCTCCCAAGACCGACTCTCTATTAACTTCGGCATTGAAGAACAGCGAATCTGGCTTATGCTTGTGGATCTGATACTGTGAGCTTGCGTCTACAGTATTGCGGCAGTTCTTTGAACTGTTTTACTTGCGAAACAAAAGCGTTTGACGAGCGTTATTAACATTGAGTTCGTTTCAGTTCAACAGACGCAGTTCTTGTCGATGATCTTCCGCCGGCAAACAAGGTGGAATTGGTACATGTGAACAAGAAGAAGTGCGGTTGCTGTTCATTGCAGTAAACGAAGGAATCCACTCGCTTCTGTGACTCTCATGCATTATTTTGCGTCTCTTACTTCTTTTAGTGTTTGTCGCTCTCTAGGCAAACGTATTGCACAGAGAAAGAATTATTCCTCTGCGGCATGATGCTGCTGACAGTTAGAAGTCACTGGTGGAGATTCGCTACGATGGTGATTGTGTACCTGACCAGTGTCGACTTCCTGCACTGAACGTCATGAGACTTGACGCTAGTCGACATCCAGGGTTGCTTACATAGTCGCCATCTTTACGTGTCACTACTTTTGATGTTACATAGTGGCGGCGATAGTGTGATAGCCGACAACTGCATATAATTACGATGAGACATTGGTTGAACTGAACGATCACACTCTCGCACTTGTTTTTTTTTGTTTTGTTTTGTTTTTTGTCTTCGGCATGATTCGTTCATTTCTCATTGCTCCTTGTCTGTTGCTAGATTACCGTCAATATCGGTGAGGAGAGTTGTACATAAATGTGGATATATCTCCTACCGGTGTCCATACCATCATTGTTGCCCGAATTCCTTTCGAATTTTGACGTCTTTTTTCGCACACACACTGCGATCGCTGTTGGCTCTAGCTGCAAGTCCTGTACGCTTATGTCCTACGTCTTGAATATCCTCAGCTCTTTTCGCTTCAGTTCAGTAACGCACACAGCATGGAGACATTGTGCTGCAGCCGGAGTCTAATTTGAACTTCCGTTGTGATTGTATTGAAACACTGTCGCAGTCCCCATTGATTCGTCTGTAACGTAAGCTTCTGTGTAAAATGTTGAGCGAACAAAGTAAAAGTGATAGATCATAGTTTTCGATCACACTTTTTCTCTCTGATCGTTAAAGAAGCAGGATTCTGGCAATTTTTTTGGGATCTTTCAAATGGCATAGTCCGTTGTAGAACTGATTTTATGAGCTCTGGTTGGTTAGTTTTCATCGACCACGAGTAGTGTGGTCGTCAGTCCAAAATTCTGGTCCGTAGAAAGTATCCTATAAAGGACTCTCAACCGTCATTTAGACTGTGTTATCTCCACTTTTTAGTAACGAAGGAGTTTACGAGCGGTCGTTTACAGGTCTGTTTGAGGTTGTTTTCTAAAAATTGTGTTTTAAAAAGATTATGGAGGAAAAAATTGTGAACATGTGATCAAAAAGTGGAAAGGATGTTCTATGTTGAAAGAACCGAGTACTATACTTTGAATGAGAACTAGTTTCTGACCATACGTTTTACTTATGGTGGTTTTCTTAGATGAGTAGAGGTGGAGTCAGGTTGAGCTCTTTGAGGAACTCGGCTATTTTCGGCTATAACGTACTCAATCTGCAATGGCCTGTTAGACGTCAGCACGAGCTGCGTTGTTTCTTTGAGGATGATCGGATAGATGTCGGCGCTCCACGAAGCGAGCGAGGGTATCCCGCACTTCGGCGGTGGCGACGAGCGACACATGACAGCTGAGCGCTTGCTACTCGCTGCTTTGGGTCCTCTGTGTAACTCGCACGCAACAGCCGTTACGACACGCTGTCGTGTCGTCAAAAACTCCAATCGCACGGGGGATTGCATTCTGTTGTCTCATCTTCAAGTAAAGCGTTCTTAGGTGCTTAACGAGCAGTAAAAGGTGGATATTTGCAAGTATAACATGAGCGTTTGATTGCATTATAGGAGTACAAACCTAGATCGCGAGTAATAGCGGAAAATTGGTATTTGCTCGCTTAAGGGCACGAAAAGCACCACGTTTTTGTTGGAGAGTTTTTGTCGGACTATTTTTGCGAGAGATACTCGTCGATGGCTCGCTACATACCCTGCTGGATACCTAGTACATTCGCAAGCGGCTTACGAACTATTATGGATTAATCGACGACCGTATCTGTTTCAAAACGCCTACCTCCACCCTATTTGTGCTTTGTAGTCAGTCTACAGATTTTTCGCCAAATTGAGGTAAAGAATACAATCCGCCTACGTGCCATATCCAGGATCGGAGTCCTTATTTCTAAATTCACCTCCTCACAATGAATGCATAGTCGTTTTTGGTTCGGGTCTAACGCGTTTTCCGTCACTTTGGTGACAGCCTGATGCGAATTGGTTCGAGATTTCACAATTGGGAAAAGCCCGTGGAGAGCTACAAAATAAGATAGATGAAACAAAGAAATCCGAGGAATACCTCCGTGAAACCACTAATGGCTGAGATCCAGACTTGCTAGAGCTTCGAGTGCTGGTCTGCAATCAGTTAAAAATAAACGCAATTTGTTAACACACACATTATTCTGGAATGTTTATCCCACTAACCAACTTCCCAGCTTGTCATTCAATTGTGTCAATTTGTCAGCATGCAATTGTCGCTCCAAAATTTCCTAAGCGTTGTGGGTACCACACTACCCGCAATTTATAACCTGTTTATAGAAGAAAATACAACAGGTATTTTCTGATCATCTTCGGAATGTTATTAAAACGTACCTAATAGCCGCAGTGTGAAAGCCATTCATCAAGATGTTTTTTTCAAAGCATCCATGAACTCGTCAAAATGAGATTCGAACTAGTCCGAATAAAAATGCAATGAGTGTATTTGTAACTGTTTTCTTAGTATTCTGAAACCCTTAAACTAAATTTATCAAGTCGCTCAAAGATTGTTTTCTACGTCACCTTAGAAACAAGTTGGTCGATTCGTAAGCGGGTTACTGTTCGAAATTTGAGAAAAAACTATTCTACGAAGACTGCTCTTGCTTCCCTTTTCTTGACAGGTATTTTGAGAATAAGTGAATCCCGTTTCACTTCGCTCTTCACAATGACAATGTCTACTTCCATCTACAACAGATTCGCTGATGTTTCGTGGTAGTTCCCATTGTGTTGGTAAAGAACCTTGGAAGGGTTCATCGCGCTTAGTCGTCTTTCCGAAAAACGATGGCCGCCATTCGATTACGAAATACCGAGGTGACCCAAACGTGGAAGCGATTAGAAATGAGTTTATAGAGACGTAAGAATTGAAGGCGGAAAAATAGAGAGCTATTTCCCCGGTACGAACGCAGACTGAATAAGAGTTGTGGGATCACGGAATTAAAGAAAATGGGACACTTCATCAATAAATTGGTACTTTATTTCCTATTCTTTTTCTATAATTCGTGTTCAAATATTGTTCGAATTAGAGCACTTCTTCCACTCGATTCATTCTTGCTAGAGGTGAACGGTGAACGAGTGCACAAATTGTGCACTTGCGTTTCCAGCGGATGTTTGCCGGCGGCTCAAGTAGTGTTTTTGTTGCTTCATTCTTCTAATCGTCCTGTTTTCAGACCAGTTCATCCCCGACACCTCGACTTTGAATGTATGAAAACGTGATTGTTCAGACATTTAGTGTCGACCTACCAAGTGCACATAAATAATGTAACTTTTTTTTATTTGCTACCTATTCTTTTTTCGTGGCAGGATATGGTGCGAAATACAACTACAATGGTGCTGAGATATTTGCAAAGCTCCGGATCGCATATGTCTGTGACTGGGATCGAACCTCGCTATTACCCTTTCAGGGGAGTAACGTCTTAACCACTACATCATGCGTGTCCTTCGTTTCGC
The DNA here is from genome assembly GCA_900624975.1 of Angiostrongylus costaricensis. Lineage (NCBI taxonomy): Eukaryota > Metazoa > Nematoda > Chromadorea > Rhabditida > Metastrongylidae > Angiostrongylus > Angiostrongylus costaricensis. The sequence continues at coordinate 227,011 of UYYA01003950.1, forward strand.
CTTTCTCTCAGCCGTGTTTTATAGGCGCTATCAGCAACTGACCGTCAACGGGATTGTTCTGGAGAGCATAAACTGGCCTTGAACCCTGTTAAACTGAAGCTTGAGGGTAATAGCGAGGTTCGATTCGCGCCACAGACACCTGCGGTCCGAAGTTTTGCAAATATCTCAACATCATTGTAGTTGTATAAATCAATAGTTTATCACTGTATTGCGTTATTCGGGGCACACTCGACTGACATTATAAGTAATTGTGGAAAGGTCATGTCACTAAGACAGAATATTGTCTTAGCTAGATAAACGACACTATTTCTATGCCACTGTATAAAACACCGAGTCGTGCGAACTTCATCAAACGAAAACGACTGCATGTTGTATGCGGTGTACTAGAGGACAGCCACCAGATACTGGACATTGAAGTGCAACTATTACGCGCCTTTCTTCGACGTAAGCAGGACAAAATATATGCTCAACTGAAGAAGTGCGAGTGGAAGGAATGCTACTGTGCTCTGTATTTGGAGGACCGCCTTTGGAGGGGAATAATGGGCTCTGAAAAAGGCGAAACCGCCGAGGTGTTGGCTACTGTGTATTAATAAATACATAAATAATAACAATCTCGTACTTGCTCATCAAGAAAAACAGTGAATTATGGAGGGATTCAACATGCACTCCAATAGGTTTCGACTTTATCAGTTGGATCCGTAAGCGGTATTTAGTAGATGTTTCCCACAATTGTTTGAGTTTTATGGGGTTGTACGGTGCAACTCCAGTTTCACAAATTTCATGACAGAAACACGTTCTGAAGACGGAGATACGGAAATAATCGAAAGTGAATCGATGCCATTAACGACCACCACGTAAAGACTTGAATTAAAGCAGATCTGTGCACGACATCTGAAGAGTTTGACAAAGAGCTAGGCACTAGCAGAGCAACAGTGAGTTCGTAGTGTATGCGGTCACGTAGGACTTCGCATGCTTCCACTGTGTGAACCTGAGTAATTAAAATTTACATAAATGATAGAACGAAAACGGAGTGGCGAGACTAATGAGAATGAACGGATAACTCGATTAGAATGGAGTAATTTAGAAGCGAGGTGATACGAAAAAACGGTAAATAGGAAGAGCTAACATTCCTCCAGACAGAGTGTCGATTCTTTTTTGAGTATAAGATAGATAAAATTACTACTGGGAGAAGAAAGCCACATTTCGAGAAAAATAGATTCCCAAATCCTCTCCAGTGAACACATACAAAGTCCTCGATAACTGACGCCGTTAATCTTTTGGAGACTTACTTGACACTTGATACTTGAATGGCCCATCCTCACTGGTTGTGCGGGTCCCAGCATAATCTCCACTTTTTCGGAGAATTGCTAGTTAATCCATTTTGGAGGCGGTAAAGCGTTGGAAGAATCTTGCAGACACGACTGGCAAATGTTTTCTCGCGAAGCTAGTTATCCAACATGTTCGAAAAAGCATTAATCCATTGGTGGTAAAGTTTTTTGAGTAAAGCAAGTTAGAGGAAGACAATGCAGTGAAACTCGCTCATATTCTGGACATCCAATGGCACTACTGGACCGTCAACGTATTCTTAAATCTTTTATTTACTGCCTTTTTTTCTTCTTAATGGCAGGTTATGTTGCGAAATATAACTCGTATGAAATGCTAAGATATTTGCAAAACTCCGGACCACAGGTGTATGCAATG
>UYYA01003951.1:0-119851 GCA_900624975.1 Angiostrongylus costaricensis
CTTGACCGTTTAACAATTCAAAGCACTCATCCATCTGTTCTTGTGTGGAATGGACGATGAAGCAGTGGTCTATGTATCGACAGTAGAGTAAGGGTCGGTGATCGAGAACTGGAGCTTCCACCTTAGACATGAAAGCGTTGACAAGGCTTGGTGCTAAATGCTGTCCCATGGCCAACCCTCTAATTTGTGCAAAATATTTTCCACACCACCTAAAGATTGAACAACTAAGACACTGTTTTAAGAGGGTCATTAGTTGCGCAATCGTCAAGCCGTACATTTTTATGTTCTTTTCGTGCTCTACGAGCAACTCGAGAATGGCTTGCATTGTGGAGTCATTCGACACGTCGGTATAAAGTAAAGTAACATTGAATGACTCCATTACATGTTTGCTGTTTGGTTGCGCGCACCCTAGGTGCTCTAGAAATATTTTGGTGTTAGGTAGATGAGTTGAAAAGAATTTTGGCAACTGGGTCAGAATAAGGTTTAGAAACTACGTTATTCTATTCGTTGGCCCGCCTATACAACTGTTGATAGGTCCAACTTTAAATGATGATGGGTTTGTTGACGTAATATCATCAGCTGAAGTAAGCCTATGTGCTTCAATCAGCAGGTAAAGCACAGGGCAAATTGAATGTTCGTTTTAAAGTCGAGAAATAAGTGAAGGCTCTAAACCCGCTACTTTTACCGTGTTGACCCATTCTTGATTTAATTTTCGGTATTGGTTTCCATATTCTTTTTCAGGGGATGCTCGATAGAGAGAAACATCACTGAGGCTCTCCTCTGTTATTCCAATATCCAACTGACTAGGAATAACTACAAACTCTCCACCTTTATCAATAATAGAAAGTCTAACAGACTTTGAATTCAAGAGCTCTCTAACCTGGCGCACACCACAATTTTGTTGGTATGCGTTGAGTTGTTGAGCATCATATCTTTCTTCTAGGCTGTTCGTGAAGAACACTGACCATCGGGTCAGTGGTCTTTCTGCAGTACGTTTAACATCGCGAGGAATTGAGTCACTAACGGCTCTTGTACATCGGTTGTCATTCTTACGCATTACGTGCCCGGTCCACCTTATCTTCGACTGTTTGGAGTGCAAAACGGAATCTTTGATTTTTGATCGTTGATGCAGATCGGCGCCTCGAATCCCATCCCTTACTTGTGTGAAACAGGATACTCCTGGCATCGTCCTTCCGACTGCGCGTTCGTTAACGCTGAGTGAACCATCATTGTTCAAGGCTAGACAGATTATCAGCCTTGCAGACGAGCGAACGGATAGAATAACGTCGATTATAACCTAGAACTCATCATGTTGCTGAACAACATATCATTGAACCTCACCAACACACGAATGTTCCTCGTTCGTCATCTCGATTTTTCTTCAGCTTCGAAGTGGATTCGAGTGTTCTTAGGTCAGTTGCCTTCCCCCTTTCTATGAAGTCCGTTACAGAATCTTCTCGTCTTTTGTTTAGTGTCAGTCCTTCATTATCAAATGGTCTATGACAACATCTATATCGTTTACAGATTGCATGTGTGTGTAAATGAGAAGAGATTTAGTTGCCTAATTTTAGGAGCTTGCCGTAGAGCAACACAAGACATGGGAGGTCGAGATTCCGTATTGTACGCTCACTGTATGTTGTAACATATCGATTGATTGGAAAGGTTCGAGCAACTGCGGTGCTCGACAGTAACTCGCGGTTCAGCCCGCGAACTCCACAAGCCTTGAAGGGTAGAGGCGCAATCGAGACAACGACACGAAGCAAATAGTTCATCCGAGTGGGAAAAGAACTAGTCATGAAGAGACGCCATCACCAACCTTGTCATGAGTTTAGATATCCTTCTTCTTGAAGAATGATTTTATGTCATTGATGGTTGATTAAAAATGATTTTATACCTTTGCATTTCACATTGTACTGTTGTAATTTATGGTTTATGTTAGTCATTTGTGTCAGCATACAATTTGGTTTACACAGGTTTGAGTTTTGCGATATTGTTATACACCCAGAGATTTGATGTTGCTCTGGCAATAGATTCCACATGTTCTACACCACAGGCTCGTTGCCTTATGGAAACCGAGGAACGAGTTAGCGAAATCAGTCATTGCCATCCATCGTCCATCAAATCCACAAGCATTCACACGCGTTTGCGACGGGGAACATGAAAAACGCGATTACGAATATAACAAGAATTCCATGAAAAGAGAAAAGTTACTCGGAATGTGTGATGCTAGTGTAACGGAGATACCACTAGGCCGCACTCCATTCTCGAAGACGAATATCCCAATATTTTTCGCAGTCGCAACTCCGTCATAAAGCCTCATTAAACGATTTCTATTTTTTTTATTTCTAAAACCTCATATACAAATCCACCCTCAAATTTCGCGACCGTATGCTACTTCACAGTGAGTTGCTACCGTTCAACACAACTCTCATGCAGCACTGCATGCCCTCTGCGTTACCACCTCATAGGAACAAAGTTGCCTTCAACTCAGTTACAGTGCAGAAGTCTTAGTTAAACTGGTGTTCTAACTTCGACCTGTGAAACCAAGCGTTGTAATCGAGCCATTAGCCAATGATCACAGAGAATGCATCATTTTGTTCCCAAGCCAGGGCGTTTGTAACGGAAATTAGTTCCCTACAACAAGAGAGGAACAAAGAGTTATTTAAATTATTTGTCAAAAATGGGGAGGTGAAAAGTGCCAAGACGCTGTATTTTCCCGGGCTGCATTTTCAGAGCAAAAAAATTGAGAAACGGCTACTGCTGTGCTACTCTATATAGCTAAGGGTAAAGCTCTCGGCGTTGATCAATCCCTGAGGGATGAGCCATATATTCGACTTCATTAAATATCGTTAAGGGTGAGTCGATGCATATCTGGCCTTTACAATGACTCACTGTGGTCTACCGTTGTATCGAGCCAGTGCTGCTATCCTCGCAGACAAGTCCGGTAGCAATTTGCCGACTTCGGAGCGGTGGAAGACTTGGCGGGCCATGGGCGTGGGTATCGATTCCACCTGTGTGTGGCATTGGCGGCCCCAACCACTGCGCCACATTTGCTACCCCATAGTTGCAATAACCGAATCGTAGTGAAGTTTAGCTCTTTTTTGCAGTCCATTTTTAACGGTCGCATGCGAACCAGTCTTTTTAAAAGGCACACTTAGGATGCAAAGGGCGAAAAAATCCGGACAGGCTCTACTCAGACAGTAACCATTTATTACTTATGTTGGACTCTAGTTTAATATTCGGTTCAAGAAGTTGACCGTTGCCCGGATACAATAAAATTCCTATCCTTTGGACTTCTATGAATGTGTTTGGTTAATTTTAATTTAGTTCTTGCTTCCATCCAGCGCGCATTCGGCCATCTCCTTCGTGGTGACGTGAAAAAAGATATCAAACTTATTCGGAGCGATTTAAAGAAATACACCGATCTGATGCGTTGTTGAACATTCGCAAGTGACTGTATAAGCCAAATATCCTTTCCATCATGGGTTCCAATACTCTTAGTAGAACGCGTGACGCATTTATAACGGATTTCTACGTAGCAATTTCTTATTCCTTCTCTTTCCCTGTTTCATCTTTGTTTGACAAGAGATTAGGAACACCGTACCCGAACACGTGCCACAACAAACGCCCGTACCGCTAGAACCCGTATTGCACAATTCTGCGTTGTACCCAAACGGCTGTACAGGCTGGCGTCATATAGTGTCCGGTGGTATTTCATTCACATCTACCGAATCCTCTATAAGGGCCCTTACCTCACTACGTTTCGTAAACGCGCTTGTTTCGTTGGAAATAAAGGGCAAGATGGACAGGGCCTCATCATCGCTGCAATTTTCGTTTGCGGGCTTGGATTCTCCTCTGTCTGAAGAGTTACAGTTTCGTGGCTGCATGGAAATGGCTACCTTGCCAATTCCTATTTCTGTTCTCTTCTTGTGCACCTATTGGTGGCTGCCCTAAACGTGTTTCTTGAGAGTACCTCTACTATCATAATATGCAACTTACTAGGTTAAACGCTTCAACAGCACAAACAGACCTTTGCTATGTTTAAAGATTGACAGCCCCTTAACCTGTTTATGCTCTGCAGCTTGTAACGCTGACGTGGTAGATTCTAGAAAAATCAACCAAATGTCGAAAAAGTAGGGCAAATTGAAAGAAAGAACTGATGATAATAAAAGCGCTAATATTTTCACTAGTGATAAGCAATAATAATAACAATATTGACGAAAATAACGGTGATAATAATACTAGTGATGGAGATCACAGAAGGGAATGCCATAATCAACTAGGGTTTTTTTCCAAGGGGGTAGGTTATCCATAAAATGCATCCATAGTTGTCCAGAATTCCTCAACGAATTCATTCTAACAAGAAGTCGGAAAGAGCATTAGCAAGAAGTAGGTGTGAGAATTGTATTTATTCATGTTCAGTTGAAAATAAGCGCTAAAGACACAAGGAATATACCTGCTAGAGAATGCTCTCTATTTCTGCATACGGTGTCATGCAGAAACGCTCTACAGAAAAGAGGATGCTCCTATTCTCATGTTCGAACTCGAAACACCCTTGCCTAGTATTGTTCGGACCGTACATTCTTCCGTAAATTTTCTGCTCTTATCTGATGCACTTTCTCACAAATGTCGTCGAAGGAGTGAATTAGCCCTTTGTGGAAACTGCTTCTTCTTTGTTTGATGTTCTATCGCACACAGAAACGTCTCTATCGGACTACACTTACCTGAAAACTTTGAATCCACATCCTAACTCCACCTACTCCTCAAGGAATATAAGCAAGTTGATTGGTCATCTCTCCACTCACTTAGATCCTGCGACGGTTTTCATGTTTTCTACGCATCCTCGCTTCATTTGGTAGAATCATACTGGTGCTCCTCTTTCTCACAAGCATTCTTGATCACCGTAGTATGTTTTGTACTGCAAGTGCACCGAAAATATCCTTATCTCTTTGTAAATTCACAGTTTTTAATTTCTTTATGCCAAATAGACGCAGAGGATGTGAAATCGAGCGCATCTTTGCAGAAGCATAGTACTCTGGATTGCGTATGAAGCATCTTCTCATTCTCGTTGCTCTTATTGGAATTACACTGGTAGGGTAATGTTTATGCAATAGCTAAGGTCGGCAGCCTTTCCGAATCCTAAACAGGCGGTTACGATCTTTTAGGCCTGTGGTCCTAAAAGCAACGATAACCAGGATGGAGAGCGGAAGCCAGGACCGCCAGGGCCACCAGGACCAGCTGGGCCAGCTGGACCACCAGGGCCACCAGGGCCATTCAGGCCAGTCGGGCCTCCAGGGCCACCAAGGCCACCAGGGGCAAGACGATTCCGAAGAGAAACAAAGGTAACAATTATTGAGTAGAAATTAGAAGTTCAAATAAAGAGGAGAGGTAGTCCGATTATTGATTACCGTCGGAAATAATTTAAATAACGGGCACTACCAAAAATGTTGACAACCTTCTCACTACCGTGTGAGATACAGTAGTGGATTGATGGCGACTTGAATAACGTACAAATCAAACGATTGCAGATTATTTCTAATACACATTTTGTAATCATCTGTGGCTTAAAGCTTGCCGTTCAAGGTGGGCGTTCCATTGTATTCAAATGCACGCTGACGGTTCCATAGATCCTACCAAACTATTTGCTTATTCAAGGCTTATAGTTTAGACCTTTTATGACTGTATTGCGCAATGAATCGTTTTAAATTCTCTAGAAACATTATTTAAGAGAGAGCGAGTCGAGGAGAGCAGGGATGAACGAATCATAAGACATTCGAAAGAGAGAATAAATTTGCAAACCCCTTCATTATCGGGCATTTTCTTCACAGCGTCGGATGTTTAGGTGATGGACTACGCGCTAGAAGACATCCAAAACAATTCAAGTGCTTCTGTGAAGTCACACATTGAAGCGGCTCTCTGATGAAGACTCTTTTGTATTCGATTTACCACGAAGCAATAAACCTTCTTGCTGTTTATTGTTGTACTTGCATGTGTAATTTAATTCTATAAGAAACAGCGTCGGGAATAGCGAAGCTACTGTCGAACTGTATATTTTTCCGCTGCTGCACTATAGTAATTTTACATCAAAAAATATGTTCTCGCTGACTATATGTACCATGATGGTTATTGTTCGAGGAAACACTACAAATTCTAACTGAAAAATAAGAGCACTTGCAGGTGGGCCTAAACTTTCGATTCCGGCTTTTAATGGTCCTCAGCACGGGTGATCAATCTCTAGCAAAAAGGCGCAACTGCTGTGTACACTCGACTCCAATGATCATGTTCTCTAGTGAAGTGTTGTTGCTGAAACTTTAGGAATGGTAGAGTTTTTCGGCAGACTCCTCTACTCCATCAGTAAGGAAATCCTTGTCTGACGAAGCGACTAAGTACGATCTTTCTTTTCTGTCAAACGTCATTCAGTATTGTTCTACGCAAACGTCGTTGTGAAAAAATTATCTGATTGAGTGAAAATAAGCGCTTCTTCAAGACTGCACTCCGGAAACTTCTTCTGCTACGTGACTAAGGAACTTTGGTTGCCTTCGTGTGCATTCAACGTCATCCCATAGCATTCGGCATTAATATAAGGCTATTAAAAGAGCAAGTGTTTAGAAATTATTTCAACTAATGCAACACCGGGTATGTTATGCTTCGCTTTTGCGCGAAGGACCGCTTTTGCCACGAGGATTAATAATCATTGAGTAACTTTAAGGGACACTGTAAAAGTCTATTACTTTTGTTCGTTTGCCGAGCTACTCTCTTGGTTCTGTCATCACAGCAATAGAAGTAGTACCGAACCTTTGAATCACAGTTCTTCATGGTCTGTTTTGTTCGAGGATTATAAGGAATCTAACGAAGGTTCAGAGAGATGTAGAATCGGTAGGTGTAAAAGCTCGTCTTCAAACGATTTACCACGTGCATTTTTTTTAAGATTGCAGCAGGGTAAAAATAAAAAAATTTGTATTCTAAGCTTCATATAGACATTGAATTAGCACAATCACAGAGGCACGGTATGGTTGACAACGTGTAGCAGTGTGCTCCATCAAAAACATGATGACATGAGGATGACACTACTTTATATGGAAAATATCGCGGTATTTATTATGGTTGATGGAAGGACAATTTAGCTAACACCAACTACATTGTAGATCCGCATGTTCTTCCCCTGTTCAAAGATCTCGGTGATTCTAAAGTTATTCTAAAATGACCATCGCGGAATGACGGTTGTTGTCCAACGGATGCGCGAAGACTCCACGTCAGCCCTCCTCTTCTTTCCGTCAGTGAAATTCGTCATAGTCCAACAACTTTTTACCTGCGAACAACTGCTATATCTCATTAGAGATAGTACCCAACAACTGCTATACCATTTCTAGCGCATTCTGTGACCATGGATTGGACAGATGTGCCGCGATAAACTGCCTTTCTTTCAAAGTCTCTCATTTTTTATTTAGTGCCTACTCTTCTTTCATAGCAGGTATTGGATGAAATACGACCACAAATATGCTGCCGCGTGGGAAAAACTCGGGACATCGAATCGGTTTCGAACCCGCAATTACGCTTGTCGGGGTATGCTTTCCGCCACACCAACCAAGACCGTTTCTTTGTGATTCTCTCAGCCATTTATTTCCTCTTTCACTGCTATCAGCAATCATTCTTTAACGGGAATGATCTGCTTAACACAAACCAGCATTGAGCTCAGTTACGCTGGAGTTGTAATCTAAATCACAAGCTGTGGGGAAATATGAGATAAATTTCGTTCGGCAAGCAATTTAGCTTATCATATCAATCAATTAGTAGAACATAGAGAAATCCTTTGCAGCGTTGATAACAAAATTGGTTTTTACTTATCTTAATTAAGGCTAGTCTACCGAACGACTTCCACTGCTCTGGCTAAACTCCTGTTAGAGCACGTATAAAGCGGCTTCGTCGGGCGGAAGTTAGTCCTCCCACAGTCTTCTCCGCAAATCTTTCTATCAGTTCTCTCTTCCAAGGCCAGTTCTTGGTGCTGACTCTTGTATAGTTCACCCTTCTTCATATCGTCAGATTGCTAGTGTTGTACTGTTATTATTTCTGTAGACGATTATAACCCCAACTTGAGACTGTGCTCTGTAGCAATGAAAGTCCGGCATGGCAAATTCGTTTTAAGCTGCAACATATGAACTCTCCGATTTCAAATATAAGAAGTTACAACAATAACCTCCTTCATAAGGAATATTATTAATCAAATCAAGAACCATTAAAATTATGACATTTTTCAACAGAAAACTACTTTCTTTGTTCCGGCTATATAAAATTTTTAAGTTGTGGAAGCGATGAACTCGTTGAAATCATCTTCTGCGTCATCGTCGTAGCTGAAGCATTTCTCGCGCAGGGAGTTGTCAGGTTACTTGAAAAAGTGATGGTCGGTAAGCGAGTTTTGTGATTATGGCGGATGAAGCGAAGTTTCGTAGCCCAACACCAACTTCCGCAGTGCTGGTTCCGCAACGTGGGGTCGGGCGTTGTCGTGGAGAAGGATTGGTGCTTTTCTGATGACAAATGGCGGTGGCTGTTTGAATTTACGGTGCATTTCGCCGATTTGTTGACAATACTTCTCTACCGTAATCGTTTCGTCCGAATTCAAAAAGCTGTAATGAGTCAGCCCGGCTGCAGACCACTAAACAGTCACCATAACCTTTTCTGGTGCAAATTCGGCTTTGGGAAGTGCTGTGGAGCTGATCGCAATCCAACCATTGAGCTGAACATCGCCGATTGACGACGCAATCGATGCTTTTACACTGCAAACAACCGTTGGTATGACGCGAATGAAAATTCTACGGTTTTGGTTTTTTAAATAGAACTGTAGACTTTTATTCTAATGTCACTTTTTATGACAATACTCCTTTAAAATCATATCTAAGCAGTAAAAAATAAAATAACAACTATATTCACTTTTTCTTCTCGGGTAAATAAATGATCAAGCAACTGCGTTGAGCACAGCAAAGTATTTATATCTTTCACTCAGCACACTCATTTAATCGACGAGGACCACTGTTTATGCCTCTTCTGTGTGTTTATGTCTAAAGTAATTATGCCTCTTCTAGAGTTTTTACGACAAAATAGCCAGCAGAAGATAGATTTACTCCCTCCCAGCCTTCCGGGTAGTAATGTCGAAACCGTTATTGGTTTGGGAACCATTATGGAATATGAAACTCCCAAAGTAAAACGGCAAAGCATTGGGTGATTTAGTGTCACAAAAAATCCTGTACGGCGAAATAAACAAGTGAAAAATCTGTGCATGGCTCAGTTTGCCTTTTCTTTGCGATGCATGAGAGACATGACTATGGTATGATTCATGTCGTCGTTAAGGAGGATAGAAGGATAAAGCTCTCGACGTTGCTCTACCGCTGATGGATGCGCCAAGCATTCGACTTCATGAACCATCGTTGGAGGTGATTGAATGCATATCTGGTCTTTACAATGATTCGCGGTGGCCTACCGATGTATCCAGCCAATGCTGCTATCCTCCTAGACAAGTCTGGTACTAACATGCCGACCCCGGACGGATGGAAGGCTTGGTGAGCATCAATTCCACGTGTGTGCCGCGGTGGCGCCTCCAACCACTGCCCCATACGCGCCTTTGTGTCGCCGTTAATGTGCTGATTTATCTTGCATAGTGGTTACAGAAACTGCCAACAATTTTTAGTAGCAACTCTTTTTTGAACTAACTTTATTGTTCAAAAACAATCAAAGTAAATTTTTGTTTAATTGCACTGTTTCTTTCGTCGTTTTCCTACTTGGAAACCTTCATTCCCTGTCAAGCCTCCGTTCTCCCATCATACCTCACGTTTGATCGTCGGTATCATCTGGGAGATCCGAAAGAAAGATGTCGTCATTGTCGAGGGCGCGAGGTATCTCGTATTCTTTTCCGTTCTACCCGAAGTAGTGTGAAGCACCATCCACTACTTAGTGAAGCAATCGTCTTCATTTATTAAAAAATTTTCACCTATTGTGCTTTGCTAACAACAGCAAGGAAAATGAGAAAGCGCTCATGTTCACTGTAGAGGACGATGCTGCTGCATAGATGTTGGTATACATAAGAATATGAATCTGTTCCAGGGCAGAAGATGCGGCAGCATTTAAACTGCTTGAGCGTATGGAGAGCTCGATAATTTGATTCCACCACTCAGAAAAAGGAAACTAGGTAAGTGGTGAAGGGAATAGGGAGAACTGAGTTAACTAAGGGACGGCTTAGCTGATATGATGCTGCCTATATTTCTTGAGGAATGTGTGGAGTTGGGATGCAGCTCAAGAGTTTTCCACTTAGTACAGTTTGATGGACCATTTTTGTACATGAAAATGCATTTAGGCAAACCGGGTGCGGCTTCCAAAAAAGAGACAAGTGAATTCTTCAACGATGGCTGTGAGGAATTGCATCAGACAGGGATAAAACCCTACAGAAGAGAGGACGGTCTGAACACACATATTTCCAGCCAAGTATAATTCAAGTTCCAGTATGGAAACAAGAACATTCGTTTTCTATGGAGAACATTTTCAAAGACACCTTTTTGGAAATGGAATCTATTCTGTACTAAGTGAAGAACTCCTTACCAGGTAGGCAATAGCCACTAACATACTTGTTTTCAACATAAAGTGTTGCATTGTCAAATTTTTCACCTTTGTTAGTCTTAGCCTTCAACACCTGCCGTTTCAATTAATTTATTTGTTTGGAAGAGCTCTGGATAGTCATAAAATTGCTCTATGAATAACCATGATTTCTTTAAGATGAAAGTGCACCTGCTCTCAGTTTTGCACTCATAGGAAATTCTATAACCCCACTTGGCCATTCTACGTCTCCAAGCTCCGCGTGAAGAGAACAACGGTCTCACTCACCAGCTGCTACTCATCCAACCTATACACCTGATGAAATCGAACTGGATACGACCTCCAATGAATTTCAGGAAGTAATTCGGAACAAAGGCTTCGCCAGTAAAATACCTTTTGTTTATCTATTCAATGCCAGAGTAGGTACGGCCAACAAAAACGAACGAAGCAAGGGAAAACTTGGAATAGGAGGTCGAATTAAGAATGACTCACATGGGTGACAAATAAATGAACACCCGACAAAATATCCTCGTCAAATTTTCATTTCGCTGGCCACATTGTCATCCTTTCGAAGAACTATTGTACAACAGAGACGGTGCTCAAAGAGCTGAGAGAACAGGAATGAGGATGTTTCTATGCATAAATAAGAAGAAGACCTAGTTCATAAGGGGCCCGAAAGTGTGAAGGGGAAACGAGCAAGATGGATGTTTCCCTGACTACAAAAGATCCCTGGTATGTGGTGTACCCTCACATCGTCAATAGGAGTGGAGGAATTAAGCGGAATAAGAACAGCATCACAGGCCGCTCTTAAGAAAGTGTTTAGTAGCAACGAGAAGCTATCCGGAATCTTTGCGGAAACCTACGATATTAACTGGCTGCGCATTAGTACCTTATATTATTCAATAATCCGTGTGACACGATTTTCCTGAAAAAGGGGTTAAATTATCAGTAAAAATAACACAAATTCTTAGTAAGAACCTGCCTGGAGAAAATATTATTTTGAGATTTCTTGAAACAAACCGGGTCCGTGTAGCCCAGCAGTAGGGCGCCTCCTACCACAGCGCCCACGCGCCCTTTGTCATATTTTGCATATTGTTGTATCTGTACCACTAGTGTACCATACTTTCTCATAGTAATTAGGTTCCATAAGTTTTTTAACTTTCTAGAATAATTATTTCACGAAGAATTGCGTTTTTCTTGTGCACAAATGTTATTTGTTCTACGAACAAATGCAGACAGCGGTTTCGAATACGTTGCAAGTTGAAACTTGTTTATGAAAAGCCTTATCGTGTTGGACGAACCCGTAAGTGTTACTCTACCCCTATGGGCTTCGGCTGGCGTCTACTGTTAACGTCGTTTAGTTCATATTCGTGCAGTGATTTCTCAACTTATTCTCGGTCTGTAAGGCAAGAAGGTAGTGAGGTGCCTTTACTCTTTTTTCCTTATACGGCGTTTTCCACTAGAAGATTCGTGCGAGAATTTAACGCGCTAAAGCCGGCTTGCCCATTTATTGATTAGCTGGCTGACGCGCATGCTGAGGACGTCGGCGACTCGTCGAACCTTCTGGAGCTTTTCTTTATTTCTCGCTCTGTAATCTAGGTCTTTAGCATATTAATAAATTTTTAGAGATTTAGAACTGAGATCAACTTCAGAACTACCGGCTTTCTTGACGGTCGAGAAGCCAGCAGAGTTTCTAATGACGTAGTAGGCGTTTTCCAGAAGGATTCGTTCTATAATTACAATATCGGCTGTTTGTTTATAGATTGCTTTATTAGGTTTTGGAATTGCTTGTAGTTGTATCTGTTGGTCCTCCAACGGTTTACCGCCTCATCGTGGCTGGGAGGCGTTCCTGGCTATCGGACTGCGATGTACAACGGAGGATTCATCCCCTCGTAGGGTCTCCCGAACTGGAAGTAGTCCGGCGTTTTCATCAGGAAACCTAGTTAAGAGTAAACAAATACCAGGATCCACCACCGTCTTGGTATCAAAGTCGTATGGTGGTAAATCTCCCTCTGATCCACAAGGACTGCGACTACCCGTGGTGATGAAGACCTGGAGTTGACTTTGGCCAGGCTGACCTCAGGACTCCAGGGAACCATAATGGCTTAACCAGCAAATCTCCGAAAAATGGAGATTATACTGAGGTCCGCGCAACCATTGAGGACAGGCCTTTCAAGTACCAAGTAGGTAAGTGTGTATCGGTTGGTAGCAATTCCCAGTTGCGTTCAATGACCTTTGATGCTCCGATAATTCTTTTTGATGACTGATATCAATAACTAACCACTGTAAGTGGTGCTCATCCCTATTCCACTTATCGATTTATTCTGTCCAAAATAAGATCTATCTCAGTTTCGTTATGAGCATTCCGTTGGATACTCTTGTCTTAAGTGTAGTCCCTTGTGAGACAAGGACATTATCCCTGGGATTCAATCAATAAAATCATATTTAAATCTAATTTCAAGGCAATCTATAAGTGTTTTCAGCACCATTTTTTCTTCATTGTGTTCTAGGTGTATAGAACTTTTCAACGCTTGTCGCCTTACAAGAACTACAAAGGTTACGTTGTTTCTTCGTGGCAGCTTGTCTTTCAGGGTTTCGCTTTCCAAATGAATGCCTTTCACATTGTAGGACGACTAGGAGCATCTTCATGTTATTGAAAGGGTGTCCTTAGCCATAAGCGGTCGTGTACAATGGTCCTTTAAAAAATTAGAGATAGGGCTATTTGGTTCTAATCTTTCCATAACGAATCCATTTCTTCGAAGAAAATTTGTAAAGATTTTTCTAATGCCTGGTGAAAATGATTTCACACTATGCCCTTTAACGATCAATCACGACAACCAGCATAAGGTTAAAATTTAAGGAACAAATCTGTTCAAGAGTTTTACTTCTACTAGCGGTACCCTCATGAGTGCGAGGTATTTTTGCTTCCAGTTTACTTTTTTCTTTCGTGTCGATATTTTTGTAATATTAGCAGTGTGTTTTCTTTTGCACTTGACAGTTGTTGCTAACGTTAGTTTTATAATGCTTTAAAAAGCCTTTTAACATGTAAAGAGTTCCAAGGGCGCATGTAGCGCAGTTGTCGGAGGCGCCCTGCAATACACATTGGATCGATCCCCTTCCCCAAGGCCCACCAAACCCTCCTTCGCTCCAGGGTCAGCGAATTGGTACAAGACTATCTCTGGGAAGATAGTAGCACTGACTCGATGCTTCGGTAAGTCACCGCGAGTCATAACAAAGACCAAATTTGCATTCAATGACCTTTAACGGTGCTTAATGAAGACGGATGCTTGCCGCATCCCTCAAGCATAGATCAACGCCGAGAGCTTTTTAGAGCTTTATTATTAACATTTAATATTCCGGAGAAGTTCGGTCTCCAATATTCTCGAACACTTCTTTAATGGAATTGAACTTCTTCCCTAAGCTTACTTTAGTAGGTTTGATTGGATGAGAATCCTTGGATTCTCCGCGCAATCCATAACCTGCTGAAAATTGGGCCGGTGATCAAGTGAGACAAGACACGAACCTCAACTACTGCACTTTCTTTTCTGGGCTTTTTGATTTCTTTCAGAATTTCTTATCTATTTCGCCTATGTTCGTCGTTCAGATTGGTTACGTTAGGATATTTCCTTTTTTGGGATACTTTTTCATAGGATATTTTTGTATCTCATTGTTTTTCATCCACATTTTCTTCATGAACTTATATCCTCTGAATAGCTCCGTTTTCATCTTAACGCCATCAGCACTACTGTTTATTTCACACTATATAGTTCTCCAGATGGTTTTAGTTGAAATATTAATGTATTAACTTTTTACATGAATGGTGTAAGGGACGTATCAATAAGCTTCCAGTCGTGTGGGCACGATTGCTATTCCGGCTCTCGGTACCCACAATCCCTTAGTATTCATAAATGGAATATAAATGTTTTGGCAGAAACAATTTCTCAGTACCAGTATTGGAATATTGATTACAGGTGCTTTAACAACACTCAGTTGCCTTCTTATTCGAGTTCAACTTTATTGTTTTTATGTATAAGAAGCATCACTTGCATCAGCATCACTGCGATTAATGCTCTTTGAAGCCTTTTACTTTTCTGGTTTCAAATCCTGTCGAGTTTTTTTTGTTCACATGGTCTCTACGACAAATCGATTCCGTGTGGCTGTGAGTAGTCGTTGGCAGAAAAAAGAGAAGGAAAACCTTTTCGTAACTTTGAATTGATTCGAATAGTAATCGTGCTTAAGATTGTAAACTTATCCCTGCTGTTTTATGCTGTGTTGCTTGTGTTCGTTTGTTTTTCTAAACGTTCGGTTCAAGTTGATGTCCTACTGAATCGCTTTCAGAACGATGTCGTTGCCATCGCGCGTGAAGTTGACTAGGCCATTGGTACGGACGATGTATAGTCAAACACTTAATAATCTAAAGATTAACAAGGATACCAAAGTTATTATTCAGGTGAGTGCTTAGTATGTACTACTGCCACGCTTTTCTCTCATTCAATCAACTTAAAAACTGAAATTACTACTTTTTTGGGATTTTGAGCTATTATGATATCTTCTGACTTTTTTGTTGTCTTGCTTATTGCATTGTTTATATCACTGGTGACTTCTTATTGACGCTGCTTAGAGCTATCTTAAGAAGGTTCAAAGTTCCGAACAAACGAGCAATGCCAAGAGTTTTTAGGGTTTCACAGGAAAGCAGGGGACATTCCATGGACAACAAATGATCGAATATGGAACGAAAATTGTAGGAGGGGTGTCACCAAATAAGGCAAGTGCGCTTTCTTTCTTCGTTGAACATTGGCATGTGGTGTTTCGATGATTTGTCGTTTATTACGAAGGAAACATTTTTGGTTGTAGAAGATCTCTTAGTTAGTACCCCTACTTCAAGTGTGCTCGTTTTTAAAAACTTCTACACTTGGATTTCTTTCTTCGACATATCAAGCATTCGTTGTTTTTGTTGTTCAGGCAGGATCTAAACATCTCGGATTACCAGTATTCGGTTCTGTAGCCGAAGCAAAAGAAAAAACTGGCTGTAATGCGACAGTCATCTACGTCCCAGACCAGTTCGCTGCTGCTTCGATTGAAGAGGCACTAGATGCTGAGTTATGTGTACTTTGCTATTTGATTGTATTTGTTTATGGCGAGTGTAGCGTAGTGATCGGAGTGAATAGAGGCGCCCTGAAATACACATGGGATCAATCCCCGCACCCTCGATCCACCAAGTCTTTCACCACTCCGAGATCTGCAGTTTGGTACCAGACTTGTCTACGAGTATGCACTAGCTCGATACATCGGTAGGCCACCGCGAGTCATTGTGAAGGCTAGATATGCATTCAATCAACTCCAACAATGCTTCATGAAGTCGAATGCATGGTGCATCCCACTGCCATTGGTCAACGCCGGGAGCTTTTTCCTTTTTATCTTTTTCTTTGTTTATTTTGAATCTGTCACGTTTCCAGATTGAACTCATTGTTTGTATTACTGAAGGAGTTCCACAACATGATATGGTGCGTGTAAAAAGCAGGCTTGTAAAGCAAAGTGAGTGGAATTTTGCGATTTTCATCTTCTTTTAAGCTCTCTACGTATTATGATTCCGACAGTAGCGCGATAAAAGTTAATTCTTCTCGATAACTTATGCATATTTTGTATCGAATATGATGTTAATCTAAATTTATGATCATGTCGTTCAAAAAAATAATGTTAAGATTGACGTAAGTGGTCTTCGATACTTGGTCCTAAAAATAGCTTAGAAATGAGGTACTTTTAGCCGAATGCCATTAACCGCCTCCTTGGTGGACGTTGAAAAGAATAAAAAAGTAATCAAATGAGTAGCGAATAAGGTTGTTAATAAAGAATGGGTCTGCCATCGCTTTCAGAGTAGCTTTTATTTCAATTTCAGGCAAGTCACGCCTGGTAGGTCCAAACTGTCCTGGAATAATTGTGCCCGAAGAATGTAAGATCGGTATAATGCCCGGACATATCCATAAAAAAGGTTGCATAGGTATGGTTCTCGTTCATCAGATTTTTTCCCATCATAAATATTCTGCATTTAAAACTGCAGAGTTGCGAGAATCGACGTTTAGGTAGGAAATGGGTTTCCTTTTCCTAAATAGCCGTATCTTCACTCTAAGGTTCATTGAGCGTTTGCGTGGCTTTGTAATAGTTCTTGTAGCATATTCTCTTTTTTATAAAATAAAGGATCTCTACAGGAAGCCGGACGAAGTAACACTGCCTTTGGGCTCCTTTCCAGAAATCTTTCAACGGGTAGTAATTGCTTGACGAGTTTTATACGTCGGCCATGCAGTTGTATTACAGTTGCAATGCATCAGTGCTTTCAATGATCTTCCAGTTGTTGAGTACGCCTTCGACTTAGATATAAATTTCTTCCGGTTATTTCATGTTTTTACATCGTTATTTGCAGATTTAATAGAACTGCCATGTCTACTATTTCCAGGAATTGTATCTCGATCGGGAACGCTTACGTACGAAGCTGTACATCAAACAACTGCGATGGGTCTTGGACAGACTTTGTGTGTGGGTATTGGCGGCGATCCATTCAATGGCACCAATTTTATTGACTGTTTAGAGGTGTTCTTGGCTGATGATGACACTAAAGGTTTGCATTTTTTCTTCCTCAATGGTAGGAATTGTAGAGACTGGGATTTTGTTATTGGACGCTTTGTTCCTCGCAGCATCGAAAACATATTAGCTTTGCTCAAACTCTTTTTGTTTCTCCGAGTTTGGTTTTTTCAGATAGAAATGAGTTACGGATCATTTTAACTGTTTTTTTCTCCCATTTCTTAGTCCGGATTAATTTTGCTAATTTTAAGCAGATCTCTCAACTTAACCAGGTGTCTAGGGGTGATCCTTATTGGAGAAATTGGTGGAATGGCTGAAGAGCAAGCGGCGGCCTTCATCAAGGAACAAAACCAAAAATCGAGAGGGAAACCCACGGTTTCCTTCATTGCCGGCTTAACTGCCCCACCTGGTAAACGTATGGGCCATGCTGGAGCGATTATCGATAGAGGAAGAGGTTTGCATGGACTCATTCCATTATGCCGCATAAAATCACCACATGATTATGCCTGCCATTTATCACATACCTTAGGTACGGCTAGTGACAAAATCGAGGCTCTCAAAGCGGCTGGTGTCTTCGTTACCGACTCACCAGCGAAACTCGGACTTACGATGACAAATGCGCTCATAAAGGGCATGTCTTGAGTGTTCTTTTCGTTGTTTTGTGAGAATTGTGTCTGTGATCCACGGCCATGTCCATCTACTCGATAACTGCTGTCACTATACTATGTAGGATTAAAAATAACCCCAATGTCGATTGACATGGGTGTAGCTGCCGTATTTGTGATTGGTTTATTACTAACGTCTGCGGTAGATTACCGCATGGTGTCAGCAGGTTGGTAACTATTAAATGGTTAGTTATTGTTAGATAGTCTTATAAAGAAATAAATCAGTTGTTTCTCTGTTAGAATGTTGAGTGAAGATGTGTTAAGATGTTGTTGTATTTGACACAAGTTTGTCTTGAGCAATTCATCTTCTGTTAATCTCTCAACTTTTACTGAGTCCATCATTAGATGTGTTGTGATATATTCGTTTTTTTGCGTAAGTGTATTTTAGGATCCATATCCTGAAGAGATTTCACAATGAAAGTTGTTAACGTGTATAACACAACTTTTGGCAAATCGGCGTTGTTGCGTTGTGTATTGTGTTTAGGATAAACTGGGTTTGCAAAAGTCCAGGCGGATTCTTGTAGTTGCTAGTACGGCTGCTCGAGTTGGAAGTAGAGGTTTAGTTGAAATCACAATGTTATACCTTTTTATTTTCTGCCTACTATAATTTCGCGGCAGGGTACTAAGCGAAATACAACCACAACGTTGCTGAGATATTTGCAAAACTCTGGACCGCAGGTGTCTATGGTGGGGAACGAACTCGCTATTGTCCTTTCCGGGGAGTAACGCGTTCACCACCACACCATGCGGGTCCTTCGTTTGGCTTGTCTCTCAGCTATTTCTATCGATCTTTGCCGCAGCAATCACCCGTCAGCGGGATTGATCTGGGGCGCCCAAATCGGCATAAAACCCAGTTAAGCTGCGGCTGTAGTTGAAATCACATTGTTATACCTTTTTATTTTCTGCCTACTATAATTTCGCGGCAGAGTACTGCATGATGTGGTGGTGAACGCGTTACTCCCCGGAAAGGACAATAGCGCGTTCGTTCCCCACCATAGACACCTGCGGTCCAGAGTTTTGCAAATATCTCAGCAACGTTGTGGTTGTATTTCGCTTAGTACCCTGTCGCGAAATTAAGTAGGCAGAAAATAAAAAGGTATAACATTGTGATTTCAACTACAGCCGCAGCTTAACTGGGTTCTATGCCGATTAGAGGTTTAGTGTTCCGAGCCTTAGGAATGATAGTCATGGAGACTGCTTGGTTTGCGATCGATCGTTGTTCTTATGGCTTACTTAGGAACGTATTCTACTTTAGAAGAGAGTTCACAATAAATGAAAAGTACTGTTCTTCAGTTTTCTAAAAGTTCCAGTGAGGTATAAGACTATCGCCCACAAGATAGTGTAATAAAATTTCACCGTGGAGTCAAATAACAAACCTGTAACACACTGGAATCACTGAGGGGAAAACTCTTATCGAAATGATGAAGCAAAGGAGAGCTGGTTGACATTTCACTGTCAGCATCACAGTTAGTAACTTAGTCGGAGTTGGTTTATAGGGCTTAGAAGCTGAGAGAATGAGTAGGTGCTCATCGGCACAAAGACACACTGATGACTGCAGCACTAAACAGCTACCACACTTAACTAGAATAAAATAGAAAATTGACCAGAAATAACCGTTTTTAGCAGAATTATGGAGATAAGATCAGATGTATCACAATCGGTTGCTGGAAGCGATCATCTGCTGGAAGCGATCATCGCTTTCTGATTCAACGGTGCGTTTTTCTTCGACGGAAGCAACATTAACGACCAAAATGTGACTTAGATGAATTTCATAGTGGCACATCAAATTCAAGGTTCTAAGTCTTTCGAGGGCTTGAACATCTTGGTATTAAACTGAAGAAGATGTGAAGTGTTGTACTGCACAAAAATAACAGGAAAATTAACGTGCGGTGTTTAGTAACCCAGTCGCCTAAGTGCCGCCTAATTTTCAGTCTTTGTGCACCTTCTGGTTTCTCGATCATAAACAGCAATTTTTCTATAATTAGAGCGCTTGGGAGGTTGTAAACACGATGTGTTGTGGAAGATAATTTGCTCTATGGTTATAAGTATGGATGGTGTAGGTGCATAAAGGAAAAAGCTCTCGGCTTGGATCAATCCAATAGAGTTGGGCCATGCAAGCGACTTCATTAAGTATCGTTTGGAGGTGATTGCATGCATATCTGGCCTTCACAATGACTCGCGATAGTCCGTCGATGTATCGAGCCAGTGCTGCTATCCTCCCAGGGCAAGTCTGATACCAATTTTCCGATTCTGGGGTATGGAAGGCTTGATGACCCTGGAGCATAGGGATCGATCCCATGTGTATTACGGAGCGCCTTCGACCACCGTGCTACAAGCGCCCATTTTAATGACGCAGTAATGTTCCTAACGTTTTTGTCTGACCCGAATGGCTTCTGTTTCGTTGCCATTGGAAATGGCTATTATTCGGTGCCAGGTTTATCGATTCCTTCCTCCCCTCTTCTACTGTGCACGCATTTTTAGCCGGTTCGGTACATGTCGTTGATGAGAGCTTTTTTTTTTTAAAAAAAAAAGCGAAAGCGTAAGGAAGTTCTCCAAAATAATGTTTCGAACGTAAGTAAGATCCCTTTCGAGCTACCCTTCATGTCAAATTAAATAAGTTACGTCATTAAGAGTTGCTTAAGAAAAAGTGGTCTTGAAAATTATATAGCGATTATTAACATCCCACCCAATACCCTACGCCGTCAGTTAGTGCGCAACCGCCTCTATGATCGTTTGTGCAGCTCAGAAAACTATGATCTGTACTGGTGGGAGAGACGGGGATTGAATGAGTTCTGGTACAATACACTTGATACGGATAGACCGCTTTTTGTCAGCATGAAAGAAGATCTGGATGGGAAAGTTAAAATTTGTCGAAGCACTCCTCTAGGTACACAGGGTGCAAACGTACAGTGGCGATGATTTCGAAGATACTGTGCGGATTCCAGGGCGGGAATCAAAAACATCAACGCGCAAGACTCTTGAGGCGTTTTGATAAATTTCAAAAATCCAAAGATGAACCGGAAGGACGAATGCCTCACTGTCACACATGACCTAGCGCCCTATTTCAAAATGTTACTTCGACCTCTCGGTGTGTCTTGCTCTCATCCCCACGTGAACAACGCTTGTCCCACTCGTAACGGCACGGTGAGTAGCCTGTTTGATCAATATGGCATTTATTTGGAAGTTTGATCTCCATTAATACTACGAATATTTTCACCGAATATACGAATACTGTTACATAAAATGCGTCTGGGTTCTAAGGAAGGCGAAATGTCCGAAATGTCAGCCATCGACCATCAACGGCAACAACAACGACAACGAAACCTATACCAACCTCCATCGGCTCAACAAGACCAGTTTATATGATCATATAGATAGAACAGCTACTATATGCTACTATATACGTTTGCTTGTCTTCTGCACAATGTTTATCTTCGTTGATAAAACGACAATTCAATGATGCTGAGATATTTGCAAAACTGCGGACCGCAGTTGGGTGGGGATCGGACACGCTATTGTCACTCTTTTGTAAGGTGAAGACAGTTTTTGTGAAAATGCGCACGGCAACACACTGGCTTATTTCCCTTCATCAGAGAGATGTTCCACAAAACACTTAGATAGTTGGTACATTTCAGATTGAATTGATTGTTCTGATAACGGCAAGAAATTCTGAAATAGCCGTATTCTAGGGTCTTAACAGCTCATCAACACAGACAATCGTCGCTCGCCGGGCTCAACCACGGTACAGCCACTGCCGATGGTCACTAGCTGTTGCAGTGGGTCTATTTTTCGTTTCACGCCACAATACGGTTGAGAGAAGGGTTATTCTGGTTTAGTAGAAGAGGAACCCAAGGTACCTCTTCTACTAAACCAGAATAAGTCTCTTTTGCTTTGCGACCTCTTCAAATGTTCCAAAACGGTCTCATACTTGCGCCGAGTTCTCCTGCACCGACTCTTACAGGGATGCCTTCAGTTCATCGCCGTCAGCAGCAGAAGAATGTCCCCCCCTCGCCTTCAACTTCGAATTCGCCACACGGAATTTTTCAGGCCAACGTTTCATTGTGTTAACGCTTCTCGCCACTCCTACCTCATTAACCTTTAAGCCTGTTGCCTCGCGTACCTTCGAGTCTGAATTGGTAGAATTAAGTTTGTTGAAATTGCTGTTTTGACATCTGAAATACAACCATTAAAATTCGTGAGAAATAGAGCTTGTCATTAGAATTAAATCAAACAGTGCGAATATGTGTAACTGGAGTTTTGCAATGATTTGTACTACAACAACGTTTGAAAGAAAATTTGTGGCCAAAAAAAACACAAGGAAAGTGAAATCACGAATCGGACATAGATTTCCGAGCCATAATTTCAGTTATTCCTCCCAATTTACCGCCTCATCGTGGCTGAAAGGTATTCCTGGATGTCGGACTACGATGTACAGCGGTGGTCCCACCGGCAAGGTCTGCCAAACTAAGAAGGAGTCCGGCGTTTCCATCAGGAAGCCTACCTAAGAGTAAACCAATACCAGGATGCACCACCGTCCTGGTATCAAAGTCGCATGGTGGCTCCCTCTGATACAAAAGGGCTGCGACTGCCTGTCGTGGTGACGACTTGGGGCCAGACTGTCCTCGGGATTCCAGTGAACCACAATGGCTTAACCAGCAAATCTCCGAAAATGGTGATTATGCTGGGGCCCGAGCAACTAGTGATGATGACGGACCGCTCAAGTATCAAGTAATTTCAGTTATTGTATTTACTCCCGGTAAATACTAAAAAGCGATAACAATGAGTAGCCCATTTTTATGATGAATCTCACACGTCCACCATTTTCTTCCACTTCGTGTTTATACTAATGGTGTCATAATACGTTTCTTGAAGCTAAAAAGAAGTGACTTTTGGCTGCTTTCGGACCAGCACTGAATCCATTGGTACGCGTTTATGGGGACGGAAGTTTTCCGCATTACGACTAGCATTCTTTCAAAGGGACAGCGACGATTCCCTGCGTTTACACTCCTATTTTCATTTCCAGGTGGAGAAATGAAGCTTTTCTCAGCTGGTTAAATCCTCATTCTTTATGATCTCCATGTCGTTGAGTTCGAAACTCGATGCCACCCACCAATCGTAATGAGGAGGTTGAGGTGAAGAATAATAGACGACAACAGCGAATACTTCTCAATAACAGTACAAATTATTTACGATTTTCGTAGTCAAAGAATTGGTGCATGTGTTCTACTCGTATCATTGATGTGAGATGGCGCATCCGTACTACTTGTAATCAAGTTGGTTCGAGTATCTACTTACGACTTCATTTTTTCCTCCACTGGATTTTTCAACTGCTCAGTGAGCTCCTCTGGTTTCAACGATGAAGAATACTTAGTTACTAGTTATACCCTTCGGAGTTGCAAAACATTGCAATCCCAGGAAAATAGTATAATAACGCCTGCCTGCATGCCTATAAGTCACTTTATACAGTTAGACAATCCGTTGAAACCGCGCTCTAAATGGATTAGGCTGGTATAGGAAAGGTTGGATATCCAAAGAAAATTGGCTCAATTGGTCCTGAGTCATCGACTTTCTTTTCCCATGTCTTGTTTGAAAATAAGGCGACAATTTTTCGCAACAGAACGCCCCACGATACGATACTTACTCTATCGTCTCCCACTACTACGTGCTGCCTCCACACTTTCCCACGCTTGCGCCGAGGGAGCCCCGCGCCTTACTCACCGCTCGTCAGTTACTGATACTGTTCAATTCATTAAGTTTCAAGCGAGTTTCTACAACGCCATCCATAGTTCCGTCTTATTTTCCTTTTTTATTAATTTTTTGCAAGGAGATCCGTGCACTGTGTTAGAATTTGGTGTGCACGTTCCTGGCAGCATTTCACCGCGGAGCGTTGTCTTCCGCATTCATCTACAAGTTGGAAAAAAAGTGAACGTAGCACTGGTAGAACATTACTTTTATATCGTCTTGTGGCCCGCAAACGCCATGATTAGAAAAGTCTCGCTTAATTTCTCGCTAAGGATAAATTTCATAGAAGTTTCTGTTAACTCTCTGCTTAGAATTCGGACAAATTTTAGAGTTGTCTTAAGTGTGACATATTTTTCAGTACGATTCAAAATGATGCCAATTGTTTCCAACCAGGAGCAACGAGAGAAGGAGACTGAGGTCCGCATTTTCTTACGGCAGTTCTTCTTCTTTATCATAATGTGCAGTGATACTTATGATACCGAGACAGCACAGCAGCATTTTGCCGAAAATGGTCACGTCGTTGCGTCCTTCATCTTTTAGCAAACATTTCTCAACACGTAGTGAATTTTGTCACTCGAAATGAGAACATTATAACTTAGAAACTATTGCCAAACGCAAAAGCGCTAATTCTGTAATAATAAAGTTGTCGTCTTCTGGAGTACAAAGGGCGTAACTTCTTTGTTTTGCTCCGTTGAAGCTCGTATTTTGGAAGCCGAAATGGCTCAGAAGTCGTAACCACGAAGAAGTGGGCAGGCTGGTGCCACCAGTTTGTCTTAATATTTGAGGCTGTCGCTCTTGCGATCGCAGCTTTAAAAATGCGAATTTCATTCTCATTTTTCCATGGGTCTTAGTTTTAGGTGGTTTTATTAAGCACCAAAGATTTCAAAATGTGAAATGATTTATGTGCCAAAAGTGGTAGGGCGAAGCCTTGGCTCTTCTATAAGACTGCAGAGCGACCAACTTGTTAGCCGCTCCACTTATCGGAAAATCACTGGCTTCTGTTGAGGAACCAGCGTCCTTCATTATATGCTAGTGTACTAGTGTGGTTATTCGTTCAAATAAGAAGGGTGACCACACAAGTATCCAAGTCTACGGTGTTTCAAAGTATTTAAATCTACAATTTGCTTGGATCTACTTCAGATTTTCCGCAATTATTTGGAAAAGAGTGGCACGATAGATGCCCTTACCGGGTGGATACGTAAGGCGATTGAAACTCCGGCCGAAGAGCGTCCCAGTGACCTTAAGAACTTCCTGAGAAAAGTAAGGACAAAATCGAAGGAGTAATTGAATCCCTCAACACTAAACTCCCTACAATATTGCAGAACTGGAATCGGTGGAACGGAAACGTCCTGAATACCGCTGTCAGAAACGCTCTCCAACAAACTCATTGCGAGGTCTGTATATTTATTAATTCACCATTGTTTCTTTGATTTCTCTACAATTGTTTGTTATTCTAACTGTTGAGCGATTTGAAATACTTCCATAACTATGCTGGGGTATTCGCAAACTTGGACCCTGGGCCAGATCGAATCACGATTACCTTTTCTGAGCGTTCACGTATTATCCACTGCACCACAGAGGTCCTTGCTCTGCGTTTCTCTGAGCTAGTTTTCTACCTAACGTTGCCATCGGCAGTCGTCCGCCAGCGGGATTGATCTAAAGAGTCTAAATCGGAATTGAACCCAGTTGAGCCAAGTTGGTAGTCGAAATCACAATGGTAACCTTTCATTTTCTGCTTGCTATAATTTTTCACTGCAGGGTATGATGCGAAGTACCACCAAAACGAGCGGTAGCTTACAGTCTCAACTTAACTGGGTTTAGTGTTAATTTGTGCTCTCCAGATCAATCCCGCTGACGGCTGGTTGCTAATGGCAACGTTAGGTAGAAAACTAGCTGAGAGAAACGCAGAGTAGGACCTCCGTGGCGCAATTGGTTATACGCGAGCCGCCGGAAAGGGTAATCGTGATTCGATCTGGCACGAGGTACAGGTTTTGCGAATATCTCAGTATCGTTCTGGTTGTATTTCTCATCATGCTCTGCCGTGAAGAATTTATGGTTGGCGGAAAATAGAAAGTTACCATCACTGGATGATTAATATCGTATCTTCTTTTCATAGTATGGTAGAGCTTGTACACTCAGATGATATCTTCGTTTATAGCTAGTCGAGGTACTGAAGGAAAATGAAGCGCTCAACGAGTGCATTGGCAGATTCGAAGCCGTTGTTCTGAGGCGTCGCCTCAATGCTTTAGAGGCCTCCGTCGCAGCTCTTAAAAATCGAGCATCGAAATCATAGCGTTAGTCTTAACTCAGTGAGCTGGCGTATTTTTTGCCACCTAGGCCTTTGCTTGTCTTACTTTTTTTGTATAAAGTCCTTTTTGTGTTTCGTTCATCGCTCACATGTTGAATCCACACAGTAATCGTTTATTGAGGTTCTGTGAACTGATCCCACTATAACCGATAACAACGGAGAACAGCTTTTTCTACTCATTACTTATTATGTTTCGTAAATCATGTGTCAAACAAGAAGTCTAAGTGGAGAATACTAGAAACCTTCACGAGAACACTAACCTAGTGAGCCGTGATCCGACACGTATTGCTTGGTTCTTGAAGGTTAGTAGCTGTGTATGCGGCTCTTGTCTCTGCTACACGAAAGTGGACAGATAGTTGAAAATGGAATTCTTATCTCAGCGTACTCTCATTTTTAAGCTTTCAGTTACATCAGTCATTTGGTTCTTCAATAAGTATCGCGAGGAATTGAGGCCACTTGATATCTCTCCGTATGCTTTTATTTTGAGGGTCTTTCAGTTGAAGCATATTGACAACGTTTCCTCTACTCCGAAAAGATATTCGTATTTATTTAACCAGATACCTCCATTTCTTTTCCGCTTATATATAACAATATTAAGTACTCTCAGTGAATCACCCGACAAGCTCCGCGCGTAGTAGAAACATACTCAAAGAAAAGCTCTTCATTTAGTGCTAAGTGACATAATTGACCCCACTGAAAATCAAACAGCGACACAAAAGCGCATTTAGTCACTCTTATAATTGGTACTCCTATTTACTGATGCTCACCTGCTATTTTTCTTCCTGAATGTGAACTGGTTTAAGCACGAATCTGCCTCATATGAGGGGTCTCCATTCGGTTAGTAGCGAGGCAACATGGCGTGTCGAAATGGCCGATACGGGGCTAAACGCGGACCAAAAGAAACCTCCTGCTCTCCTGACACTGTTTCTGCTGCGCCGATTTGGCACATACTTTCTGTATTTGCTAGGCCTATTCATGCATGCGTGTGTAGGTGCATTCTCGCGTATGCGGATTGTATTCTACGAATGAATTCGAACAAAAGCCTACCATCAAATGATTGCAAAGGCGGTTTGGAGTTACTTCCAACAATTAGGGTCCTCGTCTACGGTGGAACAGACCAGCAAGCTATCCGTGAGTATATGCGTGAATATATGTTGTGGTAAACACAAAGGATATCTGTCAAATCGAAGCAAAAGAAGCTGGGGCCATCTCCTGGATCCACCATCTGTGTCTCAGCAAAGCGCAAGATCGCTTTTGTTTCGCATTTAACCCTCTGTTGGCCACCTGGGACGCTCCACGTTGCCTCACGACTGAATCTTTGTCAGCAAGATCCGTGAGTATCCATTCATGTAGTTATTTCGTAATAAATTTTGGATAAAAAGATGTGGAATCCACTGCAGGAGGAGACGATTAACTATTTAGCAGCTTCTACCGAGAAATTGTCTTGTATCTTCAACCAGACCTCCTGGTCTTTTCGGATTCAAATCAATAAAATGTCCTGTTAGTGTCAGGGAACCAGAATACCTTTCTTGCAATAAAATTGTTATATGTGTTCCTTCTTGTTCTTATAACATAAAAATTTTTTCGATTAATAATATTCTTAACTTCGAAGACTTTTATAAATAGTTAAAACAGAAAGAAAACCAAATGACCAACTATTTTAGAACATTGTTGACTAAGCAGAGATCAATATCATTCAGGTAACTGGGGCGCATGAACTAAATTATCATTCCAGAATATCTGTTTCTTCTCTTTGCTGAAGGAGATGTATTCACGGAATGTCCCAGCAAGTGTGAGTGTCCCATCGGAATGTTTCTCTTTGTGTGAAATAGTGGATTTTGTCAAAGATGCTGTTGCCCAGTTTCCCTACGATGATCTGAATATTTGTAAACATTAATGAGATTTTACAATTACTAGCAAAAATGTTGATTCTGACCTGTGTTCATTCTTTTCTATTACGCCACAGGACCGTTTGCCGAGAGGTTGTCGAGAAAGCGCGCGCAATAATAAATAATAAATAACAGCAACAAATAACAAAGATAAATAGTAACAGTAAATCCTCCCAACGTTTCACTGCCTCATCGTGGTTGAGAGGTGTTCCTGGGTGCCAGGCCGCGATATGCAGCGGAAGGATTCATCCACTCAGCAGGGTCTCCCAAGCTGAGGAGTCCAGCGTTTCCATCAGGAAACCTAGCTAAGGGTAAACCAATACCAGGATACACCACCGTCCTTGTATCAAACTGGACGCATAGTGGCAAACCTCCCTGTCATCCAGAAGGGTTGCCACTGCCTGTGGTGGTGACGACCTGGGGCACACTTTGGCCAAGAAGTCTATAGGACTCCAGGGAACCACAATGTCTAAACCTACAAATCTCCGGAGATTGGGATTTGTACTGAGGTCCGCAGAACAAGTGAAGACGGTATGAAGCCAAGTATCCAAGTAAGTAAGTAGCAGTAAATAATAATAATACCAGGATTTGTGCCACACAGTGGTTAAAGGCGACCTGCAATACACATGAGATCGATCCCAATGCTCCAAGCTCACTAAGTCCTCCATCCCTCTAGGATCGGCAAATTTTTGCTAAACATTTCAAGGAGGATAGTCGCATCAACTAGATAAATCGGCGGGTCACCGCGAGTCACTGTAAGGTCCAGGTATGCATTCAATCATCTCTAACAATGCTTAAGGAAGCTGAATGCATAGCGCATCTCACAAGGAATGATCAACGCCGAGGGACTTGTCCTTTTTAAATAATAATATTGATAATGATAATAATAAGATTGTTAATAAAAATAATATCAATAATAATGGTAATAAAAGCAGTTCCCAAGCCTGATTTCCCACTAACTTCGATATTGATGAGTAATTCACTCTATCAAGAAGGTAAGCACCACGAAGTTGTAATTATACTATTTGTTTACCCATATGAGTTGATTTCGCTTGTTCTGGGCATCGAAAGATCAGCATAACTGATGCACAGCTTACATCAACTTCGTATCATCTCAACAAGGACAGTTCACATTAACTGATGCAACATAGTCAATCACACAGCTCCATAACCTTGACAGGAAACTGCGATACCTAAATTTAAACCGCATTGAAAAAAAGCAGTTTCTTCGCAAACTCATCGCTGTCTCAGAGCTTTCACAGAATACTCTACGTGGAGACCAACTGCACAGAGCTCATATGGTTGGATAATATTTCTTTTTCACATTAAATAATCGATCTGAAATACTATGTGAGATCACGGGTGAAAGCGAGCCATTCCTCCCTGCGGTTCATTTTTGGATTTTTGGATTTTTTTCCGGAATGTTTTGAGAGTGTTGCTCGTTGTCGTTTTCGATTCCTATACGAGAATGGTCACTTCTGCTTCAAGATCTTTCCCGTTACATCTCTGTATTCTATTTGCTCTTAGTGGAGTATTTTGCTCAGCTTTACTCTTACCGTTTAGGTATTCCTTTATGTAGACATAAGTGTGTCCAACGCGACTGAAATAAAAGTGTCATGGCTTTTCTGCCGAGATTATGGAGCTACTTGACAGAACCCAGACTTTGAATAATCTGCTGGAACGTGAGCATTCATGGATAAATGAATAGTATAGTAACATCTCGTGTATGCTTATCAAGAAAAGAGCGAGTAGTAATAGAAATAATGCAATTAACATTGCCTGAATGTCCTAATTGAATAACGGCAGAACATGCGCGCACTAATCGAATGGCATCGCTGGAAAACGTCGTCGTCATCGTCGTCGATTCGATTCTTCAGCTCCAGAATCGTATTCAACATCATCGACCATATCGTCGTCAACATCATCAGCTACATCGTCGTCGGTTTCAATTCTCTTCATCTCCTCCACATCTTTACCTTCACGTGCAGCTTCATTATCGTCGCCATTTCATTCTTTTTTGAAATAGTGACGTGTTTTCTGGTAGTTGTTGGGAAATTCCTTCAGATCTCAGTGGCAACAATTTCTATGAAATTTCACAGAGTTTTTAAAAATTTTAAAATCTTCGGTGTCGAACGAATATTTTTCGAATATTCGAAGGTTATCGTTCTTCTATTGTCTCACTACTATTTTTGCTTTTCTTTACTCTCTTCTTCACTTTCTCTATTGTTTACAAACCTTATGTTAATTGCATATTTTATAATTTTACATTAGTCATTAATTAACGGTTTCCAAGTTATAGGTCAAAATGCCGTTATTTGCATTTAAAATCGACTTTCCTTTAACCTCCGCACGACCATTCGACATGCATTCTTTCTTTGATGAACTTACACGGGGTTCATAAACAATCTTTATTCGGCTAACGTTTCGATGGTATAGTCTTCATCAGAGCCGATGATACGTGTCGACGGTCAACAGATGTTCGTCTTCTCGATGTGGCGTCTTTTCCTCCACATCGAGTCGGATCTTTTCAATGGAGCATCTCTCGATTGAGGCATACTCACCAGGCGATGCTCTTCTATACTCGCTTTCATATTCTCTTCCTTAAATATTGTTATACTCCGTGCTAGCTGATAATGAAACCGCCTTTTGCAAGATGGATTGTCAGGAAAAACAAGTTGTTATCACCGAATAATCACTATTTTCAACAACCAGCATTCTCTATAAAAGAGCGTTGTTAGACGAGAATGCCTCATTCGAGCGGTGCTCCACTGAGGAAGATCCGACTCGATACGAAAACGAAGACGCCACATCGAGAAGACGAACAACTGTAGACCATCGACTTGGATCATCGACTCTGATGAAGACAAAGTCGTCGAGACACTGGCCAAATAAAACTGCTTGTCAACCTCGTGTAAACTCATCAAAGAAAAAATACATCTTTACTTGTTTTCATGTGAAAATACCCATCGTGAGAAGCCTCGTCGATAAAATTAGCTAATTCGATGGATAAAATAAGACGTTCTTCTTATAAATAAAGAAATTCTTCGGTTTCCTGTCATCTATTACCTGTTATATTTTATCAATCATACTTATTATTACTTATTTATTGCCCATATTTCTTAGTAATATCTACTTCTTATTTTCTCTCTACTATAATTTTACGGCAGCGTATTAAGCGAAATACAACCATAATGGTGCTGACATATAGGCAAAACTCCGGACCACAGGTGTCTGCGGTAGGGAACGAACGTGCTATTACGCTTTCCGGAGAGTAACGCGTTCACCACCACACCATGCGGGTCCTTCGTTCCGCCTGTCTCTCAGCTAGTTCTGTCGACCAGCTTCACTGGGTTCAATGCCGATGTGGACACCCCAGATCAATCCCATTGACAAGTGATTGCTGATGGTACTGACCGATTGAACTAGCTGAGAGACAGGCGAAACGAAAGACTCGTATGGTGTGGTGGTGAACGCGTTAGCCTCCGGAAAGGGTAATAGCGCATTCGTTCCCCCACCGCAGACACCTGCGGTCCAAAGTTTCGTAAATATCTCAGCACCATTGTGGTTGTATTTCTTAGTAATTGTAACTTCATCTAACGTGTGGGGATCGCAATACACAGATAAGAATAATAAGAATGAAAAATTATCTTAGAATCTTAACAATGGACTTCAAATAGAAGTTTTCTTTAGGGATAATCCAGAATCGATTGATGCACTGACGAGTGCGAGCTTTTCAAATTTTCTCCCGCCGTACTTCGGATAACTTAGTGAATTTAGTCGAATCAAAAAGGAATTTTTGAGAGATAATGTCTCGACCAAATGTAAAGACCATAGTAAGAATGTCAAATATAGGAAAAATGGCTCGTACGAACACCTACATTTGTGAACTATATATGGCTCACACACGTTGTTGTAGATGTGTCCATGAAACTTAATTAGGCGTCGTAGAATTGGTAGATTATCACAATTTAAAACATTGAAAAAATTTCTTAAAAATGCTTGAAAAAGTGTTGAAAGTACTCTAGCTTCTACTTTTTCTAGAGAATATCTTCAAAGATTTTTACTTTTCTTATTTATTTATATAACCCGTTTTCACGTCTACTGTGCTGATCGCAGCACTTCTCACATTCGATTCGTTTCCTCGCATCCATTGTCTACGAACATATTCCAACCTTTTACGTGTGGCTTTGGTTGCTGCTTGAGGATCTTCATTTCGTTTTGAATGTAGTAGAATGTTGGTCACCTCCCAACGGTTTACCGCCTCATCGTGGCAGGGAGGTGTTCTTGAGTGTTGGGCTGCCTTGTATAAAGATTCAACCCTCCTGCGCGGTCTCCCAAGCTGAGAAAGAGGCCGGTGATTCCATCAGGAAGCCTAGCTGAGAGTAATCCAATACGAGGATCCACCACTGTCCTGGTATCAAAGTTGCGTGGTGGTAAATCTCCCTCTGATCCACAAGGGCTGCTACTGTCTGTGGTGGTGAAGACCTGGGGCAGACTTTGGCCAGGCCGACCCCCCCTGGGACTCCAAGGAACCATAATGGCTTATTCAGCAAATCTCCGAAAAATGGAGATTATGCTGGAGCCCGCTCAACCAGTGAGGACGGATTGGGTTGCAGAGGTGTTTTTTCCCTGACAAGTTCGGTAGCAATTTCCCGACCGCGGAGAGTTGAGAGGTTTGGTGGGCCAGCAGCGGAATCGAACTAGCACCCTCCTCGTGAAGACGGATATCACTACCACTGTGCTATCCAGTCCTTCTTTGAAAATTGCTGATATAAAGTGATCAAGGTTTGTTTTAAAGCTTAATTAAACCTATAGTTGCTCATAATAACTTACTGTTACTGACTTCTTTCTCTTAAGCATAAATTGAAGCACGTGAAATTACGCGTCGTGTTCTTCGTTGCTTAACCGTGGCTTCGGTCTATAGAAAGTTACCTAATACTATGATGTATTTATTTTACAGGTTTTGATTTAGCTGTATGAAAATAATTTTGACTGTCCTAATTATCGCCGTCATTCTGCGATGAATTCGTCGCTGAGATATCCGTTGAAGCGTCGCAGTATCAGAAGTGCAGCAGATGACGACGCGTTACAGGTGCTAATTGATCGACGTAGGGACAGAGCCTGCATACATTAAGTTACGTTGTTTTTCGCAATATTATATTGACATTAAGGACCTCCTGTTCAATGAAGAAG
Source organism: Angiostrongylus costaricensis (assembly GCA_900624975.1). Classification (NCBI taxonomy): domain Eukaryota; kingdom Metazoa; phylum Nematoda; class Chromadorea; order Rhabditida; family Metastrongylidae; genus Angiostrongylus; species Angiostrongylus costaricensis. Next base: position 32,952 of record UYYA01003951.1, read on the forward strand.
TATGGCGGAGCGCATTTTCAAAACGTCCCAGAAATGCAGAAACGGGTCAACAAACGAGATGGACAGTATTAATTGGATATTTACAGGTATGAAACACAAGTGTTGCACAGTCATCTGATTCCATCTGCTTTCATTACACAAATAAAGAACAAATGATAAAGTGTTCAGGATTCACCTGCCCCTTAGCTATCCGCCATTTATTCGACAATATTGATACAGTGACTTGCAGTTGCCAGACGATGTATCCAATCACTGTTTTCATCCCTCTGAACCGGTCTGAACCAATATGACGACCACCGAGGGATGGAGTTTAAGGCCAGGAAGTGAAATTGAACCAACATTCACGTGCGCATTACAAAACACTGACCAGTGCACTTCATGCACCCCTTATACTTGTACAACCATTAGAAATAATGAACAACCAACAGTAACTGTGTCGGGGAGCTTGACTAGTTACTAGTATGGTCTTCGCTTAGAGCATGCCTCTTGCTCTCCAAGTCTGACTGTTTGACGCTAAATGTTTCTTAACTTGACGAATTACCTACCAATCATAAGCATGTGGGCGGGTGTAGCTCTGTGGGACTTTTGAATGATTACTTACTTTTATACTTTTATGGCCCGTCCTCATTGATCACTGATTATGCGGGCTCCAGCATAATCTCCATTTCTTAGCAGCTTTGCTGGTTTAGCCATTGTAGTTCCCTGGAATTCCCTGGAGGAGTTCCCCGGAGGGCAGCCTGGCTAAAGTCTGCCCTAGATCGTCACTACCACAGGCACTAGCAACCCTTGTGGATCAGAGGGAAATTTGCCACCACGCGACTAATTTGATACCACGACGGTGATGGATCCCAGTATTGGTTCACTCTTAGCTAGGCCTCCGGATGGTAACGCCGGACTCCTTAGTAGTTTGGGAGACCCTGCCATGGGGATGAATCCCCCGCTGTACATCGCAACGCGACACCCAGGAGCATCCAGCCACGATGAGGCGGTAAACCGTTGAGAGGATTGTGAATAATTACAAATGTTATTTTGATTTCGATAATCTCAGAAGTGGGAGTCGCCCAAGTCTTCGTAGAATTTTTTTAGTTGGCGTACGAGAAATCACATGTGCACTACTTATTCCCAGTAATACTCTTATTCGCTTATTCACTTCTCGGTGGGCTGATATTTTGGTCAATAGAGCGACCACATGAAGAGGTTCTACTCATGGATAAGGTACGTGTTCAGTTGTTCTTAGCGATCCTATAGTCACCTTCTATAGCCTCTCTAGAAATGAGCTTCTTTCGTTGTACTACTCGCAACTGTTTCGCTGAGGCCAAGCGAACGGAAAGCGTCTTAGCGGCATATTTTTCCAGGTGACTAGTGGCGGTTCCTAGCTTCAGAGCTGTTTATGAAACACTGCAGACGCATAGGTTCTTCTCGAGTTTTCCTATGTAAGCCATCTTACCGATAAACCACCATAACCTACCGTACTGATTCGGATGACGTCAACCTATTAAGCGAATGTGGCGCGCCCTTAGTTGAAAACTGATGTTCTTCCTGTTGCTTCTACTTGGAGGCATACGATCATTCATTTCCATTACACGTCTCAGTTGAAATTATATTTTAGAGCAGCTTCATCGACGCATTGAAAGAAGAGCTCTTGAACGTCATAATGAGTGTTCATGGTCGTCTCTCAGAATATAATCGAGCATTCCAGTAGGTGATGTAGATAATATCGATTGACCAAACGTGATGAAAGTCGATTGCCATAAAATCTTCGTTTAGGAATGATTCCTATGTGCAGAAGTTGCATTATCGAGCGTATCGAAAATTCGCGCTCAACGAAATACACAAGGTGAATGTCAGAGACCCAGTGAAAGATGTCAGGTGACGACGTATCGGGTTTATCTGCGCCCTCGTCATGCCGCCAAGTGGAGCGTTTATAGTTTTCGGCAAACTCGTACGCGAAACCTTAACGCACGCGACGATATTCGGCAGAAAATCAATACCTATGTTTTGTATGAACAGCGGTCAACTTTCCAATTTTGCTCAAAATGTTTTTATTTGTTACAGTAATTCTTTAGATAATCTACTGGTACACGTTAACGATTTTCTATCTTACTGAAAACGAAATACATAAAGCAATGGTATTACGTCCACAGAATGCCGAATCGTTATGGAAACAGCATTTCGAGAGTAACTTCGGACGAATCCACGCGTTACGGAATTATACCGACCAGGTTCCAATTTTCTTTTCGAGGCTCCATCAACGTCATTGTCCGCAGAATTTTATTCGTTATTCAGTTGGCTCTGCGTTGTTGGGAGATTGGCGTCGAAGGGGCGCATCTTGGTTGGCAAAGGTCATTCTATAGGGAAAAGGTTAGTGATGCTGGCTAATGTCGTTAAAATTCTCGCGAATAGCATTATAGTAGGATAGGAAGTGTTTATGTCGGCAAGATAAACAATCCGAGCATGTTTTTCTCCTAAAACCATGGATTTTCCCTTACTTTTTCCCTACATTCACGAGATAGATGATAGTGCAGACGTCCCCCGCCTAGTGAAATGTGCAGGCGGGAACGAGGCCGATATGATCCTGGCCACCAACCAACCACAAAACGGTTCTACGGTGTCAGTGAGGCTGCACTAGTTGAGATTCACAAGTCCAAAAGAAAATAAAAAGAGCAAAAAGCGAAAGAAAAATCAGGAAAACGCAAATCGCTCCCGTTTTCATTCTTAGATAGGTCGTTAACTTAAAAGTTCATATGTAAGCTACTGGTAGTGCATTGCAGTCTGCACCATGAAAGAAATATGAGTAATAGCTAAACATTAATCACGCACTGGTGGAGAAGCTTAGAGAGTCTGTTTCATTTTTTTCTGGTAATTTCGAGAAAAAAACCGGTGGGAAATAAACTAACTCGGGGAACGAGGTTGTTCGTTAGTGTTTTTCTCCGAGCTTTCTCTCCTTTTCGAGAAAATGATGCCCATTCTGACTGGCCTCAGAAACCTTTTTTCCTGTACTAGCCTATGCAGGACTTTTATTGAGATCAGGCGTTTTTTTTTTCTTCAGATTGATGATAGTATGAGCGACTATGACATTGCAGTTGGTCTAGATAATGTGTTGAAACCAGTGTGGACATTTTGGAATGCGATGTTTCTTGCAGGTTATTGATTGATTCGATTTAAAATAAAAGTTTTAAACTGCAAACATGTCAATGGCCAGCGAATCGAAGAGGAACTTTCGTGACTTCAACAGCGCTAAAATAATCCACATAATGAGAACTAAGGACGCGTGCGTAATGGGTTAGACGCGCGACACAGAGGAACTCGCTGGATCCATCCCTCAGTCTGAGTTCAGAGGACCTCCTAACTCCCCAGAGTCGGCAAATTATTGCGAGATTTTTTTTGGGAGTGGGGTGTGGGAGAGAAAAAAAGTCAAAGTGATGGATAGATAGGAGATCCGAAATCAATGCACATCCAAGTAGGTACGTAACCCTAAGTCTTTACGAATGAAGTCAAATGCATGGCGCATCACATTTCTAGTGGGATGGGAACGCTTTATTTTCCATTCTCCCTGATGTGTACGTTTTTTTCTTACACTAGAAATGCGAACTCGATTACCTCATGAAAATCTGCTAGTGGGATTCGTATGCCGTCATCTATTAAAAGCTTAGTACTCTTTCATTCTTTAGTAGTTATCAACAAAACTTTTGGTTCTAATGACGACAGACACCGGGCCAACGAAAGAAATTGTTCTGAAGAAGATGTTCTACACAATTCTCACACGTTATACGAAAGACTCCTCTACACGGTTCAGTGGGAAAAATTGATTTCGACGCTAAAAATTCTGTGCTGCCGTAATCGCAAAGAGTGCAGTCCACATTAAATGCCTTGCTAAAAGCTGTTAACTGTACCTTCGTTAGTTTTGCAAAGGCTTTTCTATTTAGTCGATATAAAATGTTTCAGTGACCACCTACACCACAATCGGATACGGTAACATTACCGCGAAAACGAAATTGGGAAAATTGGCCGCGATGGTGAGTTCCTATGACTTGCGCTTAGCGATTGATCAGTACTAACGAATCAATGCTACCATATATGTATATGTCTGAAATAAAGATTATAAGGGGCACATATGATCATACCAGGTGTACGCTGTTATTGGTATACCACTTGTGCTAATGATTCTACACAAAATGGGACGGTTCTTTCTATTTGCTCTAGAACACGTTTGGGATTTTCTAACGAGGTAAGCGCTATACTTGTAAAATCGGTAACTGCCCCATTGTTCGTTCTCTTGAGGGTAAACTAAGCCATGTGAAGATTCTACTGTTTATTATTTTATAACTACGTGAATATGGATCGGTTAGGCATCAATAACGTGCGAGATTGCCAAAGATTTCATCGTCAAAAGTTTTATGTTTTCAGAGGTGCTCAATATTTATGTTTTGTGTCAAATGGAAGTCGTCTTAAGCTCTCCGAAGAAGAGCGCATATCCGAAATACCATTGATATTAGCTCTAGGTTCGTTCCATGAACATCCCCGAAAACCTCTAGAATCTCAGTTATTCAATGCTGTCCAGTATTTTTCCAGCTGTTTGAAAAAGACAATATTATTGTACCTGAGAGGGTTACTTTATCCCAGGTGTGGCATTCGGATGGATGTTTTTGTGTGCTGCCATTTTCTTACGATTCGAAAAGGATTGGGACTACTTCAAGAGTTTCTATTTCTTTTTCTGCTCATTGACCACTATAGGATACGGTGGGCTTGACCATCCACCTTCGGGCACAGAAATCATGTCCACGACGACAACAGGTGTTTGTTTAGGTGATGTGACGCCGACAAAGAGCGAGGATATGTTCATCATATTTGGCTTAATTATGATTGGGTTATCGCTGGTTTCAATGTGTATTAATGTAATTCAGTTGAAATTGGAAAAACTTTTCGAGGTTTGCACTTATCACGTAAAAACTGTCGCTGTTCAAAAGCTATTCATTTCTTCGCATAATATAGCTCTATTTCTCAATACGCAACCAGGATAAAAATGCAATGACAAGACAACTTCTTATTTTATATAAAAAGTAATTTGATTAAGACGCTTTAATATATACAGGAATTACTGTTGACTCTTATGGAGGAATATAACTCAGATCCGGAAGCCAGTAGCCTGAAAGGTGGACAGATCGGTGGGTTTTTCTTTTGCGTTTCATCTTTATTTGTAATTTCATTTCTGTTCCTAATACATTTATGTAAGATAAAGAGCCTGAAGGCACTCTCGAGTTGTATTCGCATGGCAACTTGATCTCACATATCTTCAAAACTTGGTTCTTTTGTTTTCCGGAATGCACGCCAGACCGAATACTTGCCTTTTTGGTTGATAAAGCTGATTAACTAAGAGCTAAGTAGCGCTCCCCTATAGAGTAGGTATATTCATGCAGGCACAAATGAGTGTACTTGCATGTAGAAGGATCGTGTTCTGAATGTCTTCGATTCGGGCAAAAGGTTGCAATCATTGTGACTAGGAAATATACTTCGTATTCTTGTTGAGCAAACGCGAGGTGTTACTATTCTTTATTCACGAATAAGCTGACATTTCGGCGGATTTCGCCTTCCTCAGAACCTGGAAAGGTCAAGTTGACAGCAATCTATTCGGCCAAATAACTCCATAACCAAACAGAGAAAACGCTGAACCAGGAACTCCCACGACCGACTTTCTATTAACCTCGGCATTGATCAAGTAATTCTTCGTATTTTTGTTGAGCAAACGCGAGGTGTTATTATTCTTTATTCACGAATGAGCTGACGTTTCGGCGGATTTTGCCTTCCTCAGAGCCGCTTTCTATATGGTTTCCACTAAGTACGTCGCGTGAAGACCAACCGCACAGAAATCACATAGAAGCACAATGTTATGCATACTCGGTGGTATTTCAACTACGTTTACCGGATTCTCTAGACCCGCCCTTCTTAAGTAGTTTTATAGCTGTACTTACATCATTTAAGATGAAGAGTAGGATAAACGGGACCATTCTATCGCTAGAGTTGTCGTTTGGGGGCCTAGGATTTCCCTTACACCTATCCCGAGCTACAGTTTCGTAGCCATTAGAAATGGCTATTTGCCGCACCAAGTTCCCGGACTCCTCTCTCTGCTCTCTTCCCGTGCACACGTTGGTTGCTGTTCGAAACATGTTTCTTATAGGCGCCCTTTTCGTGTGAGAGGGGTGAGAGGGGAGGTAATGAACCAAGATGCTTTTATTACTTGGCTTTCCGTTTTTTGTTTTTACTACTGGGCGAACTTGATATACTCTTAGGAGCCAGCTAGTTCGTAACCGCCTATATGACCGTCTATGTGCAACGCAAAATTGCATAATTTGGTCCAATGGTAGAGACGGTGACTGCATACGCCCGGGTATAGTTTATCTGATTGCGGAGACGAATACATTGGCGAAACACGCAGACCCCCCTGTGTCCGCATAAAAGAACACCTAGCCGGCAAACGCCTACCAAATACCCCACTAGACACGCACACGACCCAGAGACATAACGGGGAGGACTAAAGTACGTGTCACCATCCTCGCACAAGAATCGAGAACACAAGCGCGCAAAACTCTCGAGGCGTTCTGGATTGATTCCAGAAATTCAAAAATGTACCGCAAGGAATAATGCCTCATTATCACGCGTGATATTGGGCAGTATATAAATCTGTTATTCTGATGAGAGGGGCACATTACGATTCCATGTGAATTCTGTGCGGATGATCTTCACGCGACATACTCAGTGGAGGTCTCGTAGAAAGCGGTGAGTGTGCAAAGCTGTGTTCAATGTGATTGAAATCTTGGTTTAGAACCACAACGTTGCTGAGATATTTGCAAAACTCTGGACCGCAGGTGTCTATGGTGGGGAACGAACGCGCTATTATCCTTTCCGGGGAGTAACGCGTTCACCACCACACCATGCGGGTCCTTTGTTTCGCACGTCTCTGAGCTATTTCTATCGATCTTTTTGCCACAGCAATCACCCGTCAGCGGGGTTGATCTGGGGAGTTTCTATCGATCTTTTTGCCACAGCACAGAAATAGCTGAGAGACAGGCGAAACGAAGGACCCGCATGGTGTGGTGGTGAACGCGTTACTCCCCGGAAAGGACAATAGCGAGTTCGTTCCCCACCATAGACACCTGCGGTCCAGAGTTTTGCAAATATCTCAGCAACGTTGTGGTTGTATTTCGCTTAGTAACCTGCCATGAAAATTATAGAAGACAGAAAACAAAACGTTAAACATCTTGTTTTAGAGTTTCTTTGTTTGGTTATGGAGNCAACCCCGCTGACGGGTGATTGCTGTGGCAAAAAGATCGATAGAAATAGCTGAGAGACGTGCGAAACAAAGGACCCGCATGGTGTGGTGGTGAACGCGTTACTCCCCGGAAAGGACAATAGCGAGTTCGTTCCCCACCATAGACACCTGCGGTCCAGAGTTTTGCAAATATCTCAGCAACGTTGTGGTTGTATTTCGCTTAGTAACCTGCCATGAAAATTATAGAAGGCAGAAAACAAAACGTTAAACATTGTGATTTCAACTACAGCCATAGCTTAACTGGGTTCTATGCCGATTTGCGCTCCCCAGACCAACCCCGCTGACGGGTGATTGCTGTGGCAAAAAGATCGATAGAAATAGCTGAGAGACGTGCGAAACAAAGGACCCGCATGGTGTGGTGGTGAACGCGTTACTCCCCGGAAAGGACAATAGCGAGTTCGTTCCCCACCATAGACACCTGCGGTCCAGAGTTTTGCAAATATCTCAGCAACGTTGTGGTTGTATTTCGCTTAGTAACCTGCCATGAAAATTATAGAAGACAGAAAACAAAACGTTAAACATCTTGTTTTAGAGTTTCTTTGTTTGGTTATGGAGGCGTCTCGCCGAGTAGATTGCTATCAACTTGACCTTTCCAGGCTCTGAGGAAGGCGAAACCCGCCGAAACGTCAGCTTATTCGTGAATAAAAAATAATAACACCTCGCGTTTGCTCAACAAGAATACGAAGAATTTCTTGATCAATGCCGAGGTTAATAGAAAGTCGGTCGTGGGAGTTACCAGGAAATACGGCCACCAGTGATCTGAGCCTTAAGCTGTAGATGCAGTTTTTAAGGATCTGCCAACGTTTAATACAGCCACTCTTCTTAGCAAATTCAACGAGATTCCCATGGACTGTCGACGAACAAAAACGGTGAAAAAATGACGACTTACAAAAAATGCAAATGCTCTTAGTGTCAAGAACAAAAGAGAGCAACGGAATCATACGTGATATGTTAGGACTATAAAACTAGAAATAATACCACAACCCTACCAAATTGTAAAGACGCTGTCTTACTAAAAAGTTGCTAAAGTGTCCAACAGGAAGTCGGAACGAATCTGAGCAATACTTTCTTTAGGGATGGTCGAAATGTGGCGAGCGTGGAAGAAGCGTAAATCACGACTGAAAAACGGACTCGCTCCTGCCAGACAGGCTGCAGGGAAAGCCAGTCAAAATTTGGCAAAGGTTTGCATTCTGCAAATGAGTTTGTTAATATCGTAGTTTAGTGTTTTATTAAAACGCATGCCATCAATTTCTTGGAAATAAAGCCGTTTTTTTCACTCGCTCAGTAAGCTTGTTAGCCATTTAGCTCTTTACCTAACGACATGACTGAAGTCTCAGGAACATATATACATTTCTCAGATTTCTTACAGTATTGTATAAAATTGGAAGCGGAGATAACGCGGTGGTTAGTGCGTCCGCCGATCATGAAGCAAAGGAGCTAGTTCGACCACCGCCTCAACGCCCTGCTCCAATCCACGTGCAAACGCCTTAGTTCGGCCATCTTCAAAATCCAAAAAAAATGTAAGGAGAATCGAGTCGACCGTCATTCTACGAAATTTATGAAGAAGACGAAATTCTCAAGCAGCAACTGAAACAACACGCGAAATGTTCGAAGACCACTGTGGGTGATGGATGCGAAGAAACGAATCGAATGCAAGTGCTGGGATTCGGACAATAGAAGTGGTGGCAAATCATGTAAAATAAGCAAACAAAAAAACTGAATAGAATCTGTAAAATATAAGGTGAAGGGATACAAAGATGTAATGTGACAGTGGAAGAATAATTTGTTGTGGATTGTAGAATTTTGTTCCTTTCCATTTTAACACTAAGAACTTAAGCTCCATGTAACAAAGAAGAATTAGTTGTAGGAATGCCGATTAATGTCTTAAAAGTGTTTCAATCTCAACTTAAGCAGAATACAGGTGATTCCTTTCGCTCGAAGACGAAATCGCCATCACTTAATCGAGGAGCTGCAGCATCGACTTCGCCAACGGGATCGCGCTACGCAGACCGACATCGTCTTCGGACCAATCCTCGAAGAGGCATGGACTGAGACCAGTGACGTTGACAGCTACATGACCAACAACAGCGCGTCGTATGGTACGCTTTGAAAGACGAAGACCACTTTTTTATTCACTATTCTAACATCGCCTATAGTTTCAGACCCTGGTGGTGGTGGTGCTGGTTATCTCTCAGGAGCATCCGTTATCGCAGCACCATCTCGATGTGAATCGCATCCGATTGTCGTTCAACGTGAACCATCTTTACTCTCATCGTCAAGGCCTCATTCGACCGCTCACAGTCAACTACAAACAGCTAGCAGTGAAATATCAAAAATGTGAATTAAAACAGAGACGTCTTAAAAACGAACGATAGCTAGCGAACGATAAACAAAAGTTCAAGAAGTGGTTTCTATTGTGACATTTGGAATTTGAATTCCATTCATACTTCTACCTATACTGATCTTTAATATACGTCATCATCGCTGATCTATCAATATACGGAGCTTTAGATTAGGTGATTGTTCAACTCGTCTAGTTCGATGGGCTAAATGGTGCGACCCTTACCAAAACGACCCTTAGTGCTCAATCATCTTAATCAAAATCCTCGACGTTTTGTGAGGAACTCACACAAACACAAAAATCTACTGAATATTCCACATTCGGTTAGGGTAAGCCTCACAGGGATTAGAACCCTTATCGTACATATCTACCGCCATACGCTGAAACGATAATAAGCTAGGAATCTACAGAATCAGCCTAATATCGAGTAGAAAGCCGTCAAATAACTTCGGCAGTGAAAGTTCACTCTTATGTATAGCTCTAAATCTATGGGATGAATTAGATTTCTTTGAATTTCTCTCCAGTAATTTTTCACTCTTTACAGGTCTTCGCTTTCAACTGTATCAAGTCGTAATACCGGGGCGTCGTCAGCGAAATCAGCTCCAAATAGTGCTTCACTTGCGAGATTTCCAGTCGATTTCGATCCCAACCGGCGTTGGACGTTCATTGGAACTGGCAGTGTACTGTTGCTCACCCTCCTTGAATTCAGCTGCATAAATAACTTAGATGATTTTCAACTGTAGTGAACAATTAATAATGAACTCTGGATATTTCCAAGCTTTTGTTACTAGTTGCTTACTTGATACTTGAACAGCCCGCCCTCATTGGTTGTGCGAGCCCCAGCATAGTCACCATTTTTCGGAGATTTGCTGGTTAAACCATTGTGGTTTCCAGGAATCCCGAGGTGAGTCTGGCCAAAGTCTACCCCATGTTACTATTTTGTAAGCCGAAAACACTCAACCGTATTGACTGTACCGCCAGTTGCACAACTGCCACTTTTTAAAGCAGTAATTTGTTGCCTATCACTTTTTGCTCGGCAATTTCGACGCCTAATTAATTATGTATGACTCCCACGTTTAATCCACGTAACCTATTAGAACACTTAAAATGAAAACTGATTAAAGCAAGAACAAGCGCAAGGTGGAACACGATATTTGATTAATAACACTCGCGACGTAAACTTATCAGTTAAGCGATCCTTTAGATGAAGAAGCCTTCCAACATGTTTCTATCCATCGTTTTTTCTCACTCCCCATATTCAGACATCTCGCGGTGCTCCTCGGGGACTCGTCGTTCCTTACATGTACACACAACGGCAGGTAGCGATTTCTATAATTTCTTTAAATTTCTCCTAATACGTTCTTTCGCTCCCATCAGTCAATACGGCTCAATTAATAACGACTTTAGATTCGTCAAGTACACACAACTGAAATGGGGCGTCTAATCGCTGAGTTGGACAGTCGAATACGCGACTGTCGCCACCTGGCTTCGCCTTCGTCTTCAAGGAGCTCACGTACACACTCGAAAGGACTTCAAACGTCATCGAAATAGATACGATACCTATCAGGTTTTATTTCACTTACCACAACTGAAGAATAGAAATCTTTCAAAGGAAGAGCCGTTACGGTCCACACTCTGCGATACAGGACCTTTCAAACTTTGAAAATTTTCGAACAAAAACTGTTCATGAGCCATGTGGCGATGCAACGTTGAGTTTGATTTTGTTTTGTAAGTTCGTTCCGACACTAAATATAAACAAACATCTACGTGTGAAACAAACATACATCTACGTCTGTAGAGACCACCCAGTATGCAACTATGTGATTCCATTTCGGAAACAGTTCTCTATTTTTCGGTTTTCCCTGTGGCTTTTGGTCATTTAAACACCAAAATTAGTTTCGTGCAATACGTTCTTACCTCCCAACGGTTTACCGCCTCATCTTGGTTGAGAGATGTTCCTGGTTGCCGGGCTGCGATGTACAGCGGAAAGATTCATCCACTCAGCAGGGTCTCCCAAGCTGAGGAGTCCAGCGTTTCCATTAGGAAACCTAGCTAAAGGTAAACCAATACCAGGATCTGTTAAGGTCCTGATATTAAACTAGTCGCGAGGTAGCAAATCTCATTCTGATCCACAACGACACAGGGCAGACTGTGGCTTGGTTGACCTCGGGACTCCAAAGAACCACAATGGCTATACCAGCAAAACTCCAAAAAGTGGAGATTATGCTGGGGCCCGCACAACCAGTGAGGACGGGCTGTCCAAGTATCTAAGTAGGTATGTTCTCACTGAATGCTCTAACCACTTAAATGAAATACAAAGCAGCTAATTTATAGGATAATGGATAGAGCAGTGAGCTAATATGCCCATCTTTCAACTCTAAGTTTTACAGTACAGAGTGATTTTGCAGCATTTGCTGACTTACTACAGAATTAACTGTTTATTATTACAATATATGCAATGTTCTATACTCAGCTGGCCACTCTGACCCTACTCAGCAAATCCCATGTTTTCAACACTTTTATACCTGAGCATTAAAAAATGTTTGTAAGAACGTTGGGGAAACGAAAATATAAATCAGCCTTCTCGTGCTCTTTTTCTGGCCACTTCGTTATCCTAAAATGATTAATTTAAGACGACCTTTTCGAAAAGAGAAATTATGCACACATTGGACTAATTATGGATTGCCTGTTAAAAGTAATAATCAGGTTAAAAAATTCACCGTGCCGAACTCATAGTAATGTGGTGCAAGCTCATACAACCAATGAGGTTCAATAACGGAAACGTCTCGGATTGAATCTTGCATAGCATCAGTGAAGATGACCCTAAAAATATCTCCAACTAACAAAAGAATATGAACGTTTCGAGAAACATTCTGGATTCAACAAAGAGCGAAAAGAATGTGCAAATATAGAAGTAGGGCAAAAAAAAAACAACCCAGATGAAAACTATGAATACTACTCTAACAATACCTTACCATTTCGGATAATCCTTTTTGTACATGATAACTGATCCTTTATAAACATTGAATGAAAATTCTTCCTTTAGTGTTACATATTTACCAGTGTAATGATATCGTGCGGCTTGTGAGAAGAAGCCGGAAATTAAGCAACGAATAATCTTTGTCGCAGCACCTTAATTTAGATGTGAAGTAACCTATGGATCCTTACAAGACGGTAGCTACACAATCCATCGAAACGAATGGCACAAAGTGTGCTTACCAGTCTCTCCGCGCACCGAAGACAACGGCACCTCAAACCTTTGTAGTAATCGCACTAACTGTGCTCGAACATTATCAGCTCGACATAGTCCACGATAGTTCAGAAAATGGTCGCTACACCACTTTCGACTCTTGTTATTCTGCAATCGTTGCTTTATTTACTGCCTATTCTTTCTTTTTTCATGGAAGGGTATGCTGTGAAATATAACTACAGTGACGATATTTGCAAAACTCCGGATCACAGATGTCTGTAGCCGGGAATCGAGCAAGCTATTACCCTTTCCGTGGGATAGAGTGTCCACTATCACACCATATTGCGGAAACCATTCAATGTTCTAAAGAGTTGTCGTTGTTTTTGATGTTATTGATCGATGGCTGACGTTTCGGCAACTTCGCCTTCCTCAGAGCCTGGACGTATTTTAATATTAGAATATTTTTACTAATCGGTGGAAAAGAAAGGTTAAAGTGTTAATGAAGATCAAACCTTCAAATAGGAGCCATATTGAACAGAAAGGCCACTCACCGTGTTTTTACGTACGGGACTGGCCCTCATGTAGCTCAGGTGGGGTCGCGAGCAAGACACGCTCCGGGGTCAAAATATCATTTTGGATTAGGGCGCCAGGTCACACGTGATAGTGAGGCATTCGACCTTCCGGTTCATCTTTGGATTTTTGAAATTTATCCAAAACGCCTCAAGAGTTTTGCGCGTTGATGTTTTTAATTCTTGCGCTAGCATCCGCACATTCACTTCAAAATCATCGCCGTTGTGTTTTTGTGTCCTATGCGTATCTACAGGAGTGTTTAGGCGGATTTTAGCTTTCCGATCCAAATGTTCTTTTATGCGGACACCAAGTGGTCTACCCGCTTCTTCAATGTATTCCTCACCGCATGCGTTATACGCGTCGCAATTAGAAGGTTGGCCATGGGACAGCGTTTAGCACCAAGCCTTGCTATCGCTTTCACGTCTAAGGTGGAAGCTCCAGTCCTCGATCACCAGCCCTTACTCTACTGTCGATACACAGACGACTGCTTCATCGTCTGTTCCCCACAAGAACAGATGGATGAGTGCTTTGAATTGTTAAACGGTCAAGACAGTCAGAGTTTATAAAATTTACACGAGAAAAACCAACCGAGAACTGGCTTCCATTCTTAAACATAAAAATAAAGCTCTCAGTAAGTGGCTATATAACAAAATGGTATCGCAAGCAGCCAAGAAGTAAAAACATTCTAGTTCACTGCCTCTCCTCTCATCCTTCACACATGAAAAAAGCACTTACCAAAACATGTATCGTATGGCTAAAAATGTGTGTACAGGAGAAGAGGAAAGGAAGGAATCGCAAAACCTGGCACGAAAAATTGCCATTTCCAATGGCTACTAAGTAGAAGCCACTCGGGTTGGAGGAAAACGCTGGGTAGTTCCCCAAAATAATATTTCGGACGTAAGTAAGATCCTCTTTAAGATACCTTTCATAGCAAATGAAGTAAGTCACGCCATTAAAAAGCGCTTAAGAAAAAGTGGTCTTGAAAATTATGTAACGATTATTGACATCCCACCCAATACCCTACACCGCCAGTTAGTTCGAAACCGTCTCTACGATCGTTTGTGCAGCTCAGAAAACTGTATGATCTGTCCTAACGGGAGAGACGGAGATTGCATGAGTTTAGGTACAATATACTTGATCTCATGTAACGCATGCGGCGAGAAATATATAGGGGAAACGGGTAGACCACTTTGTGTCCGCATAAAAGAACATCTAGATGGAAAAGCTAAAATCCGTTTAAACACCCCTCTAGGTACGCATAGGGCACAAAAGCACAACGGCGATGATTTTGAAGTGAATGTGCGGATCCTAGCGCAGGAATCAAAAACGTCAACGCGCAAAACTCTTGAGGCGTTTTGGATAAATTTCAAAAATCCAAAGGTGAACCGGAAGGACGAATGCCTCACTAACACGCTTGACCTGGCGCCCTATTTCAAAATGATATTTTGACCCCGGGGCGTGTCTTGTTCGCGACCCCACCGGAGCTACGTGAGGGCCAGTCCCGTACGTAACAACACGGTGAGTGGCCTTTCTGTTCAATATGGCGTCTATTTGAAAGTTTGATCTTCATTAACACTTTAACCTTTCTTTTCCACCGAATAATAAAAATACTCTAATATTAAAATACGTCCAGGCTCTGAGGAAAGCGAAGTCGCCGAAACGTCAGCCATCGATCAATAACATCAAAAACAACGACAACGACAACGAAGATCTGTACCAACTTCGCGTCAGCTTAAGAAGATCAGTTTATAAGATCACATAAATAAATATATCAACTATCTATGCCGAGGTTTATAAAAAGTCAATCTTTCCAGTTCTAATGAGCTTCATGGTTCTTCATAAACGGGATTGCTAATGAGGGTAATGGGGCTATATCTTGGTTGATATTGTGATACACTCTCCCCTCACTCGCTTTAACTATGGTAAGAGATCACAGAACCGAAAAAAAAACAAAGGAACCTTAATGAACATCGTGTACACATTCAGCAGAGTGATATGGTCACCTTCTTCTGCAGCAAATCGACGTTTAATTTCCTCCTGAAAAGTTCTAAAGAATAGCATACAGTTAACAAAAGGCAATATAGCGCTCGGGGTTGACGAGTCTTTGGACGACACGTCATGCATCCGACTTCAACAAGCATCGCAGTGATGATTAAATGCATACTTGGAGGACAAAAACATGGACTTAATAGATTGATGAGCCACCGCGAGCTATTGTATAGGCCAAATGTGCATTCAATCGCATCTTGGATACCTAGATCGATTATAAGACACAGCTTTGATGGATTTTTTGAGCAAAGCTGCATCTTTTTATCCTTTATCTTTTATCAAGAAGCGGTATTTCGTTACTACTACGTAAGAAAAGTGCATTTATCTCAGAAATCTTAAGCAGCAACACAATTCTGTCTACATTTTTACATGATTCATTATCACATTTACCGTGTGGATCACAGCACCTTTTGTACCCGATTCGTTTTCCACGCACTCATTGTCCACAAAGGTCTACGAACATTCCGAGCAGTGCTGCGGCGACTGCTTACGGAATCCGTCTTCTTTATGACGCAGAATGGGGTTGAACTAGTTCTCCTTGTAATTTTGGGTTTAGCTGAGCTAGGACGTCCCCCAGTGAGCTGGAGGAGAGCGTTATATACATAGGGAAACCGAGATACCACAACCACAAAAATGTCTACTAATATTTCAAGCATTTTCAAGGTCTCATTTTTGACTCTATATTTCGTTCGGAATATTTTCTACTATACATGTATAGCAGAAATACGATACTTTTGAAGAGAAGTAACTGGATGAACAAATCCGAGAACTCACGGCCTTATTGCGATTCCTGGTAGGAATCATGAATACGTCTTGCACTTGCAGCATTGCAATTATCGTTGCAATTTCCTCACTGCAATTAAAATCGCCTAAAAAGTAACCGGTAGGGAGTGACAAAAAGAACTTCTCAACTGCTAAAGTGATAAAAATTGACTGCATCTACCTGATGTAAGAAGACATTTACTGTGCATTGGAGGAAGTGGGAATTCGGACATACGCAAACCAAGGGGATTTGTGAGCATGCACCTAAAGACTTTAACATGGTATTTAATAAAATAACACTGAAGTGTTAAAGAAACATCAAAATGACAAAGTACCGAAAGAAAATAAATGGGAACTGTCAGCGACAGAAACATAAAGAAAAGAAACTAACGAACTTCTCGTCTAGTGCCCCAAGAGCATACAACAACTCGAGTGCGGTGATCATCGACCATGATGGAGGTCGCTAAAATATCACAATTCAAAAACTCAATGTGTATTCAGTGAAAGACGAATAGTACTCCTAATTTAAAAAGGAACAATTACTTAATTATTTTACCGACAAATAATGAAATTTGTGGACATTCTGAATCCCCAGTGCTTTTAACTGGAGAATGACTGGAGCCAGATGACACCGCTGAATCTCGGGTACCGTACCCTCAGGAAGTTTTTCAAACTGCGATTCTAAAAAATCGATAAAACCTTTTGGAAAACATACTATTCACAATGCACCTTCCTATTTTCTCAAATTATACAAAAATTTAACAAAGGTTAGTTGCATTGAATTGACCACGAGAAAAACAAACAAAAGCAATGCGAAGTGTGAGTCCATGACTAGTGTTTCTGACTTGAACTTGCCGCAAACCAAATACAATCAGTCTCCAAAAATATTACTCCAACACTACTACGTCGAAAACAATTATCTATATCTTAAAACACGTACCAGGATATAACCTATACGCTTTCCCAGGCCTAATTCTTCCCGCTCGCCCTGCCCGTTGCTCCGCCGACGATTTCGATATTGGTAAGCGCATTAGTGTCTC
The DNA here is from genome assembly GCA_900624975.1 of Angiostrongylus costaricensis. Taxonomy (NCBI): domain Eukaryota; kingdom Metazoa; phylum Nematoda; class Chromadorea; order Rhabditida; family Metastrongylidae; genus Angiostrongylus; species Angiostrongylus costaricensis. Next base: position 50,231 of record UYYA01003951.1, read on the forward strand.
AATTCCGTTATCAGAATTCATAGCTCGTAACTTGACAAATCCACAATCGACCACTGAAAAAATACACGAACATTCTATCGGCACTGAAAAATTGTTGGACACTTATTTACTAGACCAGCCGGATACCATATGCTATTCCAGGGATCGTGACAGAGGCTTCGGCGATATTCGTGGCGACCACGACTTTTCGAGTTCCGTGTGGAGTAGAATCGAATGCTTTCAACTTAATTAGTGAATCAACTTTAGGAAATGAAGTTTTATTTAAGACTTCTTGGTCTAACACACTTGTTCACGAGGAGGAAGAGAACCATAACACGGAACAATCCACAGCTTGTCGACATCTCGCAAATTAGATGATCCATCAGATAGGAGTTCACATACCTTAATAAATGAAGTAAAAATCTAGTCGTTACCTTCTCAACAGGAAAAGATGGCAGTAAAAAAAATCCATGTTTTTTTTGTCACTTAAAAGCAAATATGAAGTCTGAGTTATTTGAAATTGTTCTAGGGCTATGTATCCCTTTGTATTCAACATATTACATATTTTGCTACGAAGGATCACGTCAGGACTGGGTGCAAAAGAACTGCTCATTTTTACAACCAATACACAGACCTTTCGGAAATCAAAAGGTGATAACGAGAGACAATACTTAGATTCTAATTTCCACTTAATTAATTAGTTATTTATCCTTTGATATCACCGACGTCAAAAACACAACCACAGATAACTGTTGCAGACTTTATTTTGATCAACAGTACCTGGATTACTTCCTCTTGGCCTGTGAGAAACACCAAAATATCACCAGGTATTTCGTTTTTATGAATATCTAGCACCGTGTCAACTGTGGCTTTGATGTAATTGGGTACAGATCTAGAAGTGTAGCAGTAGTAATGAACCTCAAGGCAGAAGAAAATATAAGTAACAACAAATCAACATAATTACAATAAGAAATTTACAAACGTTTTTGTATAGTAGATTGCAACTGGATGTGTGCGTCCTTCGACTGACATTATACAAGAAGTGTTAAGATCGCTTTGACTGCTTTCATTTAGTTCAAAGAAGTCACGGAATAGCTGAAAACGAAAGGTTAGATGACCAGTACCGAACCTAGGAAATTGTTAGCTGGAGAATCGCCTTCAATCTAACCGTGTTTTATCGGTATTTTGAGAAGTGTTTTCAATTTCTAGCAGCGCTAATACGAAAAAAAACCTCAAAGTTTAATTGAAACCTTAGTGGGTCATATGAACAGCTCGTAATAATATAACTTTCAGAATTCTATAGCATAAAAGTGGCAATAGAATATACCTCAGCATCCAATGTAGCTGACGAGACAATTATGCGAAGATCAGGACGTACTATTAGTACTTTTCGAAGCAAGCCTAACAGGATGTCAGAATTGCAAGTTCTCTCATGAGCTTCATCAATCATTATCACACTTCAACCATAAAATCTTATCAGTAATAAAGTCACAATAACTGCACACTTCTAGAACTCACCTGTACTTTGAAAGCAGTGGATCTGTTAACAACTCCCGCAAAAGTATTCCATCAGTCATATACTAAAGAGACATTAAAGAAGGAAAACAAGAATACACATATGAGCGTACTAGCAACGATGTGCAACTATTTGAGTTCGTTACACACTGCAAATGAAAAAAAAAGAAAAAACGCTACCCCTTGCCAACAGTCTTGCAATGTTGTTTAAGTTGTACTCGCATTATACTAAACCAAACATTGTATAAGTATCCTTCTTAACTTCATTTTTTCATAATACTTCATAAACTACAGTATCCTTCGAACGGTTTTACTGCCTCATCGTAGCTGGGTGCTCCTGGATGCCGGGATGCGATGTACAGCGAGGGATTCATCCCCCTAACAGGGTCCTCCAAGCTGAGGAGTCCGGTTTCCCAATATGGAAGCCCAGCTAAAAGTAAACCAATATCAGGATCCATCATCGTTCTGATATAAAACTAGTCGCATGGTCGCAAATCTCCTCCTGATCCACAAGGGCGGCGAGTGTCCGCGGTGGTGACGTCCTGGGGTAGACTTCGCCTAGACTAACCTCGGGACTCCAAGGAATCACAACGGCTTGATTAGCGAAACTCCGGAAAAATGGGAATTTTGCTGAGACCCGCGCAACCAGTGAAGACGGATCATCCAAGTATCCAAGTAAGTAAATAGCACTATAAGAGTTGAATCTGGTTTATTCATGTAGACCCGATTACCAGATGTAAACCAATGTCAGTGTGTCACTACTCACCAAAAATTTTCTTCATTACTTTTTACATATGAAAGCTGTTCGGATTCTAGCACACATCCAGTACTGAATGTGTAACTCGCCTTTGATAAGTTAAAGTAAAAGGTAAGGGTTAAGTGGAAACACAGTACTATTAGTAACAGACCATCATTTCCTTAAATATAAACTCAAATACAGGTAGTTTTCACATGTGAACACCGCATTTAAGACAGCCCACCTTAATCTTCGTTTGGTCATCAGTTACGTCATCGAAGCGTACAGTATAACCCACATCTTGTCCCAGAATCGTACCTTTTTCCTCGGCGACACGTGAGGCCAACTGTGACAACAACTGCTGACATTTCGATTGGAATCTTACTTACTCATTACTCATCCTCATTAATACTAACAAGCGTCCTCATCTCTATTTATCTCCTTCGTCGCCTACAGTTCTGTTGAATATAAAAACAACAACGAAAGTGCCAGACTTGACTACAAACTACAGATCCAAACAAAATGACACAATCCAACCTACCGTAACAACAGCAACTCTTCGTGGTTGAGTTATTCCTATCATTCGACCGTCATTCGTCCACCCGGCTTCTAGCAGATACTGTGGAATCTTAAGGGAAATACTATAATTGTCACAATATTGCTGAGATATTTGCAACCCCGGACCGCAGATGTTTGCGGTGGGGAACGATAACAATAATTGTCCTTTTTATAAAACCAAACACCCTGAAAAGCACTACGCAAATAATCTTAAAGTCAGACCTGTGTACTTTTCCCACAACCGGTTTCACCTACAATGATGATCGTGCGATATTTCTCGCATAAGTAGAGGATATGATCTCTATTCTGCAAGGATTCAGAAATAAATGCACTTCACCACATTTCTACACAGAAAACCATGATCAAGCACTAGTAAACCTATTTCTTACTACTTTTTTGCTTACCTTATAAATTGGTAAACGAGCCCTTTGCTGCTTAATGTTGAGTGAGGCGTACGGGTTGTTGTAAACCGTGAGCACATCCTGAAGATCTGTCGATCCAGACGGCTCGGACAAACGATCCTCGAAAATCAAGGGACCAGAGCGCACTTTGTCCGGTGTATCATCTTAAATATGATCAGTAAAACACATTTAATATGGGAGAAAAATTACTGAAACATCTAGATTAGTTGAAATGCCACAAGACCTTGGCGCGTGTGGCGCAGTGGTTGGAGGGTTTCTGCAATACACATGGCATCGATTCCCGCGCCTAAAGCTCACACCATGCCTTCCATCCCTCCAAGATCGGCAAATTGCTACCAGACCTGTCTGGGAAGATAGCTGCACTGGCTTAATACATCGGTAGGCCACCACAAGTCATTGTAAAGGCCGGATATGCCTCCAACGATGCTTAATGAAGTCGAGTGCATGGCACATCCCTCAGGAGCCGATCAACCCCGAAAGCTCTATCCTTTATCCTTTTATCACAAGACTTAAAAAGGCACAAAACGTTCTCAACAATAGTTCAAAATAGGCTATCACACAATGTCTCTCTTAATTCCTAAGAAACTGTAAATTCTGCTGATATCTTCAACAAAAAAAAGCCTTCCATAACCAATCGCTGCAGACCAAATGATGCCGCTTTAGTTATCACCATAGGCAACTCCAATACGCAAACTATGAAGGCAAAACTTCGTACTTGAAAACAATACGTAATATCTTTACTGACCTGGACGCATAAATTTGAACCGATTCCTTGGATCGGCATGTTGCTCACGATATCCGTGACCAGGATGATATTCCGGCATCCTAAATCCAAATTCCCATGACAAATTTGACCTTATAAACCTTAGATAAACCGATAAAGTCGACCTTAGAAGTACGAAAAACATGCGTTGGATTCGTAAAACTAGTAAAGGCTCTCGTTGGTCTCTCGTCGTTGGTCAATCCCTGAGGGATGCGCCATGCATTCGACTTCATTGAACATCGTTCGAAGCGATTAAATGCATATGAGGCATTTACAATGACTCGCGGTGGCCAACCGATGTATCGAGCCAGGCCCGCTATCCTGGCAAACAAGTCTGTTACCCACCAACTTGCCGACCTCGAGGAGATGGAAGGCTTTGTGAGGAGCGATCCCAGGTGTATGGAGAGCGCCTGCGCTACATGTGCCCTTGTTACGCACTTACTTCGATACTTGGAAGGGACATCCTCACTGGTTGTGCGGGCCCATCTAAAATTTCCACTTTTCGGAGTCTTGCTAGTTTAGCCATTGTGGTTCTCCAGATTCCCGGGATCAGCCTGGCCAAAGTCTGCCCCAGGTCGTCACCACAACAGGCAGTTGCCGCCCTTGAGCATCAGAGGGAGATTTGCCACCATGCGACTAATTTGATGCCAGGACGGCGGTGGATCTTGGTATTAGTTTACTCCTAGTTAGGCTTCCTGATGGAAACGCTGGACTCCTCAGTTCGGGAGGACCTGTTGGGGTATGAATCTGGCCGCTGTATATCGCAGTCCCACATTCGGGAACACCTCTCAGCCGCGATGAGAACTCTGCTCCTGTTATGGATTATTAATATAAAATAATTGTGAACGTAGCACCAATAAATACCAAATTATAGAAAAAACCATGTGTAAAAACAGGAACTCCGAATTTCGAATACAAAATTTAGGCGTAAACTTCTACACCATCGCAATAATGCGGAAAAACGTAGACCGTATTCTTTACTATGTTCATGTAATGAAATTGCTTTCGCTCCAACTTCTCTTAAGGTTTCCTAGTGATCTTCAGTGTTGCCTTTTGCCAGTTTCAATGTTCATATGTTTCCCAATGGTTACACTTTTCAGTTAAATGATCCTACTCGAGCAGAATAATCGAATCACCATCGATTTATTGGACTTGAAGTTCACTAATGCGAAAGAAGGGTGAGTGCCATCGATATGGAAGTATATTGAATGGTACTGAGCAGTTCGATTGCGCATGTCACTAAATGATCGATAGAAATGGAGACTTTCTTGGTGTTTATGCGAGCGACCGAATCGATGATCATCCAGATTACATCTGATAGATGGAGGTCCCCCATCTCCAAGTAAAAATGCAGGTTTTCAGCAAGAAGCTAGAATTCGTCGATGCCCAGTTCGCTGACTTTGACGGTGTACTCTATCATGTTTCGAATCCAGATGGTGACAAGACAAAAATACGAGTACGACTTTTTCTAATTCTATTGTTTCTTTGAGCTTTTTTTCTCTTTCAACATTCCACGACTATTCCTCAGTGCTGTTTGACTCTAATACTTATTTACTAAGATACTTGGATGGTCCGTCTTCATTGATTGTGCCGGCCGCACCAAAATTTCCACTACTTTCTGGCGCAATCATCGTCCATGGTGGTGGTGGTCTGCTTCGAACATGGTGACGTCGAGGATATCCATTCCGAATTACTAAAATAGTTTTCATATGCGAATACAGATGGTTGGTGTTGGCCACCACTATTTCCATTCATCATTTGGATGGCCTTCCAAAAGGAAGCTTGCATTCTGTTCGAGTTCATTCCATTGTTCTTTTCGTCCATCTGTCACCTGTTCTTCTTACAATGTCATCAACCCAACTACGTTTCGCTATTAATGGATATTCTCTTAGATCCCGAAAATGGGATGTGTTCCGAAGATCTGATCTTCGCATTCCGGCTAGACGTTGTGAGTACCGGTTAGATTTCAGAAGACGTTCGCACGCTCTCTGGATGGTTTGCAGACTTCCCGATATGGTTTAGGTGGCAGCGGCCCACATTCCTGCTGCATAACAGCGCCTGAACCGTTGAGTCAAAAAGGTGAATTTTAAATCCTTTAATCCTTACGGGACCTTTAAGTGCCTTTTTTGAGAGGCTCGAGTGCGGCTTAAGTAGCTGTGCTTCTTCTATCTGATTCTCCTTCATATTGTTGTCTTATGTTCACTGAACGCCCTAGGTGCACGTACGAGATGGTCTCTGTAATCAGAGAGCCATCCATTTTAATTTGTTCGCCTTCGCACCATCGGTTTTTCGTGAACTGGGTCTTCGTCTTATTTATGCGCAATGCAATCTTCGCTCCGACTTCGTTGAGTCCATTGAGCCTCGTCTCTGCTTCACTGATGTTCCTCGGAAAAAGATGACGATGTCATCAACGAAACGAAGATTTGATAGGAATTTTCCATGAATGCGTACGCCCTTCTTGTCCCAATCGACCGACCTCGTTATCCATTGCAATGAGGAAATAAACTGCATATGGGTATGATGTGGGATCGATGAAAAAGATGTATATTTGTGTACAGTTGATGTATATAAGACGGGTCCTGTTGTCCTTACTCTACGAACAGTGATAAGACTGCATTCGTCTAGACACTGTTAAACGGTTTTTATAGTCGATAAAAGTTTGAACAAGGTTCAGGTGGTAATTTCGACAGCCTTCTATGTTCCGTGTGACACGGCTTGTATATGATCCATGCTGCAGAATCCCTTTCGAAATCCTGCTTGCTCAACTAGTCCTGCCTCATCCAAAGTCTTTGTTATTCGCAAAGAATAATCGTCGCAAGCAACTTGTAGAATACGTTCTACATTCCCAACCATATTGGACGGTAGTTAGGAAGAATTTTCGGTCACCTTTCTTGGGTAGGATGGCCGTGTGCGAGGTCCCTCAGTGGTCTGGGATTTTCTCCTTTCTGTCTTACACCCTCCCATCTAATAATCTCATACGAAATCATACCACTGCGCTTAGCTATTCATCTCCAACTTTCGTGTCAAATGAAGTTCAGTATCATTAATTGCTACTCACTAACTGGTAGAGCTGATGAAAGCGAACCTGATGTGTTCTACAACCAGCAGGAGAAAGTGATCCGCAACGAAAAGTTGAATTAATTTGTTGTCGGAGACTTCAATACCAGATGATGAATAGCCAACGTAAATGAATACATGACAAGGAAATTCGGAATAGCAGAACGAAATAAGAATGGAGCTGTCTTGTAGTACTGCTGTCCGCAACATGTCTCTTCCATAGTAATCCATTTTTTGAGAAGGGAAGTCTACGATGGACATAGGAGTCTCCTAAGGGCACGATTCATTCGAAGATCGATCATATTCTCAGTAACAGAAAGTGGCGCCACTTCGACACCTCATGTAGCTGACCGACAAAAGGAGGGTCGAGCGAAGATTACAAGCTGTATGTCAACTTAGAACTTGTGCAGAACTCGCCTCAGTTCCTCGAACAAGGAGTTCAGATTTCACCTCCATTACCCACAGGGTGTTGCTCGAAAAGAGTAAGGAACTGGAGTTTAATCCTATAGCAACATACTTAACAAAGCTGATAATAACTGTCAGCTGCAGAAAATTTTTGCAGGAGCATTTACAGCGGTACGGGCAGAAAACCTTATTGGAAGGATCTAATACTAAAACGTGCCGTTGGGATCCGTGCGACTAGTGCTCCGCTATCCACTTTGATGAACGAAGATGGGACTATCACTACATCCCGCCATGATGTCGGTTTGTTGGTGGAAAGGCACTCTAACAATCTTTTCTGTTCCACAATCCCCGTCTTGGAACTAGAAATCTCAGTTTGGTGAAAAACCGCCAGGGACTCCACCCTCTGAATTTCGAGTTGCGTTAGGAAGCATGAAGGCAGACAACACTCCAGGACCTAAAGATATCAAATTACTTTCTTCCCGTAACCCACACGAAATCTCATTCTCAGAAAGGAGAAAATTCCAGACTACTGAAGGACCTCGCACACGGCCATCCTACCCTAGAAAGGTGACCGAAAATTCTTCCTAACTACCGTCCAATATGGTTGCGGAATGTAGAATGTATTCTACAAGTTGTTTGCGACAATTAATAGTGGTGATGAAGATATGATCCGATCTTCTTGCTTGAAGAACTGAGGCAAATTTGACACAGCTTTTCAATCCTTCGACAAGCATCTCGTACTCTTCGGTCGGCAGTCACGTTTGGATAGGACTTCATTCAGAATGTTCTCGTATACAGCTAGACCTTTTCCTCGTGGTCGATGAAGAGAGTTCTTTTCCAGCTTGCGGCTGAATCGAATCTTCGCGCGAAGAATGCGGTGACCGGAACCAGTACAGAATGACGGAACTACCGATGTGTTAAGTAGGCACCATCTTCTGTTTGTCAGAATGCGGTCGATCTCCGCATGAGTCATGTCGTCGGGAGACTCCCATGTCCAGGGGTGGCTTTCTTTCTTCTGGAAAAACGAGTTTCCATTGAGGTGACGTGCTGCTGACAGGAGTCCTGCGAGACGGTTTCCATTCCCACTTTGCCTCTTAACCCAAAATTTCCGACAGCGACATCGGTTAGGCAAAACCTGTTTACTATGATGTGGTCTATTTCGTTATGGTATTCTCCATTGGGAGACTCCCACGTCCAGCGTTGAAGGTTGGGATTCTGAAGTTTCGAGTTACCATCCTTTTTTTTCTTTATGTAACTTTGACGCGAATATTTACCATTAAGGAATCTTTCAAAAATGGCTGCTGTTTGGGCTAGGACACGCAAGTGTTCTATAAAAGTGAAGCGGTTACACTTTTTCCATTCTTAGCTAAAAGAATAGTTTAAACATGTTTCAGTTGAGCATATCGTTGAAGTTTTTCAAGGAACTTCAGGAACATGGTGCTGATAATGTGAGCGTTTCTTTCTTCATCAGGAATTCAGTCCCAATCACTCATTACTGTTCTTCTAGCTTCTTCGTCGCGAGTACGATTCGTATCTGACCACACCTGAGCCTGGATACAGTGTTTCGCTAGTGTTCGATCTCACTAATCTACCTGCTGATCATAGTGAGCTCAGTAAGTTTAATATTTTTTTCATGGCATCTTTCTACTGTCTGACCTTCCTAGGTAGTTTTAGTTCAAAAGGCATCTGCATTAAAGAGGAACTGCTTCGCCTCCGTATTCGAGAAGTACTTCGAATTTCAAGAAGCAGGACAAGAAGGCCAGCAAAGGGCTGTGATTAACTACAGGGAAGACGAGACAATGTTGGTAATTACCTAATTTTTCTCTAGTTTCCTTTTGTCATCGTAACCACTCAAGGTTCTGATCAGTATTCAAATACTTGATTTTCTATTGAATAGAATTTAAACTGTTGTCTTTATAGGTATATTGAAGCAAAAGCTGACCGTGTTACCGTCATATTTAGTACAATTTTCAAAGACCCTGATGACGTCATTATCGGGAAGGTGTTTTTGCAGGTAGTTTCAATCAGGAATTGGAAAAATTTTGGCCTGCTAAGTGGTATTTTGTTAAAATGTCTTCCAAAAATGTTCATAGTAGTGTAATTAGATGAACTTGCAATTTTAAAGTGATAGAATTTATAGCGACAGAGGAACAAGACGGCGTCAATTGCCACGTTTATCTTTGAGATGGTAATCTCTATAGCGGAAGAACTATGTCACTTTTAACTCTTACAAAGTTCCAGGAATTTCGTGAAGGGCGAAAAGCAAGTCAAACAGCTCCAGCAGTTATATACTCCCTAGGCGAACCTCCACTTGAATTACGAGATCAACCAAACGCAAAAGTCGGCGATAATGTGGGCTACATCACCTTTGGTATGTGAGAAGCTGGTGCAGCATTACGTTCTAGAGTGTGCATGGTTAGATCACTAGAATCTGTTTTAGTGTTGTTTCCTCGACATACGAACAAGAAAGCCCGCGACAACACAATAGATTTGATCCACACGTTCCGTGACTATCTCCATTATCACATCAAGTGCTCGAAAGTTGGTGTAGTTTCTTCCCTTTATGTAAAAGCACTGTATGCTGCCTGTTGTTACCTGTTGTTTCCTTTGAAACTAGATGACCAAGCTGCTTACTTTTCGAGATTATTTAGGTGTATATGCATTCAAGAATGCGTTCAAAGACTAACGACTTCTTGAAGGTTCTCAATCGCGCTCGGCCGGAAGTAAAGTTGGAAAAGAAAACTTTCAGGTAAGTGTTCAACAATGTAATGAACCGTCGTGAATCTCTGCACTCTTGCCTACAACACACTACAATGAAGCGAGTCCAATGCTTACATAAAATATATGAGTAGAACGAAAAACCGAAAGGACTTGTCATGTTTAGAATATTATTGTATTGTTTTCGTGGCTGGGAGGGGTTCCTGCGTGTCGGGCTGCGATGTTAAGCGAAGAGATCCATCCCCCAGCAAGGTCCCTCAAACTGAGGAGCTTGACGTTTGTACCCAGAAGCCCAGCTAAGGGTAAACTAATATCAGGAATCACCACCGTCCAGGTACTAAATTAATCGTGTGATGACAAATTACCCTCTAATCCACAAAGCCGGTACCTGGGGTGGTGACGACTGCTTCGGCTAGCTTGATCTCGGGACTGCAGAGAACCAAATGGCTAGACCAGCAAGTCGGAATTGTGCTGAAGCCCGCACAAGTAGTGAATATGGTCCATCCAAATATCCAACTAGGTATATAACATATCATGAAGAAACTCATTCGGCAGAACTTTGACTACCTAACAGGGATAAAACCTGCTTTGGAACAGAACTTCCAGAGCGTAACTGTTCCATGTCAGGAATAGAACTGAGCTAATTGAACGAATGTTTACGGTATCACGCGTTTCGTTTTTCATTCTTAGTTGGACTTTTCCAAGACATTGAGCATGACAATGTGACTTTCTGGACCATGTCCATAGCGCTAACTTATACCAATGCTGGACTCTACAAATGGACATTTCTAACAGAACTTTACATTATTTCCTTTAGCACACATTAACAATTGCGTTAATACCAATTTTCTCCATTGTATGCGTTTCAGTGGACGTTCATATGTACCCAGTTAGAAACTCTAATGACCGGTTGTTACAAGGACGGATATCGACTACTTTATAAATCATTTTCACGTCTCTTTATGTGTGTACACCTAGATAAGCTTGTAATATCGACACTATGAATAAATGTATTTACTTAACAAAAGGCACGCAATATATACAGAGATAGCAACGTGGAATTGAGGTACGCAGGGTATGCAGATCATGAGAAAGCGAGACTCGCTCAATGGATCATTGACATGAAGATGTGGCAGTGGTGTCGGAACAAGATCATGATTTCGGATATGTTTACGCTGGAATGGTAAAGTGCATGAATGGAAAGGAAAAATGGAAGGGAAGTGTCGTACGTTCATTTGGCGCCCAATAAAACGCGCGTGCCAATAATCGCGCCCACACCGACAAGTGCGGCGGCGCCAATTCCCAGCAGACTCCATCGGCGACTGGATCGCCGACGTTCGGCTGCTTCGCGTTGGGCGGCATCACGACGCACAATGTCGCCACCGATGAGCATGAAATTCTTCTGCAATCAAGGAAGTACTAATTTGTTAAATTACGCGTTATACAGATACGTTTCAAGAACATAAGTCCATTGAAATTCACGTTACAATAACGGCTAACATGTTGCAGTGAGAAATACCAAGGTTTCAAAGAAGATGAAAAGAGAAATCCGGAAGGAACAGAAAGATATTATGAAAATCGAGGAAGTAGTAATAACTTGCATTTGAGATCATATAGACACTAGACAGCGTTCCCCCAAATGCGACACTACTTTCAATAGGGACCAAAGCCTAATTTTTGCAGTTTGGCGATAGTACTAAGTAATCACGTATAAGCTTAACATATTATTAGCCTTGCTCTCTTAATGGAATTAGTAACCTTACTAACTTTAACATTTGGAAATAGGCCCTAGATATCACAATCACTGCACATCGTTCTATTATGACAGTAGAAAATTGTCATCGTAATCGAAGAACCACTTCCACTTGATTCTCATCTCACAATGAGTTCCTTACAAACTCGCGTCTTCTCCATTTGTAACACGAAGAAACTCGCTGGAATATATTTTTGCTCCAATCTAGGCTTCATTACCTAGCAACACGGCGATATACGGCTTCGAAGAAATGGTGTAACCTTGTCATACATCCTTTCCTACGCAGTTGGAAAGCTGCCGATGGAAGAATTGCATTATTACGGTTCAGTTGCGATAGCGTAACAGTAGAGTTCACATAACTTTCGCTAATACATTGGAATGAGAGTTACTTTCGATCCATCAAACATTGCTTCTCAGTTTAGCTTAATAGGTGCTAATCCTAAACGTACAATCTTAGCCACGTCATTGATGAGGACCAAGCAATGGAACCCTGTCGGTGTCTTGCTTGCTAAACTATTTTGTTTTGTCAAACGGCTTGATTTGCTAGGACAGTCTTCGTGAAGAACACTTAGAAGGCACTCAATAAACAAGTAGATAACACTCGTGAAAGTTCTATCGAACATATTTGTTCAGCAGGACGATCATGCTCGTGGTCCCGAATAAGTGAGGAGTTCAGGTAGCTAGTACAGAACAACAAAAATCCGTCTCTGTAGTGTCTTTGGCGCACAATCCTCTCCACACCGTCATAAACTGGGCTTTCATGACCTTTCAGCAGTTCTCGCAACCACTTAGGTGGAAATGGACTACTTCTGACTGACTGAATTTTCTACCTGGAGATCGGAAGTGCTATAGTCCTCCTATCGTCCGTACTAGAATGGGACGGGGATTTCCGTTTTGCCACAGTGCTGAGCAATGGCATGCAATTCCATTACTAGCTGGATTCTCGGAAGAAAGGTCCAAACTCTACTCAACTAGCACAACTATGCCAGCGATATTAAACAAATGTATATGTCTAGACACAGGAATACATGTACGCAATCTTCCTGCTAACTCAAATATCCGTACAAACACCAACCCAACTCCTCTCATCTTCAACCCATGTTAGTCGTATTCGTTTGTCAATAAATTTTGAAGTGTATGTGGCTATTTGTTGGACCTCACGCCGAAAGTTACGGGCATACAGTCGAGTAGCTACCAACCCACCGAACGATATTAGTCCAACCTGAAATAAAAAATCATCGTAATAACATCAATACGAGCATAATGCGTTGGACGCAGGTATGCGGTACAAAAAACCTACCAATCTCCCATACGACATACCATTTTCCATTTCGTCTGCTGTTCGCCCGAACTCATCTACGATCTATAACTGTGTAATCATTCCTTTGAATAATGAAGAATAGAGAAGTTCCATTAAGATTAATCCACCTCACAATAGCGATTGAACGTCAAATTCTCATTTTCCAATAATTCGTCTGCGAAACCATGCAATTCAGTGCGATGACGACGTTCAAATATGTAGGCAACTTTCCTGAAATATCAACTCATAAGGAATAATGGAAATAACAGGCGCATCAAACGAAACATATTTTGGGATTAAGAATAGACTCGTCGTTTTCGTTCTCACATATTTCCGTGTCTGCTCACATCTAACACTTCCTTTTACATGACCCGTCATCATGTGTACAGTGCGAATCCCAGCACCTCTTGAATTCACTCGTTTTCCTCGCATTCATCGTCCACAGTGGACTTCGAACATTTCGCGTGTTGTTTCAGCTGTTGCTTGAGGATTATGTCTTCTTTATGGATGTCATAGAATGCTCGTCGATTCTCTTTGAAATCTTGGAGACAGCCAGGTTAAGGCGTTCCGACATGGATTCGAGAACGTTGGGGCTGGATCGAACTAATGCCTTTCGCTTCCTGATCGACGGCATCGCCAGTCACTAGACATATTCAACATAGCATCAAAAAATCTGCAAGACAGACCTCATCATCTCATGCTCAGGTTGTGTGCCAAACGGCAGCTCTGGCTGCTCAAACCACTCCATTTTGTCCTGTTTCATTCGCCATGAAAGATAGTCAACCTAGAATAGTTAATAGCGTTTTATGCCTTACGAGTTCACATATTTTGTGCAGCACATACTAGCTCCGACTCACCACAAAACCTTCCAATTCGAGCCTCGGTTCTTCAAAATCTGGCACATTTTCCACATGATCATCCATGCCCTACCTAAACTATTTATTCTATACTCTTCTACTTTACAAATGCCCTACAACGACATCGAAAATGGTTCACGACACTTTTAAGTACATCCTCTATGTTGTGACAAAGAAAAAAGCGGAACACAGGAGAACCACAGTAGGAATAAGAGGTTCGTAGCACGACATAAGTACTTATACAGATGGCTTTATGGTAAAAAAGGACTGAAGACGAGGAAAAAGCGAGAATGAGTCTTCGGAGAACGATATCAATATGTCTTTGTTGCATGGTACTGTTTAGACGGCCAAGCATTGATCACCACAATCGTTGCGATAATCACCGATAGAGCCAGCACCAAGTAACCACTTTTATAAATCTAAATCAAGAGTTACTACGATATTTGCAAAGAAACAAAACCTATGGGTGCTTAGTTTTATAAGGAGACATTGACTAACCGCCTTAATGTTATCCATTCCTTTCGCAAGGTCAAACCCAATGAAGCGAATTCCATTCAAAGTATGGAAAATGATTGGAAACGCGATCACAAACTAGAATTTGACCATCAAACATGAACTGCCTTTGGCGTATCCATAGTCATGAAAGAAAAATATGGTTAACAATAACACCAACTTTGAAAGCAGAGGTGATCACTGCTGGAATGTGCCAACTGCGTATGTACTCCACAAACTGGGTGAAATTAAACGGCAAGACGGCAAAACCGACTCCTGTAAAATAAAAGCATGAAGGACAAAGCTTTCGGAGAAGATTAGTCGCTGAGGTATGCGCCATGTATTCGATTTCATTAATCATCGTTGGAGGTGACTGAATGCATACATGGTTTATACAGTGACACGCGGCGGCCTACCGATGTATCGAGCTAGTGCTGCTGTCCTCCCAGACAAGTCTGGTACCAAATTCCTGACTCCGGAGAGAAGGAACGCTTAGAAAGCTTGGGCGCCGGGATCATTGCCCTGTGTATTATAAGGCACCTAAGACCACTACCCCACACGCACTCCATAAATCTTTAAAATATGTGGGCTTTAAGAACAGTAATGCATTAACGGTCCAAAGCTTCCTAACCCGATTAGTCTAGTACATGAAAAAATAACAGGACTTCAACAAAGAAAAAGGAAATTAAATAAATTGTATCACGAACCTCCGAAAAGAAGTACTCCAGCCATTACACATCCACTGATTCGATGGAGACCTGACACCTGTGAGGAACCGGATTTCATATTGGTGCTGGCTCAACAAAGGTAAACATGCATCAGTAAATATTACTTTAATCTGCCTCAAAACTTTTTCTAAAGCAACACAAATAATAACAATCGCATATGCGGTAGAGCGAAATTTAGCTGAAATGGTAGTAATTTCCTAACCAGCTTGCGGGAAATGGCACCGCTACCGCGACCATCGTGATTTATACCACCATCGGCCAGTAAATGGTTAGAGCGCTGCATGCAAGAAGTACTACACTTAAAAACGGATGTAAAGTTATCGACAAACCATCCAGGTGAGCTGAGGCTGATATATGGCGAGATGTGGAGCGATCGGACGTCCTAGAGCCTTCTGGCGTTGGAGATACGCCCAACCCCACTCCTGAACTGGGGTCTTCAGCTCGGAACGACGACTGATCGTGCTCACGATGAGCCGACTTGTGGTAAGCTGTCGTGGAGTGACACGGCACAAAATCCTGCTCAGTAACATATTCTCCTATAAAAGGATATTCATAACCCGTGAATAAATCGATCAATATATTTTTTAAAAGTTCAGATAAAGTGAGAGAAACAGATTGTAGGCACACTAACGTCCTCGCTCTTTTACGGGTCCAAGTCACTATCACCAATCGAACACGAACAATTATATAGCAAAATGCTGACGGACGGGAAAAGTAGGGAAAGGCAAGAAGACCGCAAATATCGAAATGATTCATGTTTCAGTAAATCGAGAAAAGGGTGAAACGTGAACATCGCGACCACATGGAAGGACTGTATGTACAAACGGAAGGTCATTCTATGAAGGTTAGGCAACCCAACATCTTTCCATCACTTGTGGTACCAACGCATCGGTGGAGAATTCATGAAAACTGAAAGCTTTTCTTAAAAATCAATACGCTCTTCCTTTTGTTCAGAAATCGAGAACATTGGAACACGTCAGAAAACAAATAATCCGCGCTCAAAACCGGGCTGTCGGACGCCCCACACCCAACGGCTGTGCAATTGGCGCGAATTATACGCGAATTTGCGGACCTGATGGGAACGACATGTTTGCTGTCGTTCAGGTTTCTGAGTCTTGATACTTACTTGATACTTGAATTGCCCGTCTTCACTGGCTGTGCGGTCCTCGGCATAATCTCCATTTTTCGGAGATTTGCTGGTTAAACCATTGTGATTCTCTGGATTGCTAAGGTCAGCCTGGCCGAAGTCTGCCCAGATCGTCATCACCACAGGGAGTCGCCGCGCTTGTGGATCTGTGGATTGGGGGTTAGCGCAGTGGTTAGTGGTTGCCATCGACCAGTAAGCAAAGCCACCAGTTTGATACTCGTCCCAACGCTTTCCTCCAGTCCACACAGGAACGCCTAAGCCCGGTCTCTCTGGGAAAAAAAACCCAGCTAGTAGTAGTAGTCGTATTACAATACTTTATGCTACAAACCATGGGAACTGCTTCATCTGCTGTTAGAGCGCTACGTTGCCCTACAAAGCGCGAAACACAGGTGGTTCCGTGTGAATATCCCGAAAGTGACTCAATGCACTAGTTCGAATGGGCGACAATTCCTTATATTAATATGTTCCTCTGTGTCGTAGTAATGCCTCGTAGGTCCTGCTTGCCAAAACTCGTTCTACAACGGTGTTCAACCAAAAGTGAGCCCGTTAACTGTAGCTTCTGTCTTCACTACTTTTTACTCCGTCAACCAAAACGAGATGACTCTCAGAGAATCGTATTCGTTAAATTGTAAATGCCAACAGTGATAATGAGTCATCTTTCCATTTTAATTGTGGTCATTCTCGTGTATAATAATGATCTGGAGGCAAACCTAGTGATGTACACCGGTCTTTGGAGAAGGATCACTTTCGTCTCATAAAGAAGACTAGAAATAGGTCAACACTGCCGCTTCTTATTCTGTTATTGATTCATCTTATATCATGATAAGCTATATACCAATGTGTAATACCAATTTATGGTCATGGTAGACTGTCCGGAGAGCGATGGCACATTACCTCTTGAGACACAACCGTCATCGTCATCAAGCAATCATTTCCCCACCAGCGGATGAGACAGTGGAGATATGTTTGAGGATAGCATCCATCTAATCGTTTCTGGAGAGGCAAAAATTGGAAGGAACACTAAAGGAGATACATTAAGCAACAAATCAGACCGAGTGGACTTGACATGGTGAACTGAAGACTGTTCTCTATCATGACGTCTACATTCTAAGTCGGCATACGGTAGACCGATTTTAATGCAGTGGTCTTGTGATCGGAACTACTATATCTGCTCAAATTTCAAGGCCTTTTAATGGTTACCATAAGGGAAAGAAAGTAATATAAGGCATATAGATGTTCATTTCGTTAGTGACTAATGACATGTTACAACGAAAACAGAAATGTACACAACTCAAACATTGATACGAGTACCACTTTCAAGGACCACAAAATCGAGGAGTGGACCATATTCAACCGATTTTTGTGCAAGACAGAGGTTTCATTATAACCAGTGTTGAGAAGAGAGAAAGCTGAGTAGATTAGCGAAAGTCACGCTACAACAAAAATACTTTCAATCACTATTTATCACAAAGCATTTGCAAACTGGATTTGCACAGATGATTTAATAAGGACACGAAAATAATTTTCTAGTTGGCAACCCGCTATGAGAACGAATTACGAATGGGAACAAACTGTCATGACTCGCTTTCCGTAGTTCTTAAACGCATTTCTTCTGACAAAGCGATAACGTATGAATCAGTGCTTCCTGGAGCCGCAGCAGTTTTCTTCTCGGCTTTTCGTTTCTTTGCCTCTCCGGATTTGTGCGCCTAAAAAAATCGCTTACATGAACTATTCGTAAAGATAGATAACCGACCTATTCTGTGGCATATCCGACACGGTTCATTGGATCTTGAGTAAGCAACAATAAACAATTAGTATTATAAAACTAGCATTGCCTATAATGCAATCAGGTGGCACATTCAGACCCACATTCGCTGGTTATAACCCATTCAGTGGACTAATCAGGCAGTCCATCGCTTCTCGATCAGAGTAGATTGACGGCAGACGCGTCTGCGACGAATATTTACTTACTTGGATACTTGGACGGCCCATCTTAACCGGTTGCGCGAGCCCCAGCATAAATTCCACTGTTTCAGAGTTTTGCAGGTTTAGCTATTGTGGTTCCCTGAATTCCCGAATTCATCCAGGCAAAAGTGCCCCAGGTCGCCACCAACATAGGCAGTTGTCGCGCTTGTGGATCAGAGGGAGATTTGCCACCATGCGACTAGTTTGATACCAGGACGGTGGTGGGTCCAGGTTTTAGTTTACGCAGCTGGGTTTCTTGGTGGAAAAGCCGGACTCCTCAGCCTCGGAGACCCTGCTGGAGAGATGAATCGCCTCCGCTGTGTACCGCAGCCCGACAGCCAGGAACACCCTCAGCAACGATGAGGCGGTAAACCATTTGGAGGTTCCGGTGAACAAAACACCGTTTTATAACTTGGTTTCGTCTTGTATATTTGTTACAAAGGGGAAAAAAATTAATTCTTTCAATGAATTTTACGGAAGACGGATGTGGTACTTTGTCCCAGTGAAACTAAATAAAACCAACAACAAAAAACCTCACTACCTTCAAAAAGCGATTGTTAGTAGTTAAAATGCTATTTTATCCTGCCTAATCGGAGAAAGCACTTAAAGCGTAATCGGAGAAACTTCTGAACAAAACATATTTGTAGTATAACAAAGGAAGATTTCTGCAAATTGTTGCCGGTTAGTACGGTGTCGCAATCCAGTAAACATGAAATTACTTATTCACTTGGTACTTGACACATAAACGACCCGTCCTCATTGGTTGTGTGTGTCCCAGCATAATTTCCACTTTTCGGAGATTTGCTGGTTAAGCCACTGTGGTTCCCTTGAATCCCAAGGTCAGCCTAGCCAAAGTCTGCCCCAAGTCTTCACCACTACAGACAATCGCAGCCTTTGTGAATCAGAGAGAGATTTGCCACCAAGCGACTTTGATGCCAGGATGGTGGTGGATTGTGGTATTGGTTTACTCTTAACTAGGCTTCCTGATGGAAACGCCGGACTCCTTCTCATCCTGGGAGGCCCTGCCAAGGATGAATCCCCCGCTACATATCGCAGCCCGACACCCAGGAACACCTAGCCGCGATGAGGTGGTAAATCGCTAGGAGGTGAACATGAACCAATGAGGAAAACCAGTATGCCTCTAACAATTGGACAGAAAGAAACAAGGAAGTGTCACTGATCAAAGTGAACGCCATCATTTTCAATTGAAGATGGAAAGATCTTGGCGTTCATCAATCTCTGAGCAATGTGTCATGCATTCTACTTCATTAAGTATCGTTGGAAGTGATTGAATGCATATTTCGCCTTTACAATAACTCACAAAGACCTAATCGAGCCAGTGCTACTATCCTCCCAGACAAGTCTGGAACCGATTTGCCGATCCGGAGGGATGGAAGGCTTGACGGTCCTGGGGCGCCAGGACCGATCCCATGTGTATTGCAGGGCGCCTCCGACCACTGCGCTACACGCACCCCATGACATCAATTACACCGATGAATTACCAAAGCTTGCTAAGAATAATGGCAAAACAAAGAGAAATCAAAGTTTCGCTGGAAACTCAGGAACTCGGACACTCATTTCAATTTGAATAAGGAGCAATTATTTAGTAGAAAAATCACCTTGTTAGTTCTCCACGCTTCCAGTGCTTCAAGTAGTGGAGCAGATATGTGATCGGACTCAATAATATTCAAAGCCTGAAATAAAGAACAAGTGTTTGCCAAGGATGCGAAAGAAATGGGTGTGATTAGCAAAACTTCACCTGGAAAATGTCATCGGTAGTCATTGTTTTCCGTTTCTTAGTAATGGCATAATCGTTAGCATAAGATGTTACATTCAGAATGAACACCTAAAAGCTTAATATGCTTGATTCACCAGGTAATCACAATGAAACAGGATTGTGTAGCTTATAGGACAAAATTCAGCACAGATTTTTGCTAAAAACTGGAGAAAAATATTGAATACCTATTAACTGCGGAAGCAAAAGGTGTTCTCACAAAACTCAGGCAACTATTGAAAAGGTCAAATGATAAGGGAGCCTAGTAAGGGTGGAATAGTTTCCGAGAACAAGTGCTGTAACTTAGCCAATAGCCATTCAGTTTAAGATTAAGCTTTGAGAGACGTGCGAAACAAAGGACCCGCATGGTGTGGTGGTGAACGCGTTACTCCCCGGAAAGGATAATAGCGCGTTCGTTCCCCACCATAGACACCTGCGGTCCAGAGTTTTGCAAATATCTCAGCAACGTTGTGGTTGTATTTCGCTTAGTAACCTGCCATGAAATTTATAGAAGGCAGAAAACAAAACGTTAAAACATTGTGATTTCAACTACAGCCATAGCTTAACTGGGTTCTATGCCGATTTGCGCTCCCCAGATCAACCCCGCTGACGGGTGATTGCTGTGGCAAAAAGATCGATAGAAATAGCTGAGAGACGTGCGAAACAAAGGACCCGCATGGTGTGGTGGTGAACGCGTTACTCCCCGGAAAGGATAATAGCGCGTTCGTTCCCCACCATAGACACCTGCGGTCCAGAGTTTTGCAAATATCTCAGCAACGTTGTGGTTGTATTTCGCTTAGTAACCTGCCATGAAATTTATAGAAGGCAGAAAACAAAACGTTAAAACATTGTGATTTCAACTACAGCCATAGCTTAACTGGGTTCTATGCCGATTTGCGCTCCCCAGATCAACCCCGCTGACGGGTGATTGCTGTGGCAAAAAGATCGATAGAAATAGCTGAGAGACGTGCGAAACAAAGGACCCGCATGGTGTGGTGGTGAACGCGTTACTCCCCGGAAAGGATAATAGCGCGTTCGTTCCCCACCATAGACACCTGCGGTCCAGAGTTTTGCAAATATCTCAGCAACGTTGTGGTTGTATTAAGCTTTGCGTTTAAATAATCTCTTAGATCAATTTGAAGTCTTAACTACTGCCAATTAAGCAGACAGGTGAAATCTTGTACAGGGTTATTTCTACAGCGTATGATTCCCAACATCCACCTGCCGAACATGTCGCAGAAAAACAACTACATAACTAGTGGCGATGGAATATTTGGCAAAGTTACGAGAAACTTGAACAGAATACAAAACTAGCACTGAGTACACTATGAAGGATGAAGGGCTTAAAGTAACAATAACGGAACTCATGATATATGCGCTTAATCCCTAAGACATGGTCTTCTTTCCTACTTTAAGCACGATGGTAGGAAACACTAAGGTCCATTTACTGCTAAGGCCTCATTTCTCCGGTAACAATTTTCCGCACATGAATGTCTATCTATCGATTGATATATAGAACCTCCGTCTACTTCTATTAGCGATCTCTTCGGTACCAGTATGAGATTGCTTTCCCGTTCATCGAAAAGAGCAAAAAATAGATAAAACACGACTCAAACCATAAATAGACAGCTGTTAACGAAAGCTATAACTCCATAGAAAATAATTCAGAAAACAGACAAGTAAATTATAATAAAACCTTACAGATGCAGCTCGAGCAATTGCCGTACGGGCTTCCTTCGACACCGTTCCACTCTGTCCTATGGCCTTATCGACAATACGACTGACTATAGCATGAGGCAGTCGAAGGTCCTCAATCTTTGTGTCTGCCATTGGCCACAAGCTAGGGAGCAATGGGTGTCTTATCACATGGACAAAAGGTGGGGAAACGAATATGGGAACAGAGATATAGGACGTGTAAAGAAGAGAGCAACAAACGGAAAAAAGAACGGAATACTCAAATAGATGTCAAATTATTCTTCAAAATAAAAAAAATGCTATTTCCAAGAAGTTGGAATAGAATCTGACGAAGATGAACATCATCTGTTTCAAAGAACCAAATTCTATTTACAGCAAAGCATGTTAGCCAACGATTATTAAATCCTAGATTCAGACTTCGACGAATGTAAGGAAGATTCTCTTCCCAACGGATTCTTTCGACTTCCCTCATCGTAGCTACGTGGTGTTCCCGGTTGTCGTGCTGCGATGTACAGCCGGAAGATTCAACCGCCCAACGGGGTCTCTCAAACTGAAGAGTCCTGCGCTTCCATCAGGGAAGCGCGGCTAAGAGTAAATCAATACCAGAATTCACTATCGTCCTGATACTATCAAACTAGTAGCGTGGCTGCAAATCTACCTCATCCATAAGTGCGGCGACCGCCTGTGGTTGTGATTACCTGCGACAGACTTCAGCTAGACTGAGCTCGGGACTCGAAGGAGCCACAATGACTAACCAGCAAATCTCAGGAGAATGGAGATTATGCTGGAATCCGCACAGCCAGTGAAGACGGGCCATCCAAGTGTGCAAATGAGATTGAGCTCATTAAGTGGAATCATGGAAAATGAGCATCAATACAAGACGAGTTGAACGACTCATCATTGAAAACAACAATGCTCACAAAACAAAAAATCAATATTCATTATCCTAACATCAATGTGGCACAGCATTTTAAGTACACTTTAACATATCAACTCCAATACCCTAAGAAATGTTCTCTTTACAGATCTATCTAGGTGTACCACACAGGAAGTACTCGTAATATTACAAAAAACTATACAGTACCTATCTACAAAAGTATCTCTGAACGTGTGAAATCACTTGATCAGCCACGGGCGATTCCAAGATGGAAACTTGGGGTACATCATGGACAACGAAAATTCAATGGCAGTGCATAGCAGAATTCAGGACTATTAATGCCAATATAAATTTTCTATAACAAACTTGGGACTTTTCTGACAAGACTTAGACTTAGAGTGGTAACTTAGTCCAATATCTTAAGAGAACATCTGAAAGTAGTAAAAAGTAAATTATACAAGTGAGAGTTTGAAACCTAGCACTGAAATGACTACATCGTAACTTCTTCTACAACCCTAACACAAAACAACGATGTGAAGAAGTTGAGAGCCAGTAGACTGTAAACATAATATGAAATCTAAACTAAAAACCACGATTCACTAAACACTCCACTATGGACAACTCATTTTGAAAATGAAAAAGTTTCTTCGGAGAAGAATCCTGTACGAAAAAGATTTTCGAACAAATATTAAAACCTTAGAATGTCCACCAAGGAATAACTCGAACCGTCACATATTAATTCTTTTCAAGTCTACAACTATTAGATGTGGGCGAACAATTGGGATACTGCTGAAATAGAATTTTATAAAAAAAAAAGAATGATAACGACCTGCTGCTAATTGTTTAGAAGGCCGGAAATGAAAAGTAATGAAGGAAAAAGAAGGAAAATAATAAAAGGAAGACCTTCAGATTCGGATGATCCAGATCTCCTCGATTGCTGCTTTTCGACCCAACACCGGACAAGCCAACGCCGAAATTCTTCACGCACGCACAACGTTGTTGCTTAGTGTTCGGATCGTACAACAACCTCAAACCAGAAAACATTGCAGGTATCTCTTGGCCTTCGGCATCTTCGATTCCAAGACTTGCATCTAATGAACTATTTCATTAAGGTAAAATTCCTAGTTTATACACAACAAATTAAACTTTCTGACCTTGGCACTCCAGCCCAATCTCGCTGTATTCCACCACTTTTCATTGAACACCAAACACGTCCACCACTGTTATGGTGCCATTCGCTATTACACGGTGGAAAAACCTACATATTATAATGAAGAACAGTCCAACTCATTCTTATTTTTTCGTTAAAGAAAGAGGATTATAAGACAAGAATTTCAGTTTAACTAAATTTAAACAGGATTAAAAGGATTTGACTAAAGCGACATGCAAGGGTAGTTCACCTTAAGCTGAATGGATTACAAGCACTTACTTACTTGGATATTTGTCTAGCCCGTCCTCACTGGTTGTGCGGGGCCCACCATGATCTCCATTTTTCAACAATTTGCTGATTTAGTCATTGTGCCTTCCTGGAGCCCCGAGGTTAGCCCCTGGCCAAACCCCCTCCAGTTCGTCACCACCACAGATAGCTGCAGCTCTTGTGGATCTGGGAGATTTGCCACCATGTTTGATACTAGGCCGGTTGTAGATCCTACTATTGGTTTATTCTTAACTCGGCTTACTGATGGAAACGCCGGACTCCTTCTCAGCTTGGAAGATCCTACTGTGGTGTTGAATCCGCCTCTGCATATCTCAGCCCAACACCCAGGAACATCCCCCACCACGATGAGATGGTAAATCGTTGGGAGAAAATTACAAATATTAGATGAAAAAGTGTACTTATAACTGCAAAATTTTTCTCAGTCCACATACAGCAAAGTAGAACTGACTAAAGAGAACATTAGGCCTTCTTTTCTAGAAATGAATAAGCAAACAACGGAAACGAAAACATACCTCAGCTTCTGCCGCTCTGGATTCTTTCCATTCAATCGCCGTTTGCATTCTACCTAAGACCTAAAAGAGAGGTAAAGTACTGCCTTGAAATGTATAATCTTAAGATGAGATAGGCAGCTTCAAAATAGCAATTGAGTCTAAGAATGAGCAAAAGCACATACATCACGCAAGTCGTTAGTTGGATTTCCGTTGATATCGTAATACTTTCCAACTAGAACGCCTACCAACTTGTACTCCTTTTCATAGAACAGTACCCAGTCACGAATCCCTACAAATCAAGTTTTAACTATGAAAATAACAGTAAAGCAGTAACAGGACGAAAATGGAAGGAGCGAAATTGTTCTGCTGGCGCTAAAGTCACAAAAATGCGAGCGGTATTTCAAAACTAGATGTGGAATGTGAACATTTATGAGGTAGTACTCACCAAGAAGATCTTCGTGGGAAAGACCGTCGATGTTGTCAACCAAACCAGCTTCAGTAAAATCGCCACTGACGAAAGCACGTGTGGCATCACGACCTTTAAAACTAGAGTTAGATTGGATGGAAAACCATAACTTAATGATGGGAAAGAAAAGATTAACTTCATGAAAAAGTAATCAGCAAATGAGACGAAATCGATGAAATGACTTCGTATCATGGAGGAAATGTATAAGCCGGTAAGAAATTGAAGGAAGAAAGAAGTTCTAAGAGCTACTGATGAAAAAGAAAGACTGACTAACCAGCAAAGAAGTGGTAACCTCCGTCTTTTCCGTAATGTTTCTTGCCCTTATCGACATTATACACACGTCCAAGAATGGCGAGGTACACTGGCCTTAAAATGGAAGCCACAAAAGAGTTTGAATTCAATTTAAACTTCAGTCAGCATGATTATTTATAAATCCAGCATATTCTAGGAAATTAGAAGTTTGAAGAAGTATGAAGGAAGTATAACCTTGAAGGTCTCGAACCATCGAACAATGCCAACTGCTCGGGTTTAAAAACTTGCATCTCATCACCAAACTGTACCTCAGCAACAATACTCTGAATATCGACAAGAATCAATACGATTGAAATAATACTCTTGTCTTGAAACCAGAAGTAGAACAACAACAACAACAACAACAGAACTTTCAAACCTTCACATCATCCTTAGTCGCTTTGCGATTCGATGATGGCATATGATTCGTACTGAACTTGGTGGCACCTTTCCAAGCTTTCCTAATCCAACCGATTTTTTCCCGAGTATAATCGAACTGTAATTTTTCGAATAGAAGACGTTGCTTACTACTACTCCTCCAGAAACTTATGAACTGGTTAAACTGGTTAAATTTGGCGTATAAACTAGATAAATGCTAAAAAACGAGATTTTTAAATAAGTAAGTCTATAAAATTGCATGAAGAAAGGATCCACCTAGACGTATAGCACTCCAAATACAGCATGTTTAAACCTAAAGTTAGTTAAAAACCACGGGAAAGCACGAAGGGTGCTAGAGAGAAATGATCAAACCTGGTAAAGCTGATCGAGAGTCCATCGAGTCAAATTGGCCAATCCAACATCGTAATAACTGCATAGAAATGACAAGAAAGCCACTTGTACCGCTATATAGGCGAGGCTCGTCGTGTGCAATGCGGGCTTCGATCGCCAGGGTTTGCCAGCCATACAGAAGCTCTGATGGACTACGAACAGTCTTGAAGAAATAACAACTATGAAGCAAGTAATGAAGCTGAAATACCCGGCAACTTAGTGATAAAGTGGAAACCCTTAACAAAGGAAAGATCAAAGAGAAAACCAGGACAAACAAAGGAAAGTTGACAACGAAAGAATTTTAAGCATATGGGACAGGATTTTTCACTTCCGTCTTGTTAACAACATACATTTACTTAAGTATGGGTCTAAAAACGATTAAATGTTCCTTAGAAGTTATAAGGAAATGAATTGAAACCAACACATGAATGAAAAACCCTCAAACAATGCAACAACTCATCAACAGTGAATTAAACAACGAAAATAAACCCATATAATAAATAACAAAGTTACTTCGAGAAAAAGAAGGTCCACAGTGACAATAGTGGATTCTCGACTCGGACCATCGGCTCTTATGAAAACGAAGACGTCGAAACGTCAGCCGAATAGAGATTATATATAAACCTCGTGTAAACTCCTCAAAGAAAGAATGCATATTGATTAGTCGGGCCGAGGATAAAGGAAGGTCGATTTAAAAAAATAAGAAGGTTTTTCAAAAGCACAACAGTCCTCGGTAACGAGGTGTCGAATGGGTTTTCAAACATCCTGGCACTTCAAGAATCGGTCCATTCAGCGTCATTTTAAAGAAAAACGGTGCGAATCCCATTAACAGCCAAATGGAACAAGTAAAAATGAGAGGATTGAGAAGGAACAGATGAAAGAACATGAAGATGGAAGAAGCTTTAAAACATGAACAGAAACAAGAAAATAAACGTAAAGTAAAGATGAGAACCATAGAAAGAAGAAAAAAGAGCCCACCACTGTTCAAAGACCACCTTAGTGGTGTCCAGTTACTTTGTAAAGTGAACTAGTAAACTGCCTGGGGAAGGAAGAAAGAAAGAGAAAGATGAAAAGTATAACAATATACCCATGATGAAACACGTGCCGTTTGCATGGGAACCAATTCGTAGACGTCCGAGTCATCAAAATGAAGAGCTGATAAATTAACAAGTAAGTTAAGGGTTAGTAAATAAATGGTAAAGGAAAAACAGCAACGACCTGTCGCAGAAGTTGTTGTAAAAAGTTTACCTACCAACAGTCAATACGAATTGAAATCATGTCATATGGAAAACACCAAAAATATTTTTGTTCGTTACGTATTTTCTGAAAACACACAGGAATCGACACTACGGACCCTTCAAATCTGTGGAGCCGTAAGTTCTCGGGACCAAAATATCTCAAAGATTGGTGGCCAACTTGTTCCCAATGTTAGTTCCCTTTCATAGTTTCTAACAGTGTATGACTAAAAATTAAAAGCAACACCCACGAGAATGTATACCGTAACTTAAAACACCCAGAGAAAGCTTCAGCTTCCTAGCAATTTAATTTTTACGGATTCTCTTGATGTAAGAAATTACGAACCGCTGGGTTGCGTGGCGCACCATCAGGCGCTCGGTCAGGTATAAAGCACGAGCTAAAAAAGCTGGTCGATGGCGTCGGTAGGGCAAGTTAACACCCGGCGGGCTCCGGGTTATAGAACCCTGTTGATGCTGTGCCGTATTGACTTATACAATCATTACACTTACTATGAGCATAGGTAGACAAGTGAAAAACCTACAGTGTAATGGTGAGAAATGTCTGGAAGGCGATTCGAAGTCGCCTCCGATAGAAAGGTCGCACATCGACTCCATGAGGAACCCCGAAGGCTACTCAGACAGCTATCCCTACGTGCCCTCTCCTTTCTCAAAAACAAGGAAAACAATGCGCTCAAGCAAAAAATATGATGCTCATCGCCTCCCAGCAGAGGCAGCTGTTCCGCGTGACATCCATAAGGGATGAGGGATGACTTCACTGGTGCTTCATCGAATCTCTAAATAAGAATCGAGCTGCAGTTTACCCACAACGTTCCGTAGAGACACGACGGTGCCCATACACCTTGCACAAAGGACGATATGAACACTTGGATACTTACCTGGATATTTGGATGGCCCGTCCTCACTGGTTGTGCGGGCCCCCAGCATAATCTCCATTTTGTCGGAGTTTTGCTTGTTTAGCCATAGTGGTTCCCTGGAGTCCCGGGGTCAGCCAGGCTAAAGTCTGGTCCAGGTCGTCACCACCACAGGTGGTCGCCGTCCTTGTGGATCAGAAGGACATTTGCCACCATGCGGCTAGTTTTGACAAACGACGTTGACGAATCCAGGCATTGGTTTACTCTTGGCTGGACAGCCTGAAGGAAACGCTGGACTCCTTCTAAGCTTGGGAAACTCTGCTAGGGAGATGATTCCTTCCACCGTACATCGCAGCCGGACACCCAGGAACACCTCCCAGCCACAATGAGGCGATAAACCGTTGGGAGGATCTATAGTAAATAATAATATGTATATCATTTACACCCATAGAGTAATAGAACAAAGTCTCTTCTACAATCCTTTCATGTTCAGTCCCTGAAGTCCTCTAGTTATCAAAACATTCTTTCTTATTGTCAAAAAACCGGAAAATGCAGTCGACGAGAATTGCTCGTTTTCCAGTGGACCTTTGTGGTTTCATAGAGATCAAAGACAGTTCTGGAATACAACTTTGAGGTTATTTACGGAAAAAGGAAGCAATTCGAACAAATGAGATATTTTCTTAGGACTCAGAAATGCTATAGGGCGCGTATAACACAATGGTTAGAGGTTCGCTGCAATGCACAGTAGGTCCTTGGTTCGATCTCGAGCCCTGGCCTCACCAAACCCTTCATCCCTCCGGAGTTGGCAATTGATGTGAGACCTGCCTTGAAGGCTAGCACTACTAACTTTAGATCGTTAGCCCACCACAAGTTATTGTATAGACCAGATGTGCACGATTTTCATTAGCGTCGAAACATGTGCAAAGCCCAGGCTGCATCCACTCTGTAGAGACAAGCAAGTTCAGGAGCTTGACGTTTCTATGAGAAAACCCAGGTAAGAATAAATCTATATCAGGAACTGTCACTCTTGTGGTAGGAGCCTGGTCTCTAAGCGTCAAGTTTCTTTCAAACGGAAGTAGGCCAGATCTTGGCTACGCCTCCAACCTGAGAACGCTGTCAGAACTCATGATTTCAGATGAAGAAACGCTACCCAACCAACCAATAGAATACAAGTGAAGTGGAGAATGGTAGAGTCAACAAGACTGGTGAAGGCGATTAATCTATGTGCTCGAGCGAGAATTGTGCTAGTTGTTAGCAGTTCATTACAAGAACAACCAACAGGTCCAAAAATAGCACGAATTTATTATCCCATCTCAGTAGTTTCACTTTTTAATTCATTTGCATTATATTGCAGATTTTTCATAAACAATGTGTTACAGCAGACCATTGTTCACATAGTTACTATTTGTGGTTGTTATGGTTTCTTCACAGCCTTGGCACCACTGAGCGAAGTCGGATCGGAGACTGAAAACAAAAAGGAAGAAAGGATTGTCTAGTTTTTCATCAATCATCTACGTATTTGATATCTATAAGCTTTTATCCCACTAACCGTTACAAAGAATAAAGTGGAGAAAAGTAGTAAAGTGATAAAAGGATAAAGGATAAAGCTCTCGGCGTTGATCAATTCCTGAGGGGTGGGCCATGCATTCGACTTCATTATGTATTGTTGGAGGTGATTTAATGCATATCTGGTCTTTACAATGACTCGCGGTGGCCTACCGTTGTATCGAACCAGTGCTGCTATTCTCCCAGACAAGTCTGGTACCAATTTGTCGACCCCGGCTTTGTAGACCATGGACCCGGGATCGATTCCACACGTGTGCCACAATGGCGCCTCCAACCACTGGGCCACACGCGCCCAAGTAAAGTGATAAGTAAGTAAATTGGCCGTAGACAATGACAATCAATACCGTATCTTTTGCTTTTTATCGATTGCCAGTTACAATGAATGAGTTGCATTTCTAAAGATGAAAACGGCAATTTAACAGAAATTAACACTCACCGTTATCCCACATATGCTGGAATCCGTTTGTCGAGTAACCACCCAGATCATCATAAGCAAGGTTGATTTCTTTTGCTATCTTACCCATAAGGTGCACATTTGGATCTTGCATGAGTAGACGATGTTCAACGAGTTGGATCTGAACAAAAGACGAATGGCAATGATGGCAACGACGACGAGGTGACGACGACGAATGACGAGCTGCTCTAGTTAAATGCTATTTTTGAGTTAGATGCATCACTTCTTAAGGTTATGAACACTATAAAAAAGCGCAGAACATTGACACTGAGCAAGCAAACTTCACCCAATGCGTCGAGTATGCCAGAAGCCTTATGTCTCCATTAAGCCTTTCCTAGATTAATTGTTCCTTAACAATTTAGCACAAAACAATTTCTCATACCCATGTAAAATTTCCAGTTCAAAAGCTTTGCTGAGAATCCAGAAAATTCAACATACTTACTGGGTGGAGACGTGCGTAGCGCATTGGTTTGAGATGCTTTGCAATACACATGTGGTAAATGTGACCGAACACGTTGATACACTTTCCGGGGGATAACGCTTTCACCACACACCACGCGAGTTCGTCGCTTCGCATTTCTCTTAGCCATGTTATTGACCTGTGCGAGAAGCACATGTATTTTATGGCTCCCACATCGAAGGATGTCGGCTGTAATGTTATTGGGTTCTGGAGCTGAGCGTCAGTCCGACCTAGAAGCAAGAGATTCTCAAGCGGAGATTTTATGCACTGGGGTGTGGACTGTGGGACAGAGAAATTTGACATAGGATTTTTCCGCCATTAATTCCGTGTAACGACGAAACGTGGTAGGAGTACCATTTTCGTTCATCAATATTTAATCATAGTAGTACCCGAGTACGTCAAATCAACAAACATTGAAGCTTCAACAGCACTGGATTTATGGTAAAAATATGTCACCTACTCAGTAGTAGACAAACAGCAACACGGGAGTGTTTCTGTACTAGAACAACGTTGGACCCATTCCGAGCTGTCTGTTTTTGGTAGAAAAGCCTTCATAAGAGGAAAAATGCTTGTTTCGTTGAAACGGTATCACTTATATTCCCACCACTTGTCACTGTGTAAGTTGGACGTTGATCACACCGTGAGGGATACGTCATGCATTGGGCTTTATAAAGGATCGTCCTAGTGATTGAATACACATCGGCCTAGCCGATTAGATGCCGAAATCTGTGTCTTTCGTCCCTGTTATTGTTAAGTGTTAAGTCTGTTATTAATTCATGTACCCAAAACGACTGAAGGCTTGGTGAGCCGGGATCGAACCAGAATCAGCGTCTTCGGTAATCACTCTAACCACTGCACTATACTGCTCGAAGATGTCGAGTTTTATTAAGCTTCTGCCAATGGTACGACCAAAATTATCATGCATATTTCTTTTTTTAATTGCTTATGTTACCTATCATTTGCTTATAGA
Organism: Angiostrongylus costaricensis; assembly: GCA_900624975.1. Taxonomy (NCBI): domain Eukaryota; kingdom Metazoa; phylum Nematoda; class Chromadorea; order Rhabditida; family Metastrongylidae; genus Angiostrongylus; species Angiostrongylus costaricensis. The sequence continues at coordinate 81,983 of UYYA01003951.1, forward strand.
TGTGTGTGCATAACGTGAAGTGCCGACCCAAGAGCAATCGAGCATGGCTTAACATTTAAAGGTCCAGTAGGCGAATATGTAGGATCGAAGGTGGATGGCTTCCATCACCTTTTAACTCAGAACACTATGATAATAGAATAAAGTGGGTTCAGTAGTTGATCGGAATGACCTCATAGTTGATGTACTTCATGGTGTCGTTCGTAGCTACCATAGTCCGGAGCCATAAATGTAGTGCCATTGAAAAGACAATCAGTGAGAAACTGCACTGTACCATCAATGACCAGAATAACGGATCAATCAATGGGAGACGTTCCCTCAAGTAATACTGGTATTGATAATGTGTGGTATCTTGACAATAAGCCGCAATAACTCACTTTTCTTCATTATCTTGTGTCCTGTTTATATATGCTGGTAAATCCATTCTGATTAAGAAGGAACAAGCACCTAAAGAGAAGACTTTCGTTTTCCTTTCAATTAGCGCTTTCTCTAATTAAAAAAGGATCACCTGTATCACCTGTATCACCTGTATCACCTGTAGTTCCGTTGATCGTCGAGTAACTCGAGTGGGAGCCAGTAAATCTTCCATTTTTTTTACTGCGGCGTGCAAGAGTAGTCGTGAGTTCTGCTCGCTCTAGGGACTCGCTGAACGTCATACCTTTCTTCTATGTTTTTCGTGAATAAGTCGGTGGTCTTCCTGCAGCTTGTTTGACATCCGGAGAAATCTAGTCACTAACGGCTCTTGTCCATCGGTTGTCGTTCATACGCATTCCGTGTCCGGCCCACTTTATCTTCGACTGTTTGGCGTACAGAATGGCATTTCTGATTTTTGATCGTTGACGCAGGTTGGAGCTTCGGATCCATTCCCTTACTTGTGTGAAACGGGATACTCCTAACATCGTCCTTTCGACTGCGCGTTCGATAACGCTGAGTGACCTTTCATCCTCCTTACGCAGCAACTAGGTTTCTGACGCATACGTTAGGACAGGAAGTACCGTTGAGTCGAAAAGGTGGGCACGGAGTCGGGTGTTCTTTGTTCTCCTCACTACTTCCTCAATGCTGTTGAAAGCTCCTCAAGCAGCTCGTTTCCTTCTGCTCAGCTTGGGAGCTAAGTCGTTCATCACATTGATTTCCCAACCTAGATAGACAAAACTGGAGCATTCGGAGATATTCGTTCCGTTGAGCGTGAATGGGGCGTAAGAAACCAAAAAAAGGATAGGTCTTCCTAATCTGTAGCTTTGTACAGATTTTTTTAATGGATTTTTGTAAGGCTAACGATATTTCCACTGCAGTTAAAGTATCAAGTTTAACTGATAAATCCATATCATATATTCATTTAAATTGGTAACCACTGAACTGGAATGGATTACAGTGGGATGTGAGCTAATTAAAGTTGCTCTATATGCAAAAGACACTACGCCATGAAATAAAAGGATGAAGCTTTGGGCGTTGGTTAATCCTTGAGAGATGAGCCGTGCACTCGACTTCACTAAGCATCATTGAGGTGATTGAATGCATATTTTGCCTTTATAATGACTCCCTATTGCCCGCCGATGTATCGAGCCAGTGTTGCTATCCTTCCAGACAAGTTCGGTACCAATTCATCGAACCCGGAGGGATAGAAGGCTTGGTGAGCCTGGGCCGACGGGATCGATCCCCTGTGCGTTGCAGGCCGCCTCCGACCACTACAACACTGCACAGGCCCTTTGCAACACCATATCAATGATAGAAACACTTACCGTTCACTAACGAAGTTTGGTTGAAACGACGCCTTTCATAGAACCATGGGCTTTTATTTGTCGAAATATCAGTATCAGCCGGTTATTGTGCTAAACATTTCAAAGCCGTTCCCGTGACGGAACTCGATGCAGTTTCTCTATTCAACAATTCTAATGCTGCCGTACTCTTATTTTCTCGTGAAAATATCGTCTTAAGATTTCTGCATCAGTTTTTTTCTGTCGGTTTCGAAATATTACTACGCTTTCTGCTAGCTGATAATATCACCGACTTCTGCAGGTTTGATTGTCCAGGAAAAACAAGTTATTATCACACTATCACCGGACAATCACAGCTATCCACCATCAGCAACCTGCATAAAAGGGCATCACTGAGTGAGGATGTCTCATTCGAGGAGATGGCTCACTGAGGAAGACCTGACTCGACACGAAGGCGAAGATGCCACGTCGAGACGAATAACAAGCATGGACCATCGACTCGGATCATCGACTCTGAGGAAGAAGAAGACGTCGAAACGTTAGCCGAAAATAGATATCATTATGAGCCTCGTGTAAGCTCATCAAAGAAAAAATACATATCGTCGTAAGATTTCCTTTTTGGCAACACGTAATATAACACTATAGGTTATAATAACATGACTTGTGTAAAGCCATGTCAGAATGATAGATTACATCTGGCCAAGACTTGACGGTTTAGCTGGATTGGCAGCGTCCCAATTTTTGTTCTCGATAAAACAATTGTGATTTGGTAAAGCTTAGCTCAAATCGAAATGCTGTTTACCGTCTTTAAGAAGTCTTTATATGGTGCTATTTACTATGATACTCAACGGAGAGTTTTGACTGTCAAAGATTCGTCGTAGTTGGCAGGAGTCAAAGGCAGAGCGAGACAGAATTCTTTTCAAAGATTTAAATGACAATAGTTATGGTTTGCATTTAGTCAGCGAGATAAAATCTTTGTTTGAAAGCGCAGAAGTGAAACATCTAACATCGTTCATTATGCTCTGTTTAAAGAACAAGTTACCCATGAGAATGACTTACAGGTACTACCCAGTGAATGGATAAGTTCTGAGGGGTCTTTCAGTCTGCGTTAAATTAACTGTGATCCGGCTCTTTCGGTCTAGGTTTTCGAAGTAGTGTTCACATTACTGTTGAAAGAAGCATGTAGTATGGTTTAGGTCAAGGAACTTAAAGATGAACCGAGATCGTGCACGCTCATCTTCATCATCTTCATTCAGAAGATTTGATATTCAGCACCATATTATGATGGTCATAAACGCAATCTCTGAGCTGGTTTTCCTTAGTTAATAGTTCTCGCTCCATGCCATTTTTGGTCATAGAAAGAGTCTTTCTTTTCATATTCTTGAAACGCTTCTTGGTAGTATTGGAAATGCTATCTGAGTGAATTTCCGCGCTGTCATATCATCATACTAGTATGATTTTATGAAAAAAATGAGGTGAATGACATCTGATGATGACCCATATTCTTTTCAAGCTTACGCTGGAGGTGCAAGATAGCTGCTCAAAGTGGTAGTGTACCGTGTAAGTTGGTGAGTACATGGTGAGTAATAATTGTACGACACCACTCGCTCCATAGAACATTATGGAGTGGCTTTTACGGATCTCCATGAGATCGATGACCTATGCAAGGTTATCTTGTCTCTCTTCTTTTCGTGTGTTTGATGTGTAGTGTTATTATTGTGGTAATGTAAGCGTTAATCAAGAAACTCTCTGCGACGGATTGCAATGTATTGTCTTGATCCGGTAGAGATTACACCTGTAGTAACTTGAGGTTCGATTGCTTCTTACTTACTGTTCTATCGGTGGAGATCTTAAATCAATGTGTGGGACTGAAATCTGCTTTGTTAGGAAGTCTTTGCTTTTAAATCACAATCAGTATTTTCATATCATTGCCACAAGCAGTTGTCAGCTTCCTAAATAGGGAAGAGATTTTTCACCTTGGGTCAAGGTTTGCGGCTGTTCAACCACTTCTCATATAGGTTCTTCTCAAGGGATATCAAGCTTCATGGAACTTTAAATGACTCCGCTTAGAACATGTATTTCGATATCGGTGTGGTTCTGCCCTTTGGCATCCAGAAACATTCTATGAGTAAACTGAACCGATAGATCACATGACGAGCGTACACGACCTATGATAACAAGCCATGATTCGAAATAGTAGCCACTCTAGTATTTTTTGCAGATCGATGTTTTTATCAGCATGGATTCTCATAGCGGTGTATGGAGTGATTTTCTCATGAATCCGAGTATATGTGCCCTCCACGCCTCTTATGTCCACAAAGAAAATGAGACAACTCCCGAACGCATTTTAGTGCGATTCGAGCCACCCATAACTCAATAGCAAAATACTGTAAACCAAACATTAGATTTCCCTTCTCAGAGAAATCACTTCCACTTTCCAGAAAGCTGCTTGTCGACACAACTCACCGTTCTCGCACATCATTGACCACGCTCCCTTGGGTACAAGCCACGCCCACCACCGTGTTCGAATGTCGAAAAACTAGAAGAAGCTGGAAACAACACTATCCAACAAACACCAACCTTACATCATTTACCCTTTTTACTTGTATCTTTTATTAGATACCTATCGCTTTCATGTAGATGCATACGAAGTTATAATTGCACGGAAAATCTACTTAGATAGCGAGATCAACGCCTAAGAAATTTCCTTCTGTTGGTGCCGTATTCGATATTTTTCAGGTTATGAAACCCTTGTAGCAAATATCGTGGCTCCAAGCCTAAACTGATCTCAAGCTGCTTTCTTTCTGTTAAACTCAGCGCGAACACCTCATTTCCTTCCGAGCGTTTTGAAATAAACAATTAAAATGCCAGAGTAATTCAATTTGCACTTGTTAAAGGGATATGATTCAATTTCATATCAAAATCTCAAATGCGAAGACTTTGTTATGAAAATTTCATTTCGGTCGATTCATCGTGTGAAAGAGTTAGCGTAGCGGCAAATAAGCAACGAATCATGCTACAACCTAACCTGTTAGAATCTCAGTATGATGACTCATGGCTTTCACTGCATAGTCGCTTCAATTCATAATTTCTTCACTTTACATTGCTGATCGATTAAGAATAACACAATAACAGTAACAGTAGAAGTGTAGCAATAGCACCTCGTGCTTGATTCACGAGGATATAGCGATTTTATTTATGTGACCTTATAAACTGATCTTCTTTAGCTGATGCGAGGTTGGTATAGGTCTTCGTTGTCGTTGTTGTTTTTGTTGGTCGATGGCTGGTGTTTCGGCGATTTCGCCGTGGGACACTCGTAACATTGCGGCTCTGAGCAAGGCGAAGTCGCCGAAACGTCAGCCATCGACCAACAAAAACAACAACAGCAGCAAAGACCTATACCAACCTCGCATCAGCTAAAGAAGATCAGTTTATAAGATCATATAAATAAATATATCAACTGTCTATGTCGAGGTTCATAGAAAGCCGGTCTAGGAAACTATTGCTAAATTCGTAATCAAAACTTGCGACATACGCATAGAGAAACTTAGTGCAGTCGTTTTTTCCCATCGTTTCGTCGATGATTCACATCGAAGGACATCAGCAATATATTTGAGTGCATAGAAATGAACTGGCATGGTGTATGGCACTCTTTTTGCACTTTCCTGCTGACGAAAAATTTCCATGGACTAAAATCCATACTTTCATTCCGATCATTTCACTATGGTAAAGGCCCTATTCAGCGTTCATCAATTCTTTAGGCATGCACTATGCATTCAACTCCATTCGTAGAATCGTAAAAGTTATTAGAGATATTTGTTCCACAAGGGCGCGTGTGGCGTAATGGTTGGAGGCGCCAGTGCGACACACACGCGGAATTGTTCCCCGCGCCCATGGCTCACCAAGCCTTCCATCCCTCCAGGGTCGATAAATCGGTACCAGACTTGTCTGGGAGAATAGCATCACTGGCTCCGCTACATCGGTAGGCCACCGCGAGTCATTGTAAAGGCCAGATATGCGTCCACTCACCCTTCAGCGATACCTAGTGAAGTCGAATGCATGGCACATCCCTCGGTATTGATCAACGCCGAGAGTTCTATCCTTTATCCTTTTATTTGTTCTATAGACTAACATGCAGTGATTTAACGAGGTACCAGGTCACTGTTTTTGTCTTGAGATGGAAACAGAGACCGTGGTCGTTTCACCAGCCCATGGGCTACAGATGGTGCTTCTCTTTATACGATTGCAGTTCAACAGTCATCCATCTATAATGTGAAACATATAAACAAGAAACAACTATAATCACAAAATTTTCGAGCACTTCATTACCACGCAAAAATATTTTGCTACGATTGATCAAACGTGAATAAAATTTGTATTTTTGAAATAAGTTAATCGATATTCCAAGCTGTATTTTTATCATTTTTAATATTTTGAAAATGAAATTGTTCCTTATGATTGGAAATGGTCTTCATGAACTGGTTCAAACAATTCTCTGACCATCTTCGGAGAAGGTCGACAAAAATTAGAATGTAAAAAACCGGTTACCAGGAAGTTCATGACAATATTTTCATTCCCCTTACGAAATATGCAGCTACATATCTGTAAAGAATAATCACAGCTATCTCAGTCATGGGCTCGTGTAGCGCATCCATCCCTCCGGGGTCGGCAAATTGGTACCAGACTTGTCTGGGGGGATAGCAGCACTGGCTCATAAATCGGTAGGCCACTGCGAAAGGCCAGATATGCATTCAATCACCTCCAACGATGCTTAATGAAGTCGAATGCGGGGTGCATCCCTCAAGGGTTGATCAACGCCGAGAGCTTCATCCTTTTATCCTTTATCTCATTCATCGAAAAATGGGTTGTTAACACTGTCCATTTGAAAAATGAACTTCTTGGGACGGGTTTTGCTATGGTAATATGAAAACAATTTACAAAAAGGATAAAGTTCTCTTTATTGATCTATCCCTGAGGGATGGGCCATGCATTCGACTCATCGTTTGCAGGTGATTGAATGCATATCTGGCCTTCTTTACTCGCGGTGGCCTAACGATGTATCCACCCAGTGCTGCTAATTCGCCCAGACAGTTTTGGTACCAATTTGTCGACCTCCGAAGGATGGAAGGCTCAGTGAGCCAGGGGTGCGGAGATGTGTCCTTTGCACGGCGCTTCCGGCCCCTACGCCACACGCGCTATTTAATAATCAATAGTATGAGTTTCATATTTTTACACTTAAATAACCTGTTTTCATGTACAGTTATGTGAATCTAGGTGAAATCTCCATTTTACTATGAACTTCATAGGTTGGGAAAGAAGTTCTTCACTAAAGTCCTGCGACTGCAATCGCCTCAGGGCGTTCGCCACTGGTTGTACACATGTACATCAGCTGCCAACCGTATATCTTCATGAATAGCATTAGCAGTGAGCAATAATAAAAATAGTAGTATGACAAATCATGCTACTTCGTTTTTTCTTTGAAATCATTATTTGCATGAAATGTTCACAACTTTTTCTGCATTTAGGCATTAGCTTCTTCTGGTTGCCGTTCTGCTTTTGGGAATGTTCCACTCATTTTTATTTCAAATGAGCGGCGGAATTAGAAACTTCGCTCTAAAATCTGAGAAAGTAGCAAAAAAACATCTGCAATGAATCCTGGAGCCGTTCTGGATTATTTCTCTGGAGAAAATCATAGCTTTTCACCGCTTTACGGCTATGAATGCGACGCCGACGCTACCAATTCACTTAAATAAGCCGTCATCGGAAACTCTTCACGACACCAACGAACCTCTATCAATTCCTCTCTCTCATCTTCTTATCTGGGCCCATTTTATCAATTGCAGTCGCTTGTATTGTTCTGGTGTATTCGTAAAGGACCACTAGATGAAGCTCATCGGACAACTGTACTATTCCACGAAGAAGTTGATTTTCATAAGTTCATTGACCTAATCTTGAATGTGATCTGTTCTCATGACTGTGATGTACAGCCGAGATACGTCTTTCATAGGTTGTCCGAGCTGGAAAGGAAGTCGATGACAGTGTTTGCTATTAGGAACGTCGTAACAAAACTATGGTGTTCGTCGTATCTCTTCAGCAAGCAGAGCATTTCTGGAATGTGACAACTGGAGATTATACTCCTTAGTGTAAAAAATGACGTAACGTTATGACCGAAGGCAGGAGTGACTTGTGGCTACAGTATCCACACAACTTCCCAGAACCCTTCCTTCCCCATGTGTATTGTTATCGTTAGAAATATTTGAGATTTTTGTTATCTCGAAGGACTATCAAGGTCTGGACATCATAGTGGAGCGCAACTAAAAGAATTCTGATATACTGGAACAGAAAATCTGGACATTTGTAAGGAAGCAGGCAAAAAGTTAACCTCTTGCCGTTTGTATAATCTGTTTTCACACTCCTTGTTTAATGAGTTGTAAGTAGATTGTAGCAATAAGTGAATTTTTAAGTGGACACTGTGAGTGAGTTGGACAGCAAATATCTGTTTCCGACTTGTTGTTGACAGGATTTTGACGCAACGTTGGACTAATATACCTCTTGGATGTTTACATGTGTTCTAATCCTGGTACTTCCGGCTAGGAACTTCGTAACCCTTAGCTTAGATGTTTTTGTTAGACTTGAATAAGGGAACATTCCCATTGTCAACATCAAATCTGCACTACGGTGATACTGTAAACCACCAAAGAGGATAAGCATAAAGGGTACAGCTCTCGGCGTTGATCAATTCCTGAGGGATGAGCCATGCCTTCGACTTCACTAAGTATTGTTGGAGATGATTGAATGCATATCTGACCTCTACAATGACTTGCGGTGGCCTACCGATGTATCGAGCCAGTGCTGCTATCCTCCCAGACAAGTCTGGTACCAATTTGCCAATTCCGGGGGAAAGGAAGGCTTGGTAGACCATGGGCACGGGGATCGATTCCAAGTTTGTCGCAGTGGCGCCTCCAAGCATTGAGCCACATGCGCCCTACCCACCAAGGAAAATACATAAAAATTAGAAGCAGAATTCAGTTAAGACTGAAATAGAAAATCATACAACTGTATTCCCTAATTACGCATTCTATTGAAGTGACTATGTAGTTAAGAAGACTCCATGGAATATATCTTTCTACTTCTGTTCAACACGCACGAGGTGCTATTTTATTTCTTTATTTACGCACAAGCTGACGCTTCGGCGGATCTCGCCTTCCTCAGAGCCTGGAAGGGTCAAGTTGACAGCAATCCACTCGGCCAAACACCTCCATAACCAAACAGAAAACTCTAAACCAAGATCACACCAAGACTCAATCACATTTAGCATAGCTCTGCACACCCACCGCTTTCTACGAGTCCTGGTGTTTGGCTGAATGGATTGCTATCAACTTGACCCTTCCAGGCTCTGAGGAAGGCGAGATCCGCCGAAGCGTCAGCTTGTGCGTAAATAAAGAAATAAAATAGCACCTCGTGCTTGCTGAACAGAAGTAGAAAGATATATTCAATCAATGCCGAGGTTAATAGAAAGTCGGACTTGGGAGTTACTCCATGAAATATTGGTCTTCAAGGTGACATTGAGGAAAAAATTCTATAACCGATGATACTTAATCAGCTCAAATCATTTTGAATGGATTTCTCTTCTAAATTCTTTAACTTCGTAGGAAATGTTCGGGCGTTACGGATTGGGGCTAAAATGACTAAAGGCAACTATTTTTAGCGTCTGTGCAGAGACCAAAGTAAAAAATTTTTGAATACCTTTTATTCATTCACGAGCTTTCCACATATGAGTGATCAACAAGCAAATATCTTAGTTCCTTAAAAAATACTATACTACCCTTTTTTCGCCAATGTTTGCACCGATTTACGGCTGTGGATCGGGGTTTATCCCGTCTGTTGCCGAATTCATTGGTCCAAAGAAAGCACTAGATTGGATTCGTCAGAAGGTTATCGTCAGCAACGTAACTGAGCGGGTTTGTTGGTTATCAAGGATGCGAGGTTTAGAGAACGATGAATTCCATCGATCGCCTTTGCGAAGACAAACTGCCTTCAAATCTAATAGTAGGTGTGAACTTATAAGGAAGAACGACCACAGTTCATGTCCATTAGCAAATTTTGCTTCGCCGAAGATGTCATTCTTTCACAACAACCACTTCACTCTAATTCCATTTCATTTCGAAACGCACGAGAACTTCATCTAGACACATCCAAGTCATCACTTGTAAACCATTCAAAAAGTTTCCAATCGTCGTTGTAGTGTTTTGAATTATCGAAACTGAAAATACAACTTCTTCATGAAACGACACTAAAATTCTTCCCAGTTCTACATAATTCGTTCACTAGTTGATCGTAATACTAGAAAGACCACTAAAATGAATAAAACTGGCTTATTACTATTCGCTGACCTCAGCGGGATTCCTCAGTGGTGCTGAAGTATCTTGGAAAGATGGCTCAGCATCATTAGCATCTTTTAATGCTTCTTCTTTGAGCCACATTGAGTTTGAGTAATTGTAACGGCGTTAGTACAGGAAAAGCGTTGAAATTTTGTCACAGGCACATCCTCGAAATTCTGGAAGATGCTTATCAAATTCTTATCGTAGATGTTGGAACCGCCTGAGCGAGCCGTTTTTAGGAACTCTTCCCTTTCAAAAAAGTGGCCGTAGTTGGATATCGCAACCCTCGTTGGTGTGATGTCCTTAGGCGAAGTGTAGTGTAGTGACGTTCAAATGACATGCCAGTACTACTAGGCACGTTGTCCGTCGGCAGATTCCTTAGTAATACTTTTTGATTAGTGATTTTTTGCGTCATCTTATTGCCGTCGGACATAATAGTTCTTCAACAACTTAAACGTAGAATAAAACGATTATCGATTTTTGCCACAAAATTGAAGCTTTTCCCCGTACCAGTGTTTTTTGAAGTAGTTACTATCACAATTCAGACAGACAAAATCCACTACGAACAATTTCGCTGCAGGATCGTATTTCTTCTTCCCGCCGCTTTTTCTTCGTTTTTGAACATTTTGCAGCTATATTTGAGTGGCTGAATTTGGTCCTTTTTCATAATCAATACTGACGATATATAGGAACTGTAGTCGATTTAGATGTTAGTTGTTCAGATTATTCTTTCTGGGAGTTCACAATGGCTAACACATAGGCCATGATATCCTGCAAGGAAAGAAATAATAGGCAGTAAATAAAAAGTCAAGTTTTGTGATTTCGCCTTCAGCTTGACCAGGTTAAAAGCTGATTTGTGCTCCTCAGATCATTCCCGTTGACGGCTTATTGTTCATAGCACCGTTAGGGTTAAAAATAGGCCGAGAGAAGGGCAAAGCAACGGCCACGGTGCTATAATGGGTAACACGTAAGCCACGGGAAGGATAATCGCGGTTTGAATTTGGCTCGGGGTCCAAGTTTTGCGTTGTATCCCGCCGTGAATGAAATAGTAAGCAGTAAGTAAAAAGTTAGGCTTCTGAAATACTTCATAGTTATTACATATAGTAACTTGTAGCGAACACAATGAGCATAGAAGTTATTGAAGTCCCCAAGTCGATACTAAGTGAAATGGATTCGTATTATGCTGGATATTAAGCGTTTTTCACTCCGATCTCGTTTTTCTGAGGGAGAAGATGTCTTCAGAGGGGTTTCCTTGTTCTTTTCAGTGCAGATTGGGCATAGTTGAAATTTCACTCGTAATTTAATTTCATCGCCAGTCGATTGAGTTAAGTATGTGGCAAAAAAAGACTGAAGATGTTTTCATAATATGCTCTTCAAGGACCTTCTTAGAAAATATACTTGCTTAAAAAACTATGTGGTCTATCTTCGTGTACAGTACAGACCCCAACGCTTCTACCATTATTTTTGGTGTATTTCCAATGAGATAACGAGTTATGTGTGGAAGGAATCCAGTTCTGGCCGTAGACTTCATTGTCACCTCTTTTCATATGTTGATGGAGCGCGACCTATCATGGAATTCCCAAGAGAGCTTTGCCCAGAGCGTTTCGATGTCTTCATCATGGACAGTTGCCTACATCGCTGGTTCCGAGCAACATTTACTGCCTTAAGACTAGGAGCTCTTCAAAGACGATGGCGATTCTGACTGATTCACGATATCTTACCAAATCAGTGCCTAGTGAACCGTTGAAAATGTTAAAAAATGACGAAAACAACAAATTGTTAGCTGTAAATTCGAATTTTTCCCACTAGCCATAGAGTTAGGACGCTTTTATAGACCACGATTGAATAAACCTCTATCACATCTATGCAAAAATTGGAAAAACCTTTTTCAGAAATAGTGCTTAAATCTGGAGAAAAGTAGCTTTCTTCATCTCGATCACTTCATCTGGCATAGACCCCACACTAATCAATATGAATGTGTCGTTTTCTTACCAGCAATCGCGAGGTTTTTAAACAGCACACATTTACTTCCATAAAAAACACAATACAATACAACGCTAGCTGACGTTTCGGCAGTATCGCCTTCTTCAGAGCCTGGAAGGGTACACTGATATACAATCTACTAGGCCAAACGCTTCAATAACACTTACAAAAAGACGAAGAACTCTCCGGTAATTACATGACCAACAACTTGGACATGCATATGGACAAGCCATGCATATTTATTCTTCCTTCATATTCAACAAGAAGTTCGAAGATGGCTTGCATTGCGGAGTCATTCGATACGTTGGTGTACAGTGCGGTAACGTCGAAAGACTCCATCACGTACGCGTTATTAGGAGACGCGTTACGTAGACGTTCTAGGAACATTTCGGTGTTTGTGAGGTGCAAGCCATCTTCGAACTTCTTGTTGAACATGAAGGAAGAATAAATATGCATGGCTTGTCCATCCAGCAGTTAATGGCTCTCTTAAAGGAGTGCCTAAACTGCTCGATTTTCAGATGGTCTGGGAAATATTTCGCGCAAATAAGGGGGTTGGCAATGGGACAGCGATTGGCACCAAGCCTGGCCATTGTGTTTATGTCTAAGATAGAAGCCCCTGTTCTCGATTTCCGGCCACTACTCTACTGCAGATATGTAGATGATTGTTTTGTCGTCTTCTCTACGCAGGAGGAGATGGTCAAATGCTTTGAATTATTGAACGAGCAGTCCGAGTACATAAAGTTCACCCGGGAGAAACCGAGAAAAAACTGGCTTCTGTTTTTGGACGTTCAAATAAACCTATCAAGTAGCGGTTACCTGACAAAATGGTATCGAAAGCCAAGTAACAAGAACATCCTTGTTCATTTCCTTTCTTCCCACCTTTCATACACAAAGAGGGCGATTGTGAGAAACATGTTTCAAACAGCCACCTCTGTGTGCACTACCAGGGAACTAAAGGAAGAATCGCGCGACTTGGCTCGGCAAATAACCATCTCCTATGGCTACGAAATAGTAACCCCACGAGATAAGTTACGAGGAGAACGACGCGCCCACGCGAAACACTTGGCCAGAAGAAAGTCCCGTTCATGTTGCCTTTTATAAGCGATGAAGTAAGCGTAGCTATAAAACGATGCTTAAGAAGGGCAAGTCTAGAGGAATCGGTAGCGATAGTTGAAATACCACCGGCTACTCTACGTCGCCAATTAGTTCGCAACCGCCTGTATGACCGTCTGTGTGAAACAACAAATTGCGTAATTTGCCCTTACGGCAGCGACGGTGATTGCATGAGTTCAGGTACGATATACCTGATTTCTTGTAATAATTGTGGAGATGAATATATTGGCGAAACGGGCAGACCTTTGTGTATCCGTATAAAAGAGAACCTAGATGGCAAACGAAAATTAAGACGAAGTACTCCACTAGGCACGCATAGGATACAAAAGCATAGCGGAAACGATTTTGAAGTAAAAGTCAATATCCTTGCACAGGAGTCCAAAACACCACCGCGAAAACTCCTTGAGGCTTTTTGGATAAATGCCAAAAACCCTACAATGAATAGCAGGGACGAATGCCCGGAGGTCATACGCGACCTGATCCCGTATGTTCGCATCGATTTTTGATGTGGGATGGTGTAGTCGTCAACCACATGCGACTATAATCAGCTGTTCTAAACTTCCTCATTGGAAGTCACGAAAAAGCGGTGGGTTTTTCGAGAAGTTGTTGGTCATGTAATTACCGGAGAGTTCTTCGTCTTTTTGTAAGTGTCATTGAAGCGTTTGGCCTAGTAGATTGTATATCAGCATACCCTTCCAGGCTCTGAAGAAGGCGACACTGCCGAAACGTCAGCTAGCGTTGTATTGTATTGTGTTTCTTTTATGGAAGTAAATGTATGCTGTTTAAAAACCTCGCGATTGCTGAACAAGAAAACGACACATTCATATTCCAATGCCGAAGTTAAGAGAAAGTCGATCCTGGGAACTAATCAATATCTCTCTAATCACTACAGATTGCCCAAATTCCTTCCAGGAAATCGTTCCTCATCGTTTTTTTTTACAAAATATAAATGAGTGCCACTGTATATCCTTTGGGCTTTCTATGAATGACGTCATTAGCACCTTATTTCTATTGGTTAAATGCAAGTTTTAGCAGCAATACGACAGAAAATGGGTAGAAGTGAGCTTAAGAAAAGGTTAAACTCTCGGCGTTGATCAATCCCTGAGGGACGCGCCATGCATTCGACTTCATTAAGTATCGTTGAAGGTGATTAAATGCATATCTGGCCTTAACAATGACTCGCGGTGGCTTACCGATGTGTCGAGCCAGTGCTGCTATCCTCTCAGCCAAGTCTGGTACCGATTTGTCGACCCCGGAGGGATGGAAGGCTTGATGGGCCATGGGCGCAGGGATCGATTCCACGTGTGTGTTGCAGTGGCTCCTCCAACCACTGCTCCACACACTTTACTGCTTATTTATACAAAATTTAATATAAATTATAACTTAGCTTCCATTTGTGATGAAAATTTCTTTACAAATGAAAGCACATTACACACCAACTACTGCGGTGTTGTTTTAACAGCAGAGTGGGCAGATCTCTTTGCAGTCGACTTTTGCTTAAAGCAAAGACGTTTGATTTTTCAAACGGATTAAGGAATCAAATCAAATAGGGCACCTCAGACAACTACCGTGTTCGACTACTTCAGTAATTGTTAGAATTTTTAGTTTTTATAGATTGTATTGATTGCTACTGGTTTCGAAATACGTTTCTCTAATCGATCGTTTTCGAATGCTCACTATTGATACTCTAAACTGTACCAATTCAAGGAAATTCCTCCACACTTGTTTGTTTTATGCTATATGGTGAGCCGTGGTATTGCTTGTTACTGTTATACAGTTCGTGGTACGGGAGCTTCGGAACAGAGTGGTGTTATTGCAGGTTCGACTACCTGCGGGGTGGCAACGTTCGTATCACCAAATGCCCCTATGTCCATCGTGCTAGCCATTGCGCTTTCGTGTCACCATGTTGGTAAGAAGTCCTTGCTGTTTTTCTAACATTTCCTCTCACATCTTTTATTAAGTCACTTTTCTCCCCATTCCTTGGGAAATTTCGCAAATTTTGCGCTATAATGACTCGAACTTTAATTCGCGGTCGTTTCATTTTGGTGAAGAAATTTTCCCAGTTACAGAAGTTCCAATTCCAAAGAGTGATGAGATTATCCTGCTAAGGCGGTCTGTGATTCTAAACACTCGTTGTTGGTGAACTCTGTGGACCCTGAGGATGCTTGTCGTTTTGCTATTTGCTTTTTCCGATGTGGTCGGGGGAACTCCCGCCGTGACCTTTAATGGTGAAATCGATTAAAGAGCAAACCACTAAGAAATAAGAAAAACATTAGATGCTGGAGGCTTTGAGAATACAAATTTGTTATTTTTCTCATGGAGGCGTCTGTAATGCAGCGCTAAAAAGGGCGTTGAATATGTCCAAGGTCCAAGTTTGACCGTTCATTGAACCAACCACGGCTTCTTCCGCCGTAGTCGGAAAATTGGTACCACCAGACTCGCCTTGGAAAAGCTCCCTTCGATCCTCAAAGTCTGGCCACTGCTTATGTAGAAGAGTTTATGAATGGCGTAGTACGATTACACGAAAACTCCATTCCGATTATTGCACCAGTATATAATGTCGTTTGTAAAGAAGACCAAAGAGTGCTAAAACAGTGCCTAAGGCATAATTCCGAAGAATTTCGCGTATGATAAGTGCAGGAATCCGCACAATATGTCGGGTCACTAAAAAACCTAAATAATACTACAGTACAATTTCCTAAAGGATAAAAAGATTGAGCGTTGATCTTTGACTAGCCGCTGACTGGTGCTCCATGCATAAATCATGTATCATGCAAACGATTGGAGACATATTTAGCTTACACAGTGACTTATAGGATCCTACCAATCTGTCAAGTCCAGACGGATCCATAAGGATGCGGCTCCGTAGACCTCGTGGACTTCATGGAACCTAGGTCGAGAGAACAGAGTGTACATCTGACCACCAGCGCTTTCTTATCATACATAAAATAACGTTTTACTCAAGGGTGCTGTACATGAACTTCTCGAAGTCTCAGGATCTCCTGTTTTTCTCACCACAAAGAAGTCCATGATTTTTGTCGATGACAAAGTGAATTTGCTACCATGTGACTGGATTCAGGGTTCAAAGTTCTGAGATAATGAGGATGTTCTCAATCGAGTTGATGAATCGTGAACCCTTTCAGACTCCATTGTGTTATTACGGATAACAACTGAGTATTTATGAGCTACTACTGTTTCCGAGGGCGCAGTGGTTGGAGGCGCCACTGCGACATGCACGTGGAATCGATGTCTGCGCCCATGGCCCGCCAAGCCTTCCATCCCTCCGGGGTCGGAAATTGGTACCAGACTTGTCTGGGAGGATAGTAGCACTGGCTAGATATATCGGTAGGCCACAGCGGGTCATTGCAAAGGCCAAATATGCAATCAATCACCTCCAAACGATATTTAATGAAGTCGAATGCATGGCGCATCCCTCAGGAATTGATCAACGCCGAGAGCTTTGTCCTTTTATCCTTTTAATGATATCTGCAAGCCTAAAAATCCGGAACGGAAAACATTGTTTGGAATCCACGCTCCATGGAGAGAAAATTTATCTTAACTTGTATGCTCCTATCATTTCTAGCACTCATTTAAGTGAACAAGTCTTATTAGTTAACCTAAACAATACTGCATCTAACACATATTGTTCTCCGTAAAATGCATAGTGCAATATTCCTGGGGATAGTTGTTGAATCGACTGCAAACAAGCGGTACTCGTTATCATCTATGGCAGCATCGTCCACACGAAACTCTCGATGGTGAATTCACGCGGAAATCTTGTTACTGCGGTTGAGAGCCACTAATAGCACACGGGCGTTGTAAGTCGGATAAACATATTGTACAGCATTGATTAGTCACATGAAAACTGCTCCAGTAATATTCTCACGGACATTGATGTCTACGCGTGGTAGAGAACTCGAGCGGGGGTACAAGACGCTGAAGCAACCAGCGCCTCATCAAACTGAGCCACTACTTAATCCTGGAAATGTGGCTAGCAGTAGCAACAATAACAACGAAAGTCAACAATAACAGATAAAGAATTTTACATAGGTCGACCTCCAACAGAATTGCCGTCGAGAAATAAGAGGTGCCATTTTATCGACTCTTCTGACGACATTGGTTAATGCTGTAGTGAAGCGGGTCATTTTAACAAAACTATAGTCCTTTTCGTTAACCTTATATAACCTTTGTACCAAAATCATTGTTTTCAACGACTATCACATTCATTTGTCACGTTAAATTTCTGAGCGATTCAAGCAGACGCCAGCGAGCTGTTCTCAATTTGTCCTTCCCGCGTGCAACAGTGAAGTCTTGAGCATTGCTCGCTCTGAGGATTCGAGGAATGCATGAAGAAATCTAAGTACCAGGCCGATGATAACCCCAAAGAAAGAAAAGGTTTGACACAACTCCAAAACAGTATCGATGAAAAATAAATCTTCCAAAACTTTTTCAATATTCGTAACCATTTTTATTGTGGCTGACGTTTCGGCGTCGTCACCATCATAAGATTTGCATTGATTCTAGTCGATTCTTGTCCAGCACATATAGTTCTTTCCGCGATGTGTTGTGAGTATTGTAATTTCACTGAAGGAAAACAATGTCGAGACCTGTTTGGCTTCGTTCTTACAGCTGACACCACCTTTTATTCATCTAGTTAATGCGATGTTTTCGATGATAAATGATCACTGAGAACAACCGAAAAAGTCGCGTCCTTTGAGACTCCTATCAGCCGGAGCCCATTGGATCCCCTGAGATGATTCTTCTAAGAACATATCAGCTTCATTCTTCGGAACGAGGATGGATATTTATAGTTGGTTGTAAGCAACAAACACTTTTCATTGTTGGTAGATGTATGGACGGAAAAGTGCATCGATCACTAGACTGGCAACGCAATCCGTAAAAACATCTCAAAGACAAACTTGAATGCTTAAGAACACGCAATAAACAATGTTGCGACAACGGAAGAACATCTTGAAGATGCATCTCTTTATCGCTCATCAGCTGAAAAGGAATTCAAAGGTCAACGCCGAAAATTGAACAACGGATGGATCAAAGTGGAAAGCGCAGCATGTTTAAAACCATCAGACATTCAGCATCTTAAGATGGAAGTGTCAACGCGCCCCGTCTTATACTTGCTTATCAAAACTCATAAGTTAATATCATCTGATGATCTGGCATCTACCGACCCCTCCCTTCAAGGTTAGACCTATTAACACTTGAGTAGACGGGCCCATTGATAGAATATATTGGTTTATAAATCTAATTCTCATCCAGTTGCCTAACCAGATATCAGTCCATCTCACGAATACCCGAATGTTTCTGGATCGTCTGCGTAACGCGCGTCCCAAAAGCGCGTACGTTATGGAGTCGCTCGACGTTACCTTTACACTAACTTGTCGCGTGACCCGCAATGCAAACCATCCGCGATCTTCTTGAGCAACACGAAGAAATAATAGAAGTGTATGGCTTCTCGATTCGGTAGCTCATCGTCCTCCTGAAAGTGTGCATAAGCTGCTCGATCATCAAATGTTCCGGGAAATATTACTTCCAAATTAGAAGGTTGGCAATGGGACAGCGACTGGCACCAACTCTTGCCATTGCCTTTATGTCTAACGTGGAAGCACTAGCAATCGATCCCCGTTTATTGCTCTACAATAGGTATATAGATGATTGTCTTCTCATCTGCTCTACACAAGAGGAGATGGACACGCACCTTGAGCTACTGAACGAACAGTCCAAGTACATGAAATTCACCTGGAAGAAACCGAAAGAAAATTGGTTTCCATTTCTGAAGTTCAAATTAACATATCCAAAAACGGACACATTACGAAATGGTGTCAAAAACCAAGTAGTAAAAGCATAGTGGTCCATTAGCTCTTCTCGCACCCCTCACGCACAAAGAGGGCGCTTGTAAGAAGTATTTTTCGAGCCGCAACCAGCGCGTGCGCAGGTAGGGACTATTTCGAATGGCTACGAAACTGTAGCTCCTCGTCATAGGCACAGGGGAGAAATCACGCCGCGAAACAATCATTCCAGCAAAAACAGTGCTCCGTTCATCTTGTCCTTTATTACATACAAAATAAGTGCAGGTATAAAACGTTGCTTAAGAAGAGACGGTCTGGAGAATTCGGCAAGAGTGCTAGAAGTAACATCGGACTCTCTAAGACGCCAGCTAGTTCGTAAGTGCCTACATTACCGTCTGTATGCAACGAAAAATTCCATAAAAGTTTTCCTTCGTCTCGCACTTCTTCCACTTGGCGAACATCTGGTTTTGTCGGCTTCGTAGACAAGTGCGTAGTATAGATACTATATATACTATATACTACGCACTTGTCTACGAAGCCGACAAAACCAGATGTTCGCCAAGTGGAAGAAGTGCGAGACGAAGGAAAACTTTTGTGCTCAATATTTGGAGGACCACCTCTGGAGGAAAAATTGCATAATTTACCCTAACGGTAGAGGCAGTGATTGCATGGGTTCGGGTACGGTGTACCTAATTTTTTGCAAAGCATGTGGGGATGACATTGGCGAAACGGGTAGACCGTTCTGCGTCCGCATAAAAGAACACCTAATCGGTAAATCTAAATTGAAACCAAACACTCCACTATGAGCGTATAGGACACAGAAACAACGAAGAAGATTTTGAAGTAGAAGTCACTATTCTCGCACAGGAATCCAAAACATCGAAGCGTAAAACTCTTCAAGCATTCTATATTGATTCCAAAAATCCAAAAACGAACCGCAATGAGGATTGTCTTGTTATTAAACGTAACCTCGCGCCATACCTCAAGCTGATTCAACGACTTGACCTAAGTCATTCCTCGCTTATGTATTGCTCCGTGCAACCGCTCCCCACCAATTAAAAGGAACACTTGCCAAGATTAAAGTGGTAGGTGTTTAAAAGAAGCTGTTTATTATGGTAATGCAAATTTCTGTGTTAAGTCTTATCTGCTAAGGTTATGAAAGTGTTTGGCTGAGTAGATTGCATATTAATTTGACCCTTCCGGGCTCTGAAGAAGGCGAAACCGCCGAAACGTCAGTCACTGTGTGGTAATAAATTCTATAATATCAACCTCGTGTTTCATTATCGAAGAAAAATAGTGAATTCTGCGTTTTATCGATCACCTGTATCACCTGTAGTCTCGTTGATCGTCGAGTGACTCGAGCGGGCACCAGTAGAGTCGTGTCCAAGAGTAGTCCAATGGGTTCTGCTCGCCCTAGGGACTGGTCGAGCATCATATCCTTCTTCTAGACTTTTCGTGAAGAACTTGCATCGATAGAAACATCTTTATTTCTTCTGTGGAAATGAAATCTAGCCGCGCATGTCAATCATCTGTTCCATTTTAGTTGAACCACCATCACTTGAATGACATTTCATTGTTTTGTTTTGCATCCATTCATCGCTGGCGTTCAATTTACACGCAAATATTTAAGGCGTAAAGAATTGAAATACACCAGCAACACAATAAAACCTAGGAAATATTTCTTGCCACGAAAACTTCCTGCTCTCTTCTGCAATTTAAGCACTCAGGAAATTTCTTTTTGTAGTGGCGGACGATATGCTCCATCTATACAGCTCGTTATTGGCCGGTTATGAGAAGGAGGTTCGACCGGCGTCTCGTCACGACCATCCGATTAACGTCACGTTCGTCTTCTCACTGACTCAGATCATCGACGTGGTGAGCGAAATTTACCACTTAAAGTCATGTATCACCGCAACAGAAGAGGGGTTGACCAGCTCATACAGTTGCAGTGTGCTTATTGCTACCGCAGCGCGCCATAATAAAAGAAAAACAGCTATAGGTCTATTTCGCAAGCTATCTGATTTTTGAGGTAACACTCATCTAGTGCCATAGAAACAAGTTTATGTGGTAACTTGAAGAATACTGGGAATATATCTGGGAACGTGTTAAATCAATAAAAAATGAAGCTCTCGGTGTTGATCAATCCTTGGTGGATGCGCCTCTGGTACCAAATTGCCGATCCCGGAGGGGTGGAAGGCTTGGTGAGCCATGGGCGCGAGGATCAATTCCACGTGTGTGTTGAAGCGTGCCTGCGATCACTGCGTAAAACACCCGTCTTGGGGACATGTTACACTTATGTATATATATGCTTCCACACATGGGCGCAAATGTTTAACGTCGTAGAAAAACGCCATAAGGGTAGGTGCCGAACTTCTGGACGCTTTTTATCCCTGAGTCAACTCATGTGTTAGACTATGGTAAATTTTGAATCTGAGGAATCTAGTACTTTATTAGAAATCCTGAAGTAAACAAGAATGCAGCATCCTTCAGGCCACCATGAATTCGTGCTGTTTATTTTGGAAAACATACATCTAGGATTTATTTTTTCCGGACGTCGCTGCCGCACTTGAAAGCAAAAACCTTTTTAAAAATAACTTCAATGATCAGCTAGTTCTGAGAGACAGGCGAAACGAAAGGACCCGCGCGGTGTGGTGGTGGACGCGCTCCTCCCCGGAAAGGACAATAGCGCGTTCGCTCCCCACCGCATACACCTGCGGTCCGGAGTTTTGCAATTATCTCAGCATCATTGAAGTTATATTTCACAATGTATACCCTGCCGTTAAAAAGAGTAGGCAGTAAATATTAAGTTAAAACTTTTTAAAAATATTCTCCATTTTTTAATGATGCTGAGATAATTCTTTCTACTTCTGTTCAGCAAACACGAGGTGTTATTTTATTTCTTTATTTACGTACAAACTGACGTTTTGGTGAATTTCGCCTTTCTCAGAGCCGCTTCCTATGAGTCTTCCACTGAGTATGTCGTGTGAAGACCGTGTGTCGTGTGCTTCCATGTGAATTCTGTGCACGAAGGCGAAATTAGCGAAATATAGCATCTCGTGTTTGCTGAACAAACTAGAAAGAATTATTCAATCAATGCCGAGGTTAATAGAAAGTCGGACTTGGGATGCTGAGATATTTGCAGAACCCCGGACCGCAGGTGTCTGCGGCGGGGAACGAACGCGCTATTGTCTTTTCCGGGGAGTAACGCGTTCACCACCACCCCATGCAGGTCCTCCTCCACTTTTGTTTGAAATTTTAAAGTGCCTAGGTTTTTCATGCGACTAATCTATGAGTTTGGAAAAGCGGCCAGAAAACTTAACGATGGATTGTGGTGTTTGATGCATCGGAAGAGAAATCCTGGCAGCTAAATTCAACCTCTCTGGTGGAAATAAAAACGTCAAAGAAACGAATCGGAGCACCATCACACTTTAAAAACCTGGACACATTAACGAATGTGGTGTCGTAAAATTGTTGCCATGAATGAATCTACTAACCGGAATTTTACATGGTTCATGAACCGCTTGGATTGTAAGCTTCTCAATCCACTTTCATAAACATGCGGGCCGTAGTGCTTCTTCCACCCGTTTCGTTTCCTTGCATTCATCATCGTAGAGATGAGACATCAGTGCAGAGCTGTTTCAAGCTGCAAGCGGTGGTAGGTCTCGGTCAATCTAACTTCATTTATAACCAGCAAAAATAATACAGCATGAAAACCACAAGTGGCCAACGTTCAGTGCTCTATAGAAGAAAGTCATAAACCCTAAAAAATGAAAACATGAACGGCTGAAAATGGACATCCTTAGTTCGATCCCACCTATATCCAACTGAGCCCACTTTATCATAATTGATAAGATTATAACAGAATATCTACAATGTAATTCACGGAGGTGAAACATTATTTGTTTTGTGATTATCATTACTGGTATTTGATTCGAAAGGTTTTCAGGACGAGCGTAATCAGATCCTTACCACTAACGCCTGGGTACACCAGCATTGGCTTGACTATAAATTGGTCTGGGATCCGCGGTTATACGGTAATTTGACTCGAATTCACATACCACATGAGAAAATTTGGCGACCGGATGTCATCCTTTACAATAAGTGAGATTTTCAAGACATCGCTTGTTTCAGTCAAGGAACTTTTCTACTTTGCTATTAAGTTCCGGGATATAACATATCGTGGAACATTTATTCAATTCATTAGAAATTTCTCTAGGTAATGAAGCTCGTGGATATTGTATTGTTATTTAGAACAGTTCGTTCATATCCAAGAATCACCCAAACTGAGGGTGAGTTCGATGGCATCATCCGGAAATACACCCAGAGAGTCAAAAAAGAGCGAACCAATGTAAATCGGCAATTTATGCTGTAGAATAGGTTTACCTTAGGGTGATATTTTGCATGAAAATATCGAAGCACTCAGCACATGTAGTGCCGGGAGATGAATCGTGTTCTAAATCGCAGTTCGATACCCACAAGAATAAGTTCCTGCTGCGATGAGTCGTCACTCAAGCATTGATTAAGTTTATGATCACTGAAAGTAGAGATGATTGAATAAACGAATACTGAACAGTGTGGATTACTTTTACATCTATAGTAAACTACATCGTTGCAATTTCAGCGCCGATTCACAATACACAAAATCGGTGATGTCGACCGATGTGGTCGTCGACTATCTTGGCAACGTCAGTTGGTCGATGGTTGCTATTTTTAAGTCAGCTCATTTTTTCATTTTACACATGTCTCGAAATATCTAGGCTTTTTTTTACACACGACCGGCCAGTCATCACATCTACTGCGCCTATCCCAGCACTGCTTCCATTTTATTCGTTTTCCTCACATCCTTCATCTACGCAAGTCTATTTCGCATGTTGTTTCGACTTCTGCTTGAGGATTTCGCATTCCTTACGGATGTCGTAGAATCCTGGTCGAGTCGATTACTCCTGCAATATTGGAAATAGTACAGCTAAGTCGTTCCCACGTGAATTGGAGGAGGCAGAAGTGGAGTGCGATATTTAGGCTGATATACAAAATGATAACTTATACTATATTAATAAATTTGTGGCCGTTCAACGCGAACGCTCTGGAGCAACACATTACCGTCAGGTGGGTGAAGGACGAAGAATGATCTTGAACAATAACCATTAAACCGATATGTGCAGAAACTTCAGCTTTTAATGAAAACAGTGATATCCAACAGTTTTACATTTCACTGCAAGTGAGAACCATAGCAGTCAGGATCACCAGCATTCACTAGAAGAGTGAGCGATGGCACCTAGCCTTCTCACGTTTCAATGAAAGCGAAAACTGTGGCGTCTGTAGCTTGTACCACTGCCCGACACTGAGGGCGGGAAACACAGCACGGAGCACCGTTGTTGCCGTTCATTTGGTGCCGAATCCCCGGTGTCCAGTACCATCGCACTATATTGGCCAGCAGTTTTACATTTCACTAGAGGCGAGAATCATGGCGCTCAGGAACACCAGCGTCCACTACGAGGATGCATGAGGGCGCCTAGCATTATCAGCTTTCAATGAAAGTGGAAACCTTTTTATCCAGCACCATTGCCCTACACTGGCAGTGACCGTGAAATGCACCACACAGTACCATTGTTGCCGTTCATTTGGTTCGTGGTCCGCGACGTCCAGAACCGCTAGCCTTCACTGAGAGAGAGAATGTCTGTGCCCGGTATCATGGCCCTATATACTGGGCGCAGAAATCGCAGCACATAACATCGTTCCGCTTCACTTTGTGAGGAACCCGGTGTACTCTAGCACTCCTAGACTGCACTAGAGCGAGAGCTATGGCGCCCAGCACCTTTAGGTTCAAGTGGAAGCGAGGGCTGTGGTGTCCCATTCGGGAAATCGTTCTTGAAAGAATTTCCGTGCCTCATTCATTTTGTGTATTTCACATTTGGCATCACAATTTTATGTGATTCCTTTCACAGCTGCTGTCTAATCGACTCTACCTCTTTCCATACGTTAAGGCGGTTGATTGCTTAAGTTTACGTGATTGTCATATTGGTCAACGCCTAATTTCAAGTGTTTTGCGAAATCGCTGATTTTTGGAAATATGCAACGAGTTTTGATAGTTGGGGGGAGGGGGGGGGGAGGGTCTGAGGGCTTGAGAACGCGAAAGAATTGTAGAATAGGCGTTGCCCTATTGTTCTAGTGGTATTTATGGTATGTATTCTGCTATTTTCTATGTGCTACTGTGGTGTAGCATGCAACCACCTTAGTGGGGATTTGGGTGTGTTTCGTACCAGCATTTTTACACCTAGCCACTCCATCGACGGATCTCCTTCATAGAGGGATCTGTCATCGCGAGGCAGCGCGGCGCCTACCAAGGTAGTGGGATTACCAAAAATCAAAAGAGACCTTAAGCTTTCCTGAAACGCCGGCGGAATCGGAGGATGGATTCTCTGCTTCCACTACACTGCACTGACATGTGTTTTGTGATTACTAAGGCAAATCCGTACATGCGTTCGTGGTGCAGCTTCGCGAGCACATATTCATGCATGCGTGTGCGTTCTCCCTTGTACGGATTGCATTCTACGAGTCCATTCTGCCGAAATCCTGTTATCAAATGACTGGGAAAGACATGCGAAGTGGTTGGGAGTTACTCCAATAAATGAGGTCTGCCTTTAGTATGGAAGGGCTCGGCTGGATACCAGTGTATATCCAGCTTCCACGTTCAGAGCTCAGCTATCTATACGTCAGTATCAAAAAGCTAAACACAGTAAAATAAACGGGCCTGATTCCCCTGTCTTGCAAGTGCTTCAGCTTCGAGGCGTTAGGATGAACGAGTACGGAGAGGCGTAAAATCTCAAGACCATTCTAGGCTGCCTAAATTGAAGTGGACTAGGGTGATGATCTGTATTTAAAATGCACGCACACTCGCATCTGACGCCTCGATAGGATGATTGACCATGCAAGCAAGCAGCTCATTCAACGCCATCTATAGCACCAGAGAAGAACCGTTCATCGTGACATGCGACTGTAGAGGAGTCAGCGGCGTCGGCAATCTCGTAGACACGAGCTAGGCCATGAAAATCGATTCATTCGAACAAATAACAACTACAATCAGAAGCTTAAGGTTGAAGAGATGTGGATCAGTTCCGGCTCTGGCAGCTTTCGTCGTCTAACCGCCAAAATTAAGCTGTTCAGAAGACGATGTCGAAGCGTTTTATATCGGCTTGGAAAAGTTCTACAGAGAAGACCACTTTTCAAGACCATCATTGGGGATTTTAACGCCAAGATTGGGTCCAGAAGAACGTCTGAAGAACGTTACAATGGTACCCACGAATAAGAAAGGAAAGAGCACGGTGAGCGCTTGTCTGCAGTTATCATGATGACAAAGACCATTCATGGTAACTTGCAATTCCAGCTGGCTCAATCTCAACACAGGACGTGAGAGTCTCCTAGTGGACAGTACCATAATGGTATAGACCACATCATAGCAAATCGAAGGTTTTGCCTAAATGATGTCGCTGTTACGCCAAAACCCTACACGGAATCAGATCATGGCATTTCTCGTGCAAGATTCTATTTTTAGTGGGAAGGAGAAAAAGCCGCTAAATTGGAAAAAAAAAAACAATGTTCCAAAGGTACGTTAAACTAGGGTTGATTCAGTTCATTGGTCGCCTTTTGTGAAAACGCCGTTCCTAATAGAACCAATGAAGAATCCGATCGGCTCAAACATCTTCACGTTAGCACTACGAAAGCTGATTCGAAAGTTACCAATAGTCACCCTGTCTCCAGAAAAAACTCCAGCCAGGACGCCAGCGTGGAATCGCAAGGGCGACAGGAAACCACCGACTCACGTGAGAACTTGGAAAATAGTGCAGACAGGAGATAAAAGATCCTAAAGAAAAAAGAGCAGCAATTATGCTCGAAGCTGAGGCTGGTAAGGGCATTCGCAAAGCGCATCGAAACTACGTCAATTACTAAACCAAAATAATGGTATCCGAGGTCCACATGGGAAAGTTACAGCTTCGAGAAAGGCAATGGAGAAAATAGTTCACGATTACTATTCGGATCTCTTCAGTAGCCACGTTCACCCTCCGTCATATGAAATAAAGGAGGATGGATATGTTGTCCCACCGGCTCTCCTCACCGAAATCCAACATGTTATTTCGTCGGTGAAGAATCGAACAACACCAGGTCCAGACAGGATAAGATCTGAACACCTGAACAGTATAACATCAGTACTCATAAACACTCTGGCGCGGCACTTCACACGTTTGTTGTCAGAATGAAAAACTCCTATTCAATGGAAGGTTGACAAGAACGTGTTATTGTTCAAGAACCGTGGCATCTACGATATCGGCAACTACCGCCCAGTCTGCTTGCTCTCTGTCATCTACAAACTCTTCACTCGGGTCATTATTAGCAGTACTGAGAGAAAACGTGACGAATGGTAGCCGTGTGAGGAAGCAGGGCTCTGGAAAGCTTTCAGTACGGTGGACCAAATTCACACAACAACGAAACTCACTGAAGTATCTCGGAAGAGTACAAAAACCTGCTCTCTTCTGCTCTCATAGATTTAAAAATGCTTATGGCTCAGTTGAGATAGAAGCAGCCATGGAAACCCTAAACAACAGGAGCATCGTTACGCAGTATATGAAGGTTTTTCGTGAGCTGCGTAGAAATTTAGCAGCGAAATTACCACCATTTTACAGTGATATTAACATCGACTTCAAAAGAGGACTTAGGAAGGTGATACCATCTCGCAAAAATTATTTACCGCCACTCTCGATAATATCGTGCGAACACTGGAATGGGACAACATGGGAGTGAAAATCGGCATGGAGATGGTCGGCAATTACACCACCTTCGCTTCGGAGGTAATATCGTTCTTATAACACTAAAGATTAGCCAAGCGGAACGTATGCTTGCCGACTTTGATGAAGCCTGTAGAAGGATTGTTCTTCGACTGATTTTCACAAAGACGTTGTCCATGTGGAATGGATTGGTTTGGTATGCTCCATTCACTCAGAGGAGCGAATATCTCCGAATGATTCAGCTAAGCTCATCCAGTTAATGAAGTCAATCTGATGAACGACTTAGTCCTATAACTGACCAGGGGAAGTGAGCGGCTCCGGGAACTTCCAACAGTACCGTGGATGCGGTGAGGAGAACAAAAAACACACGCCTCTCTGCACACCTTTTAGTGTTCACGTTTCTTCCTGCCTCAATGTATGTGTTGCAAACTTACCTGGCCGATGCGTAAGCAGGATGAAAGATCACTCAGCGTTATCGAATGCTCAGTCGAAAGGACGAGGCTAGAAGTATCCCGTGTCACGCAAGTAAGGGAAGGGATCCGAAGCTCCGACTTGCGTCAACGATTAAAAATCAAAGATGCCGTTCTGTACGCCAAACAGTCGAAGATAAGGTGGGTCGGACAGGTAATGCGTATGAATGACAACCGATGGACAAGGGCAGTTGGTGACTGGGTTTCTCAGGATGTCAAACAGACTGCAGGAAGACCACCGATCTAATGGTCAGAATTATTCACGAAAACCCAAGAAGGAAGATGTGGTGCTCAATGAGTCTCTACAGCGAGCAGAATCGATTGGACTGCTCTTGAATGCAGCAAGAAGAAGCGGATGGTTCACTGCGATCCGCTTGAGTCACTCGACCATCACTAAGACGCTAGATAATCCCCATTCCATGTGACAACCGTGGTTCATTATGTCTACTGAAATGAAATAACAGTTAAATCCCAGATAAATTTCAGGTCACTAAACTAGTCCGGAAAAATCTCTTTTGTAACTGATGAAGTGTAGCGAACACGTGTCACGTCTGATATCTGTGTTAAGTAAGCCATCGATACGAAACCATGAAAAGGAAATGCATTTGATGCACTGCACTTCGTCCACTTTGTTCTCCTCATGCATCGCATGCAATGCATCTTGAGCGTTATGTGTTGAATCACAGCAAATCATTAAATAGTCTTCTAATCAGTAAATGAATTACTGTATTTGGCTATCAAAAAAAAACCCTCTAACTATTGACTAGGTATTGATCATATTCAGGTCATCTTGTCCGCTTGACGTTAAACACTATCCGTTCGATCGCCAGATTTGTACGTTGAGCTACGGTAGTTGGGCTTATGATGGCTCGAAGATCGACCTGGTGCTGATTTCAGAAAAAGGTTTGTTCGCGCATCAACGCTGAAACCTAACGGAAAGTTCCTGATTTTCTCTCTGAGTAGTCCATTTTTAGGTGATCAAAGCAATTATATGATGAGCACCGAATGGGATCTGTTACAAATTAGGTAATCCAAAGAGTTTTTTTAACACTAGGAACTCTTTAGATTCCATTTCCCCGAGAATCTAAAGAGTTACTAGTGTTAAAAATTGTTAGTACCTGAATTCGAAGGCAATTAATTTTGTCACAAAGATATGATGTTTGTTGAAACCACTTTGTATTCATAACAAGCGCACGGAAAGACGTTATAAGTATGCATATTGATCTTTTCCGAAATTCTGTCAATATGTGTTTTGTACACGCTACTGCACTGTGTCCATCCGGATAATCTCGAACAATAAAGTTCGCCAAATATGTCAATTCGAAAGGAAAGCTATTTGACAAACTTATTTCATTCCTTTCATTCCAAACTTAACCGGTTCCATTGCCGATTTGGACTCCCCAGATCAATCCTGCTGACGAGTGATTGCTGATGGCAGCGTTAGGTAGAAAACTAGCTGAGAGAAACACAGAGCAAGGACCTCCGTGATGTAGTGTGTAAATAAGTAAAATTATCGCTTAAGTGTTTTTTGACCAGCCCAATAAATAGCAAATCTAATGTTATGCGCGAAAATCCACTGCTGCCAACGCAAGATATAATGAATTTTATCCACTTGGGTGTCTTTTAAGCGGATGCTTTTATATTTCGACATTTTTCACAACTTTCAATTGAACTCATTGGAATTGCGTAGCCTGAATACGCGTCCAAAGGCCACCACTTTGTGGCACAAGTCTTACTGATTTTAGCGCCGAAAAGAGTTCTGTAGTGTATAGTTGTTGTCCGGATGCTCCTTATCCGTTCGTGAATATTCGTATCAGCATTGAACGACGCCCAATGTTCTACGTGAGTTTACGACTATCCATTCTTTAAAAAAAAAGTTCGTATAAAAGATGAAAGGATAAAGCTCTCAGCGTTGATTCATCCCTGAGGAATGCGCCGTGCATTCGATTTTATTAAGTATCGTTGGAGGTAATTGAATGTATATCTGGCCTTTACAATGACTTGCGGTGGCCTACCGGTATATCGAGCCAGTGCTGCTATCCTCCCAGACAAGTCTGGTACCAATTTGCCAACCCGGAGGGATGGAAGGCTTGGCGGGCCATGGGCGCAGGGATCGATTCCACGTGTGCTGCAGTGGAGCCCACAACCACTGCGCCACACGGGCCCTTATCCATTCTTTAAAAAAAAATTCCTATATCAATTAAAAAAGCCCTCGGTATCAATGGATGTTTAGGTATTCAATTTGATTCTGCCATGTGTGCTCATTAGTGGTATTGCGCTTCTTGGTTTTTATATGCCATCCGATTCCGGTGAAAAAGTCACATTAGGTATGTGCCCCACTCCCTGCGATGTCCAAGGTGTCCCAAATATCATTTGCCAATCGATACGCTTATATTTCAGGTATTACCTCGCTTCTTTCAACGACAGTATTTCTAATGTTAGTAGCTGAGGGAATGCCGCCAACATCAGAAGCCTTGCCACTCATAGGTGTGACAGACTATGAACGTATGACCGATGCGTCTCAAGAAAAGGGAAAAAACATCGAATACTCGTGAATATTCGAACGTTTGAGCGGTCATAGAAATCTCGAATGTGACAAATCCAGTTTATCCTAGGCTTGAAGAATCTAACTAATTCATACTTTCGTTGTTCTCTTCGAATTTCAAAAATATTCAAAAAACTACAAAAGTGAAAAAGAAGACAAGGAACGGGACAATTCATTGGGAAATGACAGATGAAAAACTATAGCTATGTCACTGTTGTGTTATTAAAACATAATTATTCAGGAATTTATTATATTGTTACTATTTTTCTCGTCTCACTCGCTACCGCAATGACAGTGTTTACAGTGAGTTAAGAAAAAAGAAGCCTTTCAATCAGTATATCGTATTGACCTTCGTTGGCCCAGAATCTAACAGCAAGACCGTCTTTCAGTTAAACATACATCATCAAGGTGTGCACGGTTGTGCTGTGCCACCAATTCTTCAGAAGATCGTGTTTCGGTACCTAGCACGTGTGCTTTTCGTGCGTATTGATCCATATCACTCGATCACTCACCATGTACGGCATTTATATCAGGTTAGTGAAAATGATTGTTAGCTTAACAGTGTGGGATGCGTATTTTCCTCATGAGAAAAACATTTCGGAAGACGTGAATCCTTCCTCAGGTCGTCACCACCCTAGGCAGTCGCTGTCACTGTGGATCAGAGTGAGATTTGCCACCTAGTCCGATACTAGAACGGTGGTGATTCCTGGTATTGGTTTGCTTTTAGTTGGGCTTCCGGATGGAAGCGTCCGACTCTTTCTCAGCTTGTGAGACCCTGCCAGTGGAATGAACCCCCACTCCCACCCATCTCTTTCACTCTCCACCCTACATGAACATCGCAGGCCGACACCCGAGAACACCTCCACCCTCAGTGGGGCGGTAAACCATTGGGAAGGTAGACATGAATGTATGGTTACACACTGGGTGGCTAACTTCCACGTATTTCGGATGTCTACATAATAAAACTCGTTCATTTCCAGAAAGAGCACCCTGATGAGAAGGAACATCTGCGCCATGACTACAGATGCTTCGAATACTCACCAGAATTTCGAGCAGAGTATCGATATCTAAATCCAACAAAGCCACGTGTACGGCTACATAGCGGCAGTCTACGGATCGCAAAACAGGTAATTACTGCAGTATATCCCAGTCTCGGCTCTGTCTTCAGATAGTTTAACGACAATAGCAAGAAGACTTAAGAAACTCATCTAATCCCTTTAAAATCATTGAGTCGTTAACTTATAAAAGCTTCCATCAACAATTTCCTAATACTGAAACTAGTGGAAATAAAGGTGAACTACTATTCATAGAAGTTTTTCTAGCTAATCCTTGCTAAACACCAGAGAACAGTACAAATGGCCATTGGGTAAGAGTTCAGGATTAGTTGACTTTGTGTACATTATCACAACTATATTATTTACATCGAAACTAAAACAATTTTTATCGATTACCTTCGTTGACGGTATTTTTAGCCTTTTAATAGTTACCATTATCATTTGGTGGAAGATAACTATGTTTACTGAAATATGTAAGTGTTCTCGAGAATGGGAACAAAATTCTAGAATATAAAGGTGAACGATCTGAAAAGTGAACAGCAGTGAAAGACTAACAGCACTCGAAGACAAGATGATAAGGACGCTGCACAGGAGGGTAACGATTGATGTTTCATTGCAGTTCGGGATATGCTTCAAATACCTGGTGAGATCGAAGCACACGTTATAGCTCTATAATCCAAATTTTTACTCGTTCTATCACAGAAATGAGTTGAAAGCCTAGTGATTTCGCAGATAAGTTGTTCAGAAAGAGACGATATTTTACGAGTGATTCGTTTCAACATAAGCTTCCGTCCAGGAAGTAGTTATCGGATGTGCTGTGAGAATTGTTCATCAAATTCTCAAGCGCAGATTCATGAAGCTCATTAAACCGAGTACAGTTCGACATGGACCACACCTTGAGCCGCACAACAGTTGTAGAATTCCCAACGACATCACATACTCTTCGTCTTCGTTTTCGAATACAACGCAAGCAACGGGCACAATAATCTACTTCAACTGCTTCAACTTGTTTACCGAACTACTATCATTCCAGTCAGTAAAATTTAATTAACTTTTAGATTAATCGATTGATTACAAGCTTCAAATAAAATAATCTCCATCACAAAATCTACTGCACGCAAAGTACAACAGTTCCATAATGGAACAACAACGACAGAGATAATAAGCGATGTTCATATTCACGAGATTCAATGACTTCCGGTACGCGAGTAGAGTAGTGGTAGTGATACCGGTCAACAGGGCGCGCTGCCACGGTTTGACTCTGTCCCGGGCCAACCAAGCCCATGCCTGCGCGGTCGAAACTTTGGGCCAGACTTGTGAAATTTTTATGCCTAGCATTAGCAGCTGCTCAAATGTCGAACTATAACGTTACTTCTTCTCAGCACTTAATAACTTTGAAAAATATCCTTGAACGATGAAATCAATTTATGAAGAGGCACTTCGTAGAAGTGTTGTTATACCTCATTCAGATGTGGAGATTTTACTTCTACCAAGTTACATGTTTATCAGAAAATCGGCCTAGAATCATTATCCTATTTTTACACAATTTTAGGTTTCGTTTTCTTCCCCGGTACACTCTGCGATGCCACAACCTACGTCAACACCGGCAGTGATCCACAAACCATTGTGTTCTACAGAAGAAACAAACTCACTCGATTCTTTTGAGTCAGAGTTCCTGCGCATCATTGATCTCGTCCATGCCACCATCGAACGCAATGAGATGCGAGTCGCCGAACATGACCGACGTGACGCCACACAACTGGAGTGGCAACAGGTGAGGGGACACTAATGCAGAATATACAGGTACCTAAGCGCTCAGGTATAATCCATGACGATCCCAAATTATAAAACTGGATAGTTCACTAGTCAAAACAGCTCCATTTTTATTTTACTCTTATTTTACATTACCCTTTATCACATCTACTGTGCAGGTTCCAGCACTTCTCACACTTCGTTTCCTCGTCCACAAAAGTCTTCGAACATTTCCCGTGTTGTTTCCAGTTCTACTTAACGATTTCGCCTTCTTTGTAAATGTCGCATTATGCTTGGAGAGCCGATTCTCCTCGTAATCTTGAAGATAGCCAGGCTATGGTGATTCTACGTGGATTGGATGAGAGTGTTGAGCAAGGGGTCGAAGCGGCACCCGCCCTCCTGTTGGACTGAATCACTAACCACTGCGTTACTCCCAAGCTACTATGTCAATACATATGCCATTCATAATCAATCTAGACGTCTTCGTACTTTCTTTAAGCTGAAAGTGTCCTTTCTGATGTTGGGGTTGAGCATAACGTTGTGAATTTGTCCGCAGATAGACTTGCTAGAGGGACCTGGTTCATCAAAGGGTATAAAAACCACCATTTTTGCATTCAGAGGTTTCGTTTAAAAAAAAAGAGTCTATTCATTACGATGATGCTTACACTGTATATTTATGATCCTGTAAAATCCAGTCCCTGAGGACTTTAGGCTCGATGGCTGTCATCGTCGACCCAAGTAGTTTTTGACATCCACGCTGTGGTGTCCGAGACCGATCCGATTCTTGACAAAGGGTCAGAGCTTCGGAATGAGAATTAACCACAGAAGCGTAGAGATACTCACGGAACATTAAATTCATTGCCACCACTACATCCTCGAGGCTTTTACAAGCCCATCAATCAACCCTACTACTTCGTCTTAGGACTAGTAAGTTTTCCATGCAGACATTATAGCCGAAGCTTTCAACTATGTTTGCCCTGATCAGGGTGAACGTGATTTTAGAAACAAATCTGTTTTCCATGAACATCACTTTCTTTAGGTCCAATCGAACACTGATGTTTTCACATACGCCATCGAAATTGGCTAGCGCTCATTTCGCCTGACTGATGCTTGGCGTTGGGAGTAGATTTCACCAGCCAAGAAAAAATATAATCAGCTACCGACTTTCGTACCCATTTCTGCCAGCGAGGTTTCCTAATGAAATTCTCGAGAATGACGCCGAATAGTTTTAGCGAAATGGTACCGCCTTCCATTACGCCTATCCTCATGCCAATGATGGTTCGTTCCACCGTCTTCCACTACCACATTCATCCTCAACCCAGTCGAAAGTCTTCTTCACGTCGACAAAACTGAAGCATATCGTAATCTTGTAGTTTCTCTACGGTTCAATGACTTTTGAAACCGTATGAGTCAGATCCATCGCACTGAACTTCATTGGACTTCCGCTTCATTGATGAGCTTTCTTTTGTCCTACACTTTGTAAATTTTGTTGAAGACGACTCAGATAAAGGGGATGTTGGCAAACCCGTAGGTTGATGATTGATTGCAATGGATTCTCCGGATAATTGCAAATAATACCCTACGGGCAGACTGCTGTATTAGTAATTCCCAAGATCCGCTTTCTATTAACCCCAGGATTGATTAATAATTCGCTCCACTTTGAACTGTCTTCTCAAACTCTTAAACGATCGCTCGTTGACCGCGTTTACATTTTGTGAACGCACCAGAAATCTTTTCCCAACTGGTTCAAGTTCCTTCACATACGAGACGTCTTGGGAGATCACCAAATATTTGTAGTTTTCAATTCTAAAATATTTTATGCGAAAAAAAAACCGGACGTAATGAGAACAATGGTTCTGTCCGGAAACAAAGTGATGCCTTTCAGGTCGCTATG
Organism: Angiostrongylus costaricensis; assembly: GCA_900624975.1. Lineage (NCBI taxonomy): Eukaryota > Metazoa > Nematoda > Chromadorea > Rhabditida > Metastrongylidae > Angiostrongylus > Angiostrongylus costaricensis. The sequence continues at coordinate 117,472 of UYYA01003951.1, forward strand.
GTGCTTGATCGGTTCCTGCTCATTGTCTTTGTATGCGGAACGGCGTTATCGTCGTTTGTCATATTGTATCAGCGATGGCTCGGCATATTTGAATAACTGGGCGTTCAAAGAGGCAAGAGAAAAAAGTGAAGTATCTCCGAGCTACCGTCCACCCGTTCAACGAGCACCCACATTAGACACATCCAACACCCTTGCATGTCATGATATAAGAGTTTACGTTCAATAACTGATATGATTCGTTTCAAACTGTTGACCTAAATGTGGATTTTTAATTTCCTCTCTTTTCATTTAGAGATAACTCCTAAAAGGTTCTAACGAGTGCAAATTTTATCACGTAACACGGGTCTGTCTTATAAGAAGAAATAAATATTATCGGCAAAGTCAGTACAAGATATAAAAATTTGAAAGACATAAATATGGAAAGTATAGATGTAAAGATAATAATATAGAGCTACAAACCTATAAAGATACAATTTCTGGGAATACACTATCGAAATCGTACAAACCAACAACAGAAAAAAATATCGCGATTTATTGAATATCTACAACAACAAGAAAATATTTCAATTTTAGGAAAAAGGACAACGTTTTCTAAAAAAGCTAGAACTCACTCAAGAATGACTGGGTAGAAGCATCACAACTAGGCAGGTTCACAAAGTTCTAAAAAATAGCACAAAGAACGATCACTCAGCCTTCTCAAACGCCATGCATACACTATTAATACAGTATCGCTCCCCTGTCTCCTTGGGGCCATCGTCAAACACATGACCAAGATGTGCATTGCACTGGAAAATCCAGGTCTTAATTTGTATTTTCCCTCCTATTCAACGTGTGCAACTGAAGGCATTAGTAATGTATAGAAAGATCTCATGCCGGTTTGTCGCGCCGCAGCGTAGCTCATCCCTAGGTGGCCGATAGGAGGAGACTCGCGAACCAAGATCGAACTTTGCTTCCCTGGGACGCAGGATGATCCAAGGAATGGACTACCAGTTTCTGCTGCGCCATTTTGACACATATCTTCTGTGCTTATAACTATAATGCGCACGTGCGTGGATGTGTTATCGCTTATATGAATGGTATTCAACGAGCGAATTCGGCCAAAAACCTACAATAAAGCGACAGAGAACTATGTAGGAGGCGGGAAGGAGTCGCCTTCAACAAATCAGTCGTCTACTAAGCGATACACTTGGGAGCTACCATTGAATATACTCAGAGCCTCCTCCTTTAGAACACAGCAAGCTATACGCGGGTATCAAACGCTAAACGCCAAAACAATTGGGCCTCATTCCCCTGACTCAGAAAGAGTTCCCGATAAGGTAACGTTGGATAGGACAAGCACGGAGAGGGTGCTAAAATCTCAGGGCCATTCTAGGCTGCTTAAATCGCAAAAGACTAAGCTGATGATCTGCACCTACAATGCATGCACACTTTCATCTAGGTAGTCAATAGAGGACCTGATCAAGCAGGCAAGACGAGTAAAGTATGACGTCATCGGATCAGCTCAGACGAGAAGACACCACCCATTCAACGCCCTCTATGATACCGAAGAAAAACTGTTCCTCGCAACATGCAACAATAGAAGAGTCGGCGGCGATGGCCTTCTCGTCAACACGAGTTTCGTCATGACCGTCGATTCATTCGAACAAATAAGAACTCGAATCGGACGATTACAGTTGAAGAGATGTGGATCAATACCACCGTCTTTGACAAACCTCGTCGTCCGTGTATTTACATCAAGCTATGACAGGAACAAAGCCGAATCGTTTTATATGGACCTGCAGAAGTTTTGCAGAGAAGACCATACATATTTCAATGTCACCTTGGTACATGTTAACGCTTACAACTCGAAAGACCGACTTTCTATGAACCTCGGCATAGATAGTTGATATATTTATTTATGTGATCTTATAAACTGATCTTCTTAAGCTGACGCGAGGTTGGTATAGATCTTCGTTGTCGTTGTCGTTGTTTTTGATGTTATTGAACGATGGCTGACGTTTCGGCGACTTCGCCTTCCTCAGAGCCTGGACGTACTTTATGTTAGAATACTTTTTATTATTCGGTGGAAAAGAAGGTTAAAGTATTAATGAAGATCAAACTTTCAAATAGACGCCATATTGAACAGAAAGGTCAGTCACCGTGATGTTATGTGCGGGACTGGCCGACACGTAGTTTACGCGAGCAAGACACTTCACACATGAAAAAAGCACTTATCAAAACATGTATCGTACGGCTAAAAATGTGTGCACAGGAGAAGAGGAAAAGAAGGAATCGCGAACCCTGGCACGAAAAATTGCCACTTCCAATGGCTACGAAGTAGAAGCCACTCGGGTTAGAGGAAAACACTGGGTAGTTTCCCAAAATAATATTTCAGACGAAA